>VZTE01002410.1:300747-332419 GCA_013397775.1 Eulacestoma nigropectus
TTTTTTTTTTTTTTTTTGCCCGTGTTGACCTTCATTTTCCCCAGCTTTTTAGCGTCTTTCAGCCCCTTAGTTTATATTCTTCTCTCCAGTCGGGACACGAAATTCAGTCGATTTTTTTAATCCTTGCTGCTTGGCTGTCCTAGTCCCTTCTGAACTTCCCTGCCGTTGTGTAAAAATTAAAATCTATGATCTAAGATTACACGGTGGAGGTGGTTTTTTAGCTTTAACGCTGCTTTTATGCCTCTTGGATTACTAAATCTAGTTGCAGGGACATAAAGGGGAGACCAGAAATAAGGCCATACCCTTAAAATGGAGGAAAGAATCTGAAATATTTTGAACCAAGTTTGATGGTTTGTGGGGTTTTTTTTTTAACTGAATGTGGAGGAAAAGCTTTGTCAGAAAGCATTTGAAAAGCGTTTTGAGCCTTTGACCCTTTGTGTGCAGCAACAGCAGAAGTCCCACAGCTGGCTGGAGTGATGACTTGGCTGAATTATAACCCTTGGCACATTCCCGCGGACCTTTATGTGTCTTAAAATGCAAAACTCTCAGGCCCATTCACATACTCTGGTGAAAAGAGCCGCCTTAGTGGGGCTTTCAGTATGTCTGTCAAATCCAACCCAGCTGAGTGTGCAATTCAGGAACAGTATCTGGTGTGGATGCCTGATAATGCTCTAATGTGTTTCTTCGATGATTTCTTTTCTTTGACATGCTTCCTGGAAAAATCTTGCACGGACAGAGCTACCGGCAGAGGAAGGTGAGCATAGTTGTGAAATCTTCTGCTAATTCCTGTTGATAATTCATTTTTTTTAAATGTGCATGACTCAATGGCTTTGTTACATATTGCAGGAAAAACCTTACTCGAGCTTGTGATTGAACAATTTGAAGACTTACTAGTTAGAATTTTGTTGCTGGCCGCTTGCATATCTTTTGTAAGTATCATGTATTTATTTTTTTTTATTTCATAAGGTTCTGTATGGCACAGTGACATATTCCAATGTATGTGAACTGTACATGCTGAAATTATTCTTTCTCGCTGGGTAGAAGTATAAGATGCAAGATTGCTGCCTCTTAAATTAGTTCCTTGTGACGAGGTTTCTGTATGCTAGCCAACAAAAATTTGATGGGGTCTTTCATTGCATGAGTCATAAGTACATAACTACACTAGACAGGTATTTTAAAAAGTGCTTCTCATTCAACCCAGTTTGCTTATTTGAGGTGGGATTTCCTAATGCTGCTGTTGGCTTTGAAAACTAACCTTGAGTAAGTAAGCGTTTAACTGGACATTCTTCTTGCCTTTGGGTTAATCTTTATCAAGCTCAATGTATAATCATTGGAAGACGTTTTTGGATGCAATGCAGACTGTAAATAGAATCTACATGGCGAATATTCCAGTTGCCTTCCCTTCCTGATAATAGCAAGGTGACAGTTGTTGCTTTTGACAGTGACAAGAATGTTGACGGCTGTGATGGCACCATTGTTGACCAAATTTGGTAACTGACCTTTGGATAGTCAAGTCATTAAATGGACATCTTGCTTTGCATACAGGACTAAGAGAACAAGAACATTTTAAACTTTTTTTTTTTCCTAAAAACACGATTAGGCAATCTTCTTACGTTACTTGTAAAGCATATGTGCTTGCTGAAAAACTGGAAAACGGAGTGAAGGCTCATTAGAGAAGGAAGGTGAAGGCTGTATTTCTTGGGGAGCTGGACAACAGAAACAAAAGCTTCAGAATATTAAATTGTTTAGGTAGGGAGTAAAAGTTTACAGTAGACTTTGCCCTGGAGTTGTAATTAACTACTCGAAAAAAAAAAAGGCTGCAGCACTTGGGGGGAGTGGAAATTGTGGTGACTCTTTAGCTAAGGGCAAGCTAATTAGGATGGGCAGAGGAGAATGTGCTCTGGGGTTTTTGTGTGTGGTGGGGGAAGGGTTGCCCTGGTGCTGCAGTTTGTGCTGTGCTGGGGATCCGCTCTCCCCACACAGGCACCTTCCAAAGGGCTCTGGCTTTGGGTCTGTAATTCACCAGTACCAGCTGAGGCAGTGACTGATGACATCAATCTTGACCATGGAGACAGATGTGCTTCACTCACTCCTCTGTTTCCTGGAGAGGAAATCAGGCTGGCTATTGAAAATTGAATAAACAGTCATTCAAAAGCACTTTTTTTTTCCCTTCCTCTTTCCCCTTTTCCTCCTAGAGGATGAGAAGGGGATGTCTTTTTGTTCTTGGAAAGTCAGGAGTGTTTTTGTCGTCTCATGAGACAAATGACAGCACAGAAGTTTGTTAGCCTTCAGTGCCAAAGTACATTAGTTGTTTTTGTTATAAACAAGTAAGTGAAAAATCAGATTCAGCAAACTAAAGCTTTCATTGCTGAGTCTGAGTAAGTATGAAACCAGACTGACAGAGGTCATAGAACATACACTGCTGAGTCCTCTTGGAAAACTTGATTAGTAGCTGAATTCAGTTGCTTTTTTCAGTATGGTTAATTTTCCTATCTAATTAAGAGGAGACTGTAGTCTAATGGAGTGTGGGATAGATCTGGGTTCTCTGCTTCTATGCAGCTGACATGGTACATGACCTTGGGCTACTACTCTGCCTTTTCTGTCTCCTATTTTAGAGTTACAGAGGCATACTAAATTGATGTTAGAAGTAAAGATTTTTCTCTGATGAAAAGCAAAAAAACCCTAGATATATTATAATTTTGGTACTTTAAAAGCTCTTCCCCTTTGTGTTTGTTTCTGGTGTTTTCTTAGCTCAGAAGGTGATCATGTTGTCTGTTTTTCTTAGGTTTTAACACTTTTTCTTGATGAAAGCATAATACAGACTTTAGTACTAGCTGTAAAACACCACTGGATATGTTGATACAAGGATTGCATTACTGCAAAAATAGGATGTAATTACATCACCTAAATTCTGGTGTTCTTTACCAGCTGCACATTGTCAGTTTAGAAAAATTAAGATTCAGGTATGAGAGAGAGGATCTCAAAGTATATAGATCTTTTTTTTTGTGTTGAGGGAGTTTTTATGGTGGTTGTGTTTCAATCATTAATCATATCAGTTTATTGCTGTTAGAACTGCCTGCACAGTAACACACATCAGTAGCACTGAGACCTGCATTAGGTTTTGTGCGGAAATATCTCTTCTTAAATAGAGTATAAACAAACTTCTGTGTTCAGAGTGCCTCTTGTGCCCTCTGCACCCACACTGTCTGTCAGGTACGTGTCAGTAAAATAACTCAGGGCAGCAGCTCAATCTGTGTCACCCAGGCTGATTGCCGGAGTCAGATGCTGCGTGTTTGTGGGCTGTGGATCCTGTGTCCTGCATTCCAGGTCAGAACTGCTGTAAGAGGTGCTCCTGGTTAGTGAAAGCCCTTAGTATGGCGTTTGAAGAGAAACAGCATAAATAATTTCTGATGGTGCGTAAATGGATCTGTGAATAGACTTGTCTCGGTCTTCTGTTGAATCCGTGAAGAATAAACCCATGGAGTGTATTCAAGGCTTTTAATTCTTGATACTTGTGTAGCATGTGCTTAGATCTGCAGTGTTTACTGAAAAGAACAGCTTGCTTTGCTGTATAAATGATTTTGACAGGTTGCAAAATGTTAACTGCATCTGATGTAGAGTAATTCCTCGGTGAAGTGTGGATGCTTTAAGCAGTGGTGTGTGCAGAGCTCTGCAATCTCAACTCTGCATCACACAGTGAGTTTCCTTCTACAAGGTGCCTTCTACAAGGCTATAAACTCTGCCAAAACTTGAAGTATTTATACAGCATCCTAAGAGCATTCCCTCCTCTCAATTATTCCTTTGATTCCTAAGTTGACTTAGAAGTGAATGTCCTGAGAATGTTTTCTAGTAGTGGATATCTGTGTTTAGGTTAAAGCAGTACATTGTGCTTTAGCCCAGAGATTGTTATAGCCTGTAAATTAGCATGAGTATAGCCTAGCTTTTGGTAAAAGATGACCAAAGGTCCTCTTGGAGGAAGTAGGATGTGTCAGTAACAATGTTGCAGGCTTTGCCCTGAAATCACCCCAAAAGCTACCTGTTAAGGTCAGCAGCAGTGAGTGTGTGGCACAAGATAAGAGCTGCTGTAGAACATGACACTGACATGCTTTTAGCTAAACTTAGATTGCTCATTAGCACGAGGGTAGGGGTGATAAAAATGTGAGAAGTCATTGTGATTCCATTTTATGTTGTAAGAAATAAACTGTGGGTGACAGGTATCTTTTTCTTTTTTTACCCCCTTATTGCTATAATAAACAATATATTTTCAGAAATACGGAGAAACATGATGGGTGCTTACAATCTGTTAAATCAGTAAAATTCTTAATTTTATGCATATACATGTGGTCAGGGTGTCTTCGTTTGTGTTTGAGATTTTTTTCCCCTGACCTCCTTGTGTAGCAGGTAAAAATCTACTGAATCATGGAACTAAAATTGAGAGCTTTTTCTTTAACGTTTCCTGGTGTTCATTATGACTGACATGGATGGAACAGGGATCAGGACTACTGAAATAGTTTGCATCTGCTTAATTTTAAGCTAATTTGTATTGAAAAGATGAATCACTAAAAGAGGATTTTCTAAGCAGTAGTTGATACTCTGTCCAAAACATACTAAAACTGAAATCAGTGTCTCCTGTGAGAAGAAAACCCTTAAAAGCAGTCCATATGTTTTATATTACCTGCTTTAATTAATCCAGGGCTTCTTTTTGCTGGGACGAGATCTTACCTCTCCCAGCTTGCTTCTAAGTTTCCATTGTCAAAATGAAAACCAAACAAGAATCCCTGTTAGGTTGCTGACAACAAAGTGTTTGCTTTTCCTCTGTTAGTGGTGAGCGGGTACAGCCTGCTGGGCAACACAGTTCTGTCTCGAAACTGCCATTCTTCAATTCTGTTGTTGTTACTTAATGATACATAGTCATCTGAGGTAACTTGTCTCCATAACTTCCCTGACGATAGAGATACTTCACTTGTAGAAATGGAAAAAGCTGTAAGGGCACTTGTGCTGTTTCAGCTGCTTCTGTCAGTGCTCACCTCATTGCTGGCAGACTTTGGCATTGTACCTCTGCCCCCTTTTTACAAATAACCATGAGAACTAAGTGCTGTTTGCCTGTCATTGTGTATCTTTTGCCTTGGTGTCTTGCAGGTCCACCCCGTCAGGCTTTGTTTAAAATAGGCTCTGCAAGCCATAGCTCCAGCAGCCCTAAAGCAAATACGCTGAATGAAAGTTGTCCTTTAAGCTGCTTATGTTGGCTGTTGATATGGGGCTTTTATGTCTTGCTATTATTCCCCTTATATTATTAGGCTTGCATTTCTCTTGAGCAATTATCTTACTCTTATTTTTTCTGCTCTTTCTTAAATACATGGTGACTTTACCTATTGAGAGTACTGCCTGACCAGTGCATTGGAGATCAATGACCTGGAAATTAAGCTGTTCTACATGTGAGTCTTAAAGTGATTAGGGCTGAAACATGGTGGGGCCCTTCTGAGTAGAAATTTTAAAAAATGAGATCTCTCACTGTAAACCTCTCCAGGGTCTTAAAAGTGTGCTAGTGGAAAGTTTCTGACAAGGACTCAGTGACTTGGACAAGAATTGTCTGGTCTTTACCAGGCCTCAGCATATGGTCTGTTGTTACTAAAAATGCAGAGTTAAATACTTGTTATTGCTTGTTCTACTTCCTCTTTGTTTTTCTTGTGTTTGTTTTGTTTCTTACTTCAGGCTACTATCAAATAATAAACCTGATCTGTTACAGAATGTGTATCACAAATACTCTTAATGGAGAGTTAATATAGCTGTAGTCTGCTATAGCAAAATCAAGAACTTGCTATGTATCTGGTTGTTTTATGTCTATATTTACTAAATTGTTCTAGAACTAGAGCTTGGATTGTTTCACTGATAGTAATTATGTAGAAACTTCTGGAGAGAGAAATGTGTATTGCTGGCTTCCAGGGTTAACTAGATACTTCGTTTTAGCCTTGTCACAGATTGATAATTTCACCAAAAAAACCAGCAGTGAAGATTTAAACCATCAGACTATACTCTCAGGATCTCTAATTTGAGTTCATCTGCTCTTTTTGAAATAATGGCTTATTGAAAGAAAAGATCTCTTGAAAACTTAATTTTGGCTCTCCTTGACATACTTGGATCTTGCTGTCCTTGTAGCTACTTTCCTTACCTCTGGAGTTACAGCCTTTCTCAATGTTATTTTACAGCACACATGGTCTTAAATCGGAAAAGATTCTGGTTTAACGTCGTGTAAAGCAGATGTTTTATTCCGGTTAACCTTGTAGGTGCCTGCTCAGATAAGCACATCACAAAATAATTGAATTTTATTTGCTTTGTTTGGAAGCAAAGTGGGCTCTACAGAATTCCGATAAAGAAAGGGAGGGAAGAAACAGATACTAAAGAGCTTTTCCGATGGCAGCGCGTGACCTTGTGTACTCTGAGAGATCTGGAAATGCACCGTTGGCCTCTCCTGTAGCTCTGCGGGCAGCAGCAGTGCTGGTGCAGAGGGGAAGCTGCCCATGGCACAGGGATGTGTGTGGAGTGAGCACAGACAGCGGGGCCTGTCCCACTGCCCCAGCAGGGCAAATGCCAGGAGGTGTTCCGGGGATCGGAGAGCAGTGGTGTGGGAGGAGGGAAGAAACGCCGAGGTGTGGAGAGATCCTGACTAAATCTGTTCTGCAGGGGATTACACAGACCCTTGAAATGTTGCGTTGCCAGTTGGAATGTTGCAGTCCTATTAATCACAACCTGGATCTTACAAGTTTATCCCTTTGTAATAAAAATTTATTGTTGCATTGGATTTGCTTGACAGTCTGTTTTCTGCTTGAGGCTTTCATGCTGCTGCTCCTTCCTTTTGACATCCTGGAGTGTCTCACAATTGAGCAATAGCTCGGAGCAGCATGTTGGTGGAATCATGGGCTTGCTTTAGTAACAGTTTGCTCGCTGCAGTCTTCTAGTGATTCAGAGTGCTGTTGCCTGACTACCAGCCCTAATTATCTCAACACGTTGTTCCTATTTACTGTCACTTTCCAGGCTTCCTGTTGCTCAACATGTTGACGAAAATGCTCTTCCTCTCTGGTCATGTTAACTTGACTTTTCATCAGTGACTCCAGCACTCTGCAGAGGCCCTGACACATTCAAGTCAAGTGAATGACAGATGCCTAAAACTGGAGTACAGTTCTAAAACGAATTAAAATAAAATCTATGTGGAGCCTTTTATGCAAGTCCTCAAGTTTGATTTACCTTTTAAAATCCAATTTTGAGTTTTATCAGCTACTTGGTTCAGAATCCAGCTTCAGATGTAACTCTACGATTCCCTTAGATGCTTCAATAAGACACTGTTTGTATTTAAATAAGTTGATGCTTATTTTTCATATCTACTCACCAAGAACTTGTAAAGCTGTTTTCATTTGTGTGGCTAAGTTACTGGTAAAGAGCAATTAACTTGCTTAAAATTCAGACTCTGGCAAGGTTTTACTGTTTAACGTAGTCAAAGTAATCTGTGTCCTGTTTTATACCATAATGAAATAATTCTTCTTCATTGTCATAATGTTGTCACAGCTTCTGCTTTCATTTCTGAAGCAACAGTAGCAATTGTTTCCCAGATAAATAGCTTATTCCTTTAGAAGAAGAGCGGCCTCTAAAATGAACTTTGTACTACTTTAGTAAAGATTCTTTTTCTCGTTTTCCATTGGGTTTTGCCAACTCATTCATTAATTACAAAACTACAAACTTGGTAGATTGAGGGGTTTCCAAAACTGCTGAAGTCTAAGCAGTTGAAACTTAGCAGGCATAAAGTTTGCAAGGTGTCTGTGTAAATCAGTAATTTAAATCACTGTGTTTCTCTTGCAGGTCCTGGCCTGGTTTGAAGAAGGTGAAGAAACAATCACAGCATTTGTAGAGCCTTTTGTAATCTTACTTATATTAGTAGCCAATGCAATTGTGGGAGTGTGGCAGGTATGCAGAGACTTTTACAGCATCAAATCACAAATGTTTTGGGGTTTTATGGTTTAAGAGGAAGCACTGTACCCTGTAGTGTCGGGTGTTCTTACAAAGCAAGTAGGATGTGTTGCTAACTTTGGATTCCTGAGAGTCAGCAAACCATAAAGCTTTTCAACAGAAAGTGTTGACTTAAAGGTAAAACGAAAGCTTCAGAAGTGTTGCCAGAAAGGCAAAATGCCCATCAGTGTGTTTGGCCACACACTGCTGAACAGATGAGCAAGACAGGCCAGAATAAAGGCCTGAATTCAGGCAGTAAATCAGGCCTTGCAAAGCTAAGAACAATTGGATTGGTTTGCTTGGGGTTTTTTCCCAGCTAAGGAACAAAGGATGGAGCACTTGTAAGCTTGTTTCTTGTCTGTTTCCTCTTGAGACAACTGTTGTGTTTCAGTAAATTATTAATACTGTATTAATTCTCCCTATTCAATCACTATAGTACCTATTAAGTGTACATCCAAAGACTGCATGTCTGTCAAAAGGCACAAGTTTCTTCTGAAAACATCTAAATACCATAAATTTTTTCCTACATTGTCAGCTGTGACATTAATCTGATGCTTTTTTATAAATCATATAGACAGTAATATCATAACATAAAATAACACTTCATGAGATGCCAAAACGAAAATGTTCGTATCACTTTAGTTTGCTAATTTGATCACTTTAGACAGTCAGTGTTTTATTAGAGGGTTTTTTTCTGCAGAGAAGAAGTGTTCTAGGATTTTTATGGTAATTTAAATTCTTTGTATGATTGGTTGTTTTTGTTGGTGTTTTTTTTAAGGAAGGGTGCTAATGTGACATAATTGCTTGCTCTCTTAGTGCATGAGGCTTCATGCTTAAAAAAAAAAAAAAGCCAACTGGCCAAAATAACAAAAATTAAGAGGAGGAGTCCTGTTAACAGGTTAAAGCACATTAGAGAGGACCTTGCATGCTGGAAGAAGTGGCCTTGAGTGGTATTGCTGCACATTCCTGTGCTCTGCTTTGTGCTATCCCAAGTGAGCTGGCTGAAGAGTATTCCTCAAAATTCAGTTTTTAGCAGTACCCAGCTTGCTGCACAACCTGCTGGAGCAGGTGTGGAGGGGAGAGATAATGTCGGTCAAGGGGTGACAGCATTGCCCTCCTTAAATGACATTTTATATTCAATTCTCCATAAAGTAATTATGCAAGAGTTAATGTTTAACTTGAAACTCTTGAGTTGCAGTTCTGCAGGTACTAATTTTAAGCACGAAATGGAAGGTAAAGCTGTCTGTATAGTTTGAGGATTTTTCTTGTGCAGTTGTTTCCCTGTTGCAGGAAATAATCGGGGTTTTTTTTCAGACGTGATAGTTTGCAAAGAATACCTCTGTGTATATTTCTACATGCATGGAACTTCATTGTGAAAGAGTTGCCGCACAGATGAAGTGACTCATTCCCTTGTTCTAATGGGCACGGAAAATCAGTCACAGTACACGGTCTCCACCCGTGAATGTATCTGTTCCTGCAGGTACCAGATGTGAGCACTGAGTCACGGCCGCGGCTCTGCCACCCTCAACCTTTCCTCTCACGTGCACTTCTCCCCAGGAGCCACCTGCCAGTGCTTCAGTGCCTGCAGGATAGTCTGGCTACCATAACTTCAGGCAAACTGGGAGCAAAAAGACTCAGTCTGGCACGCTGAGCTGGCTGAACGAGCTGAATCACAGAATTTGTTGAGAGTGGAAAAGATCTTTAAGATCATCAAGTCACACTGTTAACCCAGCACTGCCAAGGCCACCAAGAAAGCACGTCCCTGAGGGCCATGTGTACATCTTTTAGATACCTGCAGGCATGGTGTTTCATCCACTTTCCTGAGCAGCCTGTTCAGATGCTTCACAACCATTTCTGTGAAGAAATTATTGCTAATATCCATTCTAAATCTCTCCTGCTGCAACTTGGATGTTTATTCTTGTTCTGTAGCTTTTCTAGAGAGTGAGAAGGTCCCCTTGAGCCTCTTTTTCTCCAGGCTGAGCCCTCCCAGCTCCCTCAGCTGCTCCTGGTGCTCTAGACCCTTCCCCAGCCCTGTTGCCTTTCCTGGTCATGCTCCAACCCCTCCGTGTCCTCCTTGTCATGAGGGGCCCAAAACTGCCCCCAGAACTGGAGGTGCCTCAGCAATGCCCAGCACAGGGGATGGGCACTGCTCTGATCTTACTGGCTGCGCTATTTCTGCTCCAAGCCAGGTGCCATTGGCCTTCTTGGCCACCTGGGTCATCACGCTGAGTTTTTATTTCTCCTTTCTGAAGGAAAAGTTCTGTTGAAGTAACCTTCCTTCTGTGGGACTTTAAGGTTTTGCCTGACGGTGGCTCATAGTTTGTCCACAGAAAAGCAGTTTTGGTGTTATAGTGTTGAGGAGCAGAATTAATTTACTTGGTGGAATATGAGGCTGGTATTACTTAAAGCTTTATGGATTTGTGCTGGTATCTGCACTGCCAGACCCTGAGCTGTGCCATGTAAATGTTACTTCCTCAAGGTAGTTTTGGTAACACTCGTTTTCAGCTGCACTGTTACATGGAACTGCTGAGTTCCTCAACATTTGAGTTTTTGATGGTTTTGTGTCTGCTTTGACATGCAGGAGGAATTTTTTATTATCTGCAAAGACTGATGTATATTTGAAGGGCAGATGTTCTAGAAGCTATGTGTGCTCTACCATTATCTATAATTATCAGAGCTAAATGACGTTTGTTCTTGTCAATAGGCAGGGGAATGGAAAATAAGTTCTTTCTCCAAGATGTGGAGAAGGAGCACTGATAAGCTGCTGGTTTCTACAGTTGTTCTTTATCCAGGTGGCATCACAACACTGATCCCAATCTCTGGTAGTGCTTAGTGAGAGGACTGAAGCTGAGATAGGAAAGCTGTTGTGTTAGTGGAAATCGAAAGGTTTTTTTGTGGGGGGATTCATCCAAGTTTGTAAATTGTTTAGAGATTCTGGGGAAGTTTCTAGTGTATGCTTTAATTTCACTTCAGCATGACTTGGTTTGCTGAAACAAAGTTGGTAATAAGTTGGCTTCATTGTAACTTGATCCTTGATTTCTGTCAGTAAATGAAATTCAGCAGTGTTAGTCAACTCCAGGCTGAGTGTGAGCTGCTCCAGCCAAGGTACAGCCAAAACCTACGTTCATGCTTCTTAATTCTGCTTAGTGCTATTTTTTATGCCAAAAAGCATCTATATGTGATATGGAACTCTTTGTGTGGCCTCCTTGCAACAACACAGTGGATATTCTTGTTGGAAAATGCTGCAGGGTTTAGATAAACAATTTCTGTGTTCTAAAGGCCCCCAAACACCTGAATTACACTCTAATGATTTCCAGTCAGCAACCTCGTAAGGGGAGGAGACAGAAGATGTTCTGTGTGAAGAAATATAGCTGAGCTGAGTTGGTAGCATTCATATGATAATGCTTTTGAAAAATTGGATCTGACAGGATTATTTTTTCCTTGAGGGCTTTCAAAATTACACATTTTTGCTGTCTTTTAGGAAAGAAATGCTGAAAATGCTATTGAAGCTCTTAAAGAATATGAACCAGAGATGGGCAAAGTTTATCGACAAGACCGAAAAAGTGTCCAGAGGATTAAAGCAAGAGACATTGTCCCAGGTGATATCGTGGAAGTGGCAGGTAAGACCCACTTACGTGGTGCATACATGCATTAGCATATTAATGTAAAATTGTTGTGGGGCTTTGTCTTAATGATTTGAGGCCCTGGGGGGAGTTTTCAAAGACTCCTAAGTATATGCTTCACTTAAGAACAATCTTGTTCCTGTTCATCTGTAATTACCTTAAATGTGCATTTGTACGGAGGGGATTGTTTTTCAAATTGCCACTTAGTTTAATTGGTAGGTCTAAAAGCAAAGCATCTTAATTGGAGTTGTGGTTTTAACACTTGTCACGAATTTAAAATTTTGTTTTCTGGTGTCTGATTTCAGAGTGTCTTAAAACTTGTCTGGTTTTCTGTCACAAAATAGATGTTTGTTCCTGGTTTTTAGATGTCTTCAGTTTCCTTAGGTTTGGGAGTGCAGAGATTTTTTTTTTGGTCATGCTCTGTTATTTCATCTGAATGTGTTTCTCCAACTCTTAGACTTGTAGTAGCAGTGCCTTTGAACTTCTTTTCACAGATGTCTTCTGTCCTCTCAGCAAGTATGACTGGCACATGACTTCACTGTTTTCTCATCTTGCATAATTCTTTATTGCTTCTTTTGACAATTTGCTGCATAGATCTCCAATACATAAGCTATGCAGAGTAGAGCTCCCTGTTACTCCTGGGTAAGCTTTTGAAGTGCCAGTCTTAAAACACTGGACTTTTGCCTAGAGCTTTCTAATATCTTAGTTTTGCTCTAAAAGGCGTGTCTTTGTTTGGAAGGAGTGCAAAAATAGAGAGGTTATATACTTAAGCTGAAACTCCATCATTTTGGTGATGATGCCATAGCAGTAACTTTTTCTCTAAACTGGACTTGACTGTTCCTTCCCAGATAAAACTGGGTAGCTCTTGCTAAGTGTCAGGAGTGTTGCATGCTCAGATTTTGTAGGTCATTATCAACTGTTAACTGAGTGATTTTTTTTCCTTTGGGAACAGTTCAGGGTGTACATCAAACTTACTTTGCACTCGTGTCACTTTGATTTTAGAGGTGGTAGCTGTCTCAAGAGGAGATAAATATATACCCTTAAACTTGACTATCCTCCTGTTTTAATTAGCAGGCAAAGAGAGTGTGCACTCAGAATGAAGTTGGTGTTGGCTGCCTGCCCAGCTTTCATTCCTTGAGAAACTTTAACATTGGCTGAGCCCCGTCTCAAGCCCCTGTTCTGTGCACAGGATGATTCAGCTACAAGTCCAAATCCAAAGTGGTGATAGCAGAAACAGGAGGTGAACTGCGATGCCTTGTCACTTACTGTGCTCTGTGCCTCACTGCTCCTGCTCTGCACGGCCAGAGCCGTGTGCTCTGCAAGGGGGGGGTTGTTTCTGCTGTGTTTGACGTGTCCTTTTGAGGCAAACAGAACTGTATCAATTACAGACTCTGCAGTAGATGTCTTGGCCAAATCCTTATCCTGTTTTTAAATGTCAGCAATGGAATGGTAGTTTTGGAAGGAGTTTTCATCATGGGAATACACTCGGGTTGTGTTTTTTGGTACTATAAAGCAGTATTGGTAAAATTACGAGTTGATGACTGTTTTGCATGGGTTTGGGGTGTCACTGAGGAGAAATGCTGGATTTTGATGCTCTGCCAGCTGTCTAGAGCACAGAACACTTTCTCCTTGATTCATTGCCGTTTCAGAAGAGGTACAGATTGTGTTTTCATCTTCAAATTTAGCTTTGCCTTTATTCTGTATGAGAACACCTGGGGGATGTGTGGGCTTTTACTTACCTGCTGTATATTGTCAGTACCAATAAAATCAATTACTCTGTTTAAAAGGCCTGTGTCTGAGGGAGAAAAACGAATTGGGAATAACCAATGTGCCTGTAACACCAGGCAGGCTGGTATCCCCTTCATCATAGGGTTACTATTGCATTATTTTAAAATCTGCTTGTAGAACAATGACTGATAGTCCAGCATATGTAGAATTGACTTTTTTTTTTTTTTAATAAGGACAAGCTTAAGCCAGTATGCTCATGTAGAAAACCAAAAAATATCCAAGTTTTGTGACTGTCCTTTAAGACAGGTGGTCTGGCTTGTTGATGGACTGTAGAAGCTTTTCTGGGTAAAATACTCACTTGAACTGGTGGGTCAAACAATGCACTTAAATTACCCTCTTGAAGCTGCCATTGATTGTAAGTCATGTGGATGTTTAATTGAGAAATAAGTGCTTCAGTATAACACAGCTTCTGATACTGAAATAATAAATTCTTGTAGCTAGACAATGAAGAAGTTTTAATTGTAATCAAACTGAGAAAAGCCACAGAGCAAGTAGAGAAGAGCCAATAAATGCACCATATCCCAGCATTGGTGTCAAGACCTGGAGGTGAGAGAGACTCTGTGCATGCCTGTGCCTCAAGTGCAGGAGGACTGCGATGGCCTTTGACATGGTGTTTGCAAAAAGATGGCCATGTAGGGAAGTGACAGAGCCCTTCATGCTGGGATACATATCTGGCTATGGAATTCCTGGCCAAGTGCCAACGACATTTGTGTGTCCAGGCAAATATCTTTCAACTGAGTGGCGTAAACAACCAGGTGATTGGTTTCTCCCCTGTGCTGATAACTAATATTGAACAAATTTCTGCAAGTCTTCCCTTGCAAAATAGTTGTATTTAATGCTGCAACAGCCTTTGTAAATTTGAAATAGCTGTGTGTGGGTCTGACACAGAGATAACTTTATTGTAGGAGTTGTTAGATTGCTATTGATACATGCAGACACAAATTTCTTACCTGCATGTTTTTAGGAAGACCTTCCATGTTCACTTCAGCAGAGACGGTGGAAAAGATAACTGTACAATGAGCAGGAGCTCTTAGGCATGTTGGGATCACAGATTTGGGATGTGTGCCTTAAATTTGCTTGCAGACCCTGTGGTGGGCATGGTTCTCAGAGCTGTAGTGTGTAATGGTTACTAAGCTACAGAGTTTTTCTTAGAATTGATGAACTGACAAACATCCAGATGCTGTCCTCACATGGCTTTTCAGTTTGCCTGTCTTTAAATGGATTATCGTGCTGTTGTAAAAGCTGGAGTTAACTGGAGGCTAGACTCTAAACTTGTAACCAGGAGCTATCTTAATAGATTAGATACACTTTGGTTTAGTTGAGTTTTTTGTTTGCTGTGTTAAAGTAACATTTTAAAGAGAAATTTTAAAAAGCATGGCCCTACTTCTTCCAAGTTTTATATGAAGTTCAGCCTGGAAAATTGGAATAAAATGGTTGTAAAGCATGTATTTTTTTTATAGAAGCACATTTGGGAACAGAAATGACCTTTGTTCACTTCCGCCGTATTTTCCTGTCTAAAATTTTCTGGAGTAGATACAGTGTATCTGAGGTTCTGTAATTTAATAAATGAAAGTTCAATAGTTGCAGTCAGTAAGTGACCAAAGCAGAGGCACAGTAGTTCCTCTTTTTCCTGAATTTCTGAAGAATGGTTCTTGTCATCTGTTACTGTATCTGTAAGTACTCAACATGTTAAAAATATACACAGAGTTGCCAGAAGCTGTTGCTTATTAAATTAGTGTAAATTCCAGAAAACTTAGTTTTATACCTGGCACAGAGTAGGCAAGAACTACTTCCTGAGGCTTTTAATTCCAACTGCAGAGCACTACAGGACTCTTAGGTGCCTTATAAAAGAAAGATAAATTTTGGGATGAAGGTCAGAAGGAAGATTCTTGAGGTGAATTACATCAAACTCCTGTGTGGCTGTGAAGAGCTCCAGGTTCTCCCTGGTAATACAGCTAAAAACATGAATGTTGCAGATCTTACTCCAAAACATCTGGGTCCTTGTGCCTGTGTTACTTTTCTAACAACTAGGATTGATTTTCAGACTCAGTGCTAGAGATGCAGGTTTACTTTTTCTGGGAAAGTATTGAGATTGGAAAAAATAAGGAAAAGGACGGAGAAAGGCTTAAGCCTAGAACAGAGACCTGCTGGAGGCCGTCCTAAAGCAAACTGCTGAGAGCTTCTCTTGGTAGGGAAAAAGAATTGACTGCAAATGTTGTGGGTGTTTCCTTACTGGGTGCAAACTGTTGGGCTTGGGTTTTAAAGCACATATTTTGCTTTTTTTCCTAAAGTACTACTTTTGAACCAGAAAAGACAGGAAAGTAAGATCAGTGGTTAATAAATACATGTACGAGTAGTGCATAAATCTGTGAGCTTCAGTGAACATTTTGGCCAACGCATCAGAGGCAGCCTGGGGATAACCAGGCACAGTCCAAACTCCATTCCATACTTCACTGGAGTCTGGAGTTATTTGAGGTTCAACTCAGGGCACAGCCTAAACTTGTGTCACTTTTAACACACATTTGAAATATTGCAAAACACATTTCCAATTTTTACCCCAATTCTTTTAGCATTTTCCTTCAGAGTTACCAAACTGTTTGGTAAAAATAGCAAAACTAATTCTGATTTAGTTGCTTGAAAATGGAAAACATACCTGATATTCTATACTCTGACAGAACTGATACTGAGTGGGTTTTATTATAAGCACAAATAGCACTGAACAAAAAGCTTGAACGTCAGGATAATGTTCTGTTAGTGCTGTATCACCCTGGCAAAGGAAGCTTTTTTTTTTTTTTCAGGCTAAAGAAAACTTGCACTTGGAGCTTTGCTGCACTTGCAGAATTCTGACTGTAGGTTCTTCTGTTACCCAGATGCAGCATAACTTGGAAACAGGACTTCACCTTAGGTGTGAAGATGTTGTTCTGTACCTGACCTGCCCTAAGTTGAAGCTTAACTTACCAGTCCATTCTTTCTGCTATTAGATATTTTTATAGGCTGATCACAAGAGTTTGCCATCTAGTAGGCAGTGGTATAAATAGATCCACTAATTAAAAGCTAAAACTAGACAAATTTGGTTTAGAAATGAGTGCAGACTTACAGGGCAGGGTCCCTGTCCATCAGCAAATCTTATCTAATGTTCTGGTGCCCTCTTCAGAGAGAATGACACGAGTATGATTTTAGAGGATGAAAAAAAAACAAATTAAGAAAAATACCAGTTTTATGTCCTGTTTAATACAGTATCTCCATTTTTCTCAACCCTCAGTTTTGACCTGGAAATATTTTG
This sequence comes from Eulacestoma nigropectus, assembly GCA_013397775.1. Taxonomy (NCBI): domain Eukaryota; kingdom Metazoa; phylum Chordata; class Aves; order Passeriformes; genus Eulacestoma; species Eulacestoma nigropectus. The sequence goes on from VZTE01002410.1 coordinate 317,440, forward strand.
CTCCCAGAGAACAAAGCTTTTTCTGTCCTGTTGGCTTTCCTTGATAAGAATACAATATATATGTGTTCTTTGACTTTTTTTTTAGTCTCTACCTTTAACAGTTCCTGGGTTAGGATATTCACACTTTGCATACACTGTGGATATTTTCTGTCTGCCCAGAATGCAGAAGGTGGATGATAGAGGTTGTTTCATGCACATTGCCTAATGCAAAGAATGAATTTAAATGTACTGTTCTGTCACCTTGTCAGTGAAAGCAAGTGCTGTTTCACTGCTGTGGTTACAACTGATGGACCTTTGCCGGTGTAGTCTGTCTCGTTGGAAAATAAATCTTACCTTCCTGGTTTGGAGTGGAAACTCAGGCTTAAAATATGGTTCATAATCACTCTTCTAATTTTGACTCTTTGACAGTCTTGGCCTTGTATGAAAGTGTAGATGGACTCAATTATGTTCCTGTTTTGAAGAGCTGCTGATTTCTGGTACCATTTTATTATGCCCTGTTCAGGAAGTGTTAAATACTTAAAACCTGTTACTGCGGAAGGAAAATTAAGTTTCTGATGGTTGAAGGAAATCAAGCACAATAAGAAGATGAGATTGTCAGTGTGCAAGGAGGGGAAGAGGAGCTAAGCTGAACTTGCGTTACAGAAGTTAATTACAAAAACCAGTTATGCTGGAGCAGCTCTACCTCTAAATAAAAGCAAACCATTCTGTTCAGGTGTGAGCTTTAAGTATTATTGTCCCCAGCAATACTCAGTTGAACACTCAGAAAATACTCCGTTCTGTTGATTGAAGTGTGTAGCATCCCTTATCTGTTATTCTAAATCTGTTCATTTCAGTTCTTAAACTGAGTTCTTCAATTCTTCCTGTAGGAAGTTTCAGTTGCTTCATTTTATTAATAAATATTCACACACTGGTGTATCCTCTAATTTAGAGTATAAACTTACTTTGGGGTAAGAGAGGAGACTGAAATAATGGACTCTTCCTACTGAATTATTTAGTCTCTTTAAAAGTGGTTTAAATAACTGTACAGTAAATATGTCATGTTAAACCAGAAAATAGTTGATAACACTTCATGTGTTTTGGCAAAAGAATTAATACTTACTTCTTTTCCTTTGGATGGTGAAACCCTGTGTATTTTCACTCAGAAGTTCTAATAGCAGTGTGGTAGATTGTATCTGCTAAACTTGATGGTATTTCTACTCTAGCCTGCTAAAATTAGAGCATCTTAATAGAGCAGGAGAAAGACCACAGTGTCTTAAAAACCAAAATCCATGAACTTGTCAACAATGAACTTCAATGTATTAAAACACTTTTTTTTCTCTCTCTCCGTTTGGTGGTTTATGGCAATTGGTTTGGGAGTGCTTTTACTCAGTTTCAGGAACTGTTTGTGTTCACAAATTGTTCAACTATAGAATAATTGGATAATCTTTATTACAAAAGTCCAGTTCCAACCCCCAACCTGGTGATAGCAGCTCCAGGGTGACACTGGCTTTGGTTAATGATAAACATAAATAAGAAAGGATGAGGTACATATTGTATATGAACAGCCCTTCTGACTTCTACAGGAAGAATTACTTTCATTTGCTGTGATCACACAGAGGAACTTTCTGCAAACAGATCACTTTCTTTGCTAAGAAGAGGAATTGTTCTTGTAACACATTAACATAAAAAAGAAGCAAAACTTTTCACTTCTTATAGCGTACCTGCCTGTAAATCTCTGAGCAAGTCTCAGGTGGTGCAAGGGGTCAGAGTTAACAGAGCTGATATTGATGTTCAAAGTGCACATTTAAAGCAGTAGTTTTGTTCTGAGGACTGTTCTCGAGCACAGTATCTTTTGGGGGTACAATTCATGTTGCTTCCTGAGCCTCCTGTCACCAGCAGTTTTGATGAGAATATTTGGAATATGGATGTCAATAGACTATATTGAGATAGTCTTAATAATTTGAGACTTGAAAGATGAGTATGGTCCTGTTGTAGTCTAAGGTTCTTTGTTAGTACCCAGAAGTAACTGAAAATACAAGGGACTGAAATCCACACAGCTTTAATAGTTATTTTCCCTACACCTTCATTGCTCATAGAATAGTGTCCCATCACTTCTGCCCATCTTCCTGGGCTGCTTAAAGCACAGACTGCCGTAGCCTGCAACACTGATATTGTATTTTGGCTGTAGAGGTCTCCCAGTGAGTGTCTCAAACCACTGTCTGACAGAACTCTGAAATGAAATATTTAATTTTATTGCTGTGCTGGAAACTGGTAACGTGTTCAAAGGGATATTAGTGCTCAAATGAAGCACCCAGGTAATGAGTTGGTCATTTCACTGTAGGACTTGGTCAGTGCCAAGTATTAAATTGGGACTCAGGTTGCTTAATACATTCTGTACTTGAAGGCGATGTGGGACATGTCTGTGGAGAAGCAGGGTTGGACTGTGTAAAAATCAAATATATATGTCAGTGACTGTTCATATAGAGGGAACTTGACCCATAACACTGCCACAGCACTGGGAGCAGGAAGATAAGGGCTGGGGAGCTTTGAACTTGAGAAGAAAGGCTGGAGTGTTGGGTGTAATCAGTGGGAATCTTGGCAGGTAGCATTGCTGGTTAGGTGGCTGAAGAACCCAGTCTTTTCAAGTACTAAATTATCCCTATTTTTAGTGAAAAAATGTGGCTTCTTTAAAGCAAATGACATAAACTTTAAATTATTATTGCAACAAAGTACCGCTCTAGTTTTACCAAGGAGTGGAAATTGCCAATTGTCTATTTCAGTGTAGACTCATGCACAGTTGAATAAAATGGATATTTATCTTTTTTAACCCCCTGTAGGGACCAGGCTGTTTTTGAACAGATTCATTTATTGTGTGCTGAAGCTCAGTATTAAAATTCTGAAACTGTGCATGAATAAAAGGATTCCGTGGGTAAAGCTGTAACGATTCAAACCAAACCCTTCTCTCACACCTCCAATGCTGTAGTTAGTGGGGCTGTTTTAATCAGTAGTTATGTATTTGGCTACATTATGTTTCAGAACATGTACCTGAGCAGTTTTGAAAGCAGCGTATTTGATTTCTTCAGAGCTGTTGTGGAAATCAAGTGACTATTTAGGATTAAAAACTTCGGTTGAAATAATGGATAGAAATATTTCTGCAATTGACTTGTTATTTTAGATGTCAGACTATGGAATTGTATCATTTACTGTAGCAGCTCTGTGCTGAGCAACACAAATACATAATCACTTTCTCATTTCTTTCAAGCCATGGGTTTCATTGGTTCTGTGGACTGAATTATATGAATTTTAAAAAGCCTCCCAAAAAACAACAACCCCCCAATTTTTTTCCTGTTTTAAAAGTATATGGAAAAAAACCCCTTCTATTTGTAGATGAGATCTGAAGTACTCTGTTCACTGAAAATTTCCTGTGGTTCCTCTCTGTCATAGGATGACTTCCTATTTATATTCAGTTTCAGTTGTGCTCTTGAAAGTATATTCAAGACTATAAATGACTTAGGGTCATAGTTGTTATTTTGCAAAGAGCTGTTTAAAATATCTCTGTAATTGACCCTGATGTACAGCTTTCCTGCCTATTGGAAATGCCTTGAATATTTTATTGCAGCCTTCTCAGTCAGAGAGGGTGAGCGAATAATGTGTCTTATCTTAAATTGTTGAGATAAATTTAAAAAGCTGCACTGTCATAATAAATTTAACACTTCGGTTCTGGCAATTCAGGCAATTGATAACAACAGTCGTAGTTTTCATGGAAATACTGATGTTGAATATCAATAGTCTGTTAGAGGGGTCTCTCCTAGTGTTTTAAGTCTCGTGAATATTGAGTTTGAACAACTTGGAGCAGTTCAGAAGTAGGTTAGAAAATCACTTGTGAACTTTGCTGTATGTTGATCCAGTCGCTTGAAAGTTTTAAGATTAGTTTTTTAACAGCTCCTTTTTTGTGTTCTGCATCTTTACCAGTGTTGTCAGATGTGGTGGATGTGGGCTGGCTGTAGCTTTGCAGCTCTTTCCAGTGCTCTGAAGATGTTTGTGCGGGTTGACAGGCGCTCACCACATTGCTCTGAGGGCTTGGCCTGTCCAGCCCTATCTGAAAAGCAGCTGCTACTGTGTGTCTGCAAATAACCCTCCTCAGGACACCAGGAGAGCAATTGAATAGTTTTGCCTTTTTTGGCCTAGGCCACCGTTTGTCTAAGGCTATTTTCTCTTGCTGCTCAAGGGCATTGTGGCTTAAATTAGTATTCACATGGTATAATGATGCATTTGTGGCTGGTTTTTTGTCCCTTCGTATACACATGCTCACAAAAACACACGTCTAACTCTACAGGCCAAACTACACAATCTTTAGCTGGTTTTAATGGTTGGAGTTACTCTGAATTTACAGAAAGTCACATGGTGCAATTTTTCCTAGTGTTTGAAGTAGCACTTAATTCTCCTCTTCAGGGTTTTGTTCCACAGTTTTCCACTCCAGGGTGTGAGTGATTGGATGAGCCAGGGCTGTGACACCACTGTAGAGTTTTTCATGATATTATTTCTTAATGTGCATTATTGCTGCTGATTGCATAAGCAGTTCCTGCAGGAATTGCAGCTTATTTTAATTTCACTGCAGGGACACAGATTCCACCTACTGAAAAGATCAGCTGTCTTTAGTTAGTTATTCTCCCTTCTTTATTTCTTTGCATTATTTTATAATAATATAGCTGACACTTGAATGCTTGCGGTGCTAAATTACATTAGGAGTATTCAGTCGTGTTAATTGGCAATATTGACATGCAGAATGTAGAACCCCTCCATGTGAGTCAGAAATGTGCCTCATTAATATGCTTTAGCAAGTTAATTTGCAGGCAGCCATTTATTTTCAGTAGGCACAAAATGGTAGAGCTTCAGTTTTTTTCTTAAAAACTAGGAAAAGCTGGGTAAGAGGAAGTAGGAAGGTAGAAGAATTAGTTTTGAGATGTTAGGGATGCTTGAGCTCAGCCAACAACTGGATTGATCCCAGCCATTTTTACGAGTGTGGTGTTAACTTTTATCATCTGCTGCTTTAGTGTCTCAAGCACTTGTTAGTAAACTTTTTGTTGTTTGTGGGTTGTTTGGTTTGTTGTTTTTTTTTTTCTTCAGTGTTGTCTTTTGCAAAGTAGAAATGTGTATGACAAGATAAACACGACAGAGACCTGTGAAAATTGTGACTGGGATATGGATTGTGGTTATTTAATAGAGCAGCATTACTGGAAAATAAAGCTACTGTGTGATCTGAAGTTAACTTCCAACTCTAAAACATCTGGCAGAATTCAAAGTATAACATTACAAGAGCATATTTGCAGAAGCACGTTATTCTCACAACTGGTGCCAAAGAAAAGGAAAATACAACTTCTTTTAGTTTTCTAAATAAATAGATGTGGATAATGTGATCTTTGGAGAGCAGAGGACTCACTTTGGGCATAAGAGAAAACAGCTAAAAGATTCTGCAGGACCAGTTGTTCTGAAGAGGGAACTCGATTCACCTTAGCTATGGATTTTGATTGTTTATAAATATGTCTTCTGAAATTGATATCTTGCTCTTGAGAATGTTTTCCCTTTGCTTTCAAGTGGCCATGTGGTTAAAAAAACAATCCAGTGATTTACAGCTTCTTTCTTGGAGGTTAGGTAGGGGCAAGTCTAAGTTGCCAAAGTGTATTGGATACTCAGAAAATGGGAGTTACTGCAAGTCACAAAAGCAGCAATAGGCTGCTGGTGATCTTAGTCATCTGAGCAGTTATTGGGAAGTCATTTTTCTGTCTGGTGGAGGTAAGGGACACTTGGTCAGAAATCTCTCAAACAGCAAAATTCTGAGTTTGTCTTGTCATTTCTTTGTAGTTGGAGACAAGGTTCCTGCTGATATAAGAATTACTTCTATCAAATCTACAACTCTAAGGGTAGACCAGTCAATTCTCACAGGTACAGTTTCTATGACTTTTATGTAATTACGTGCGTAATTGAAAGTGGTTTTTCACCGTTTGTTTGGAATGATCCATTAGAAACAAGCCTGCAGCTATTGAAGTTCTCTGCATTCAAGTGCAGTAAATTTGAGATCTGGTAACTTCTAGAGTGGTTGAATGTGTTGCTTCATCATTGGCTTTGCGTTCCCTTTAGTAGGATGAACATTCTTACTGAGTCTTGTAATGCTTTTTAGGTCGTCCCATTCCCCCAGCAGACACAAGCAATTTGTGGGAAACTAAAATAAAAATTATGAATTCCTCTTCTAGTTCACAGTCTTCTAGGCTTGAACATCTTGTCACCACTCAAATATGAAAGTATATAAATCATACTAAATGTCTTCTGCAACAGGAGAGAACAACTTTTGCAATACTGAGAGCTTTCAAGCTGCTGCCGCTAAAGACTCAATACACTCGAGCCTTATTTGCCGAAATTCTGTGCAGACACATTGGTGTGTTTTCTGGTACCAGCCCTCAAATGCAGGAGCTATTTTTAGAGCCCTTTTCAGATTTGTTGAAAACAAAACAAAGTAGCAGCACTTCTGAATATAGGAAAGAAGCTGGGAATCAACCAGGCATGCTACAACAGTTTTCTTTCAGCTGGAACATGAAGATCTGTCTGCCTGTTTTGGTAGCATAAATTAATGTTAACTAGCTCTGAATTTTAAAACAGTAAAGTATTCATAGGAAGCCTGTTTTTCATCCTTGAATCTGTCTTGAAGCAGGCTCCAAAGTTTCTTACCACAGATCCTGAATAGCACAAGACTGATCAAGCTTTACTTATGTTTAGCATGGGAAAATGGACTCGCTCCATGCCTGTAAAGCTGTCAGAATAAGTAGAAAAAACCCACCAGAATTCTATAAAAAGGGACTATTCCTTGACTTTATTTAAGTAACAGAATTCTTGTTTTAAAGGAAGCCTTTGCTGTTTTCAGCCAAGCTGATGCTTGAGTCTCCTGACTGATAAAATAGGACTGAGGTCTGAGATACTGCTCAACAAAATCCTTTTAAAAGGAGGAAGCTTTGGCTCTCTTGAGCTTACACAGAGTAGTGTAACTCAGTGACTGAAGCTGAGAGCACCACCTTGTGAAATCTGGTGTAGCAATGAATATCTGCTTTTAAAGAAAAGGAACCTTTCTATACCTGTGTGACATGTTTGTAGAAACTGATACGTAATGTTCAGTTTTCTTGGTCAACTGAAATATTTCCTGTTTCGCCTAAGCAGTTAAATAAGATCATTTAAGGAAAGAAGTTTGACATCCTAAAAATTTCAGGGCTGAAGATTATAATTTTTTGTGTCCCTCAGGGCTCCAGATGCATAATCTCTTCTTAAGACTATTACCTTTATTTTAGGTGAATCTGTGTCTGTTATTAAGCACACTGACCCTGTGCCTGATCCTCGTGCTGTAAATCAAGACAAGAAGAACATGCTCTTTTCTGTAAGTGATTTGTTTTGAGATTTTCAAAACATTTATAAAATAACACTGTAGCTGATAAAAATGTGCAAAACTTCAGGTCTTCCCCCAAAAGCTGCATGATTTTGCTATGTTCTCTATACATATCTCTGTGTGTCTCCATACACATTAAACTAAATGCATTAAAAATTAGAATTAACTTTTAGTAAAAGCTGTCCTCGGGGGAAGATGCTGCATGAAACCGGTCTATATGAGGAAAATTATTTTTGTCCTTCACAAGGAAGTCTTGGAAGGTGGAGTACACACACTTTTAGTATTTCTCCAGTAATTTCCTAAACTAATAGTTCTTCAGCGTGATAAGAGCCCACACAAATTGTGGTGTCATGTAGCTACAATTGAGAACTGGCTTTCTATATAGGAATGAAACCGTTTGTTCAAATTTATTTAAAGGAAGCATTAAATATCTTTCAGATCATAAAACAACTTTCTGCTGGCAGGCTGCTTAATTTAACTGTTCCTTTCCATGTTAAATATGTTCACACAGGGAGCCCCAGAGAACACATCTATTACTCATAGTAAATAGCATTAAATCTGACAAAATAGAGTCCTAATTAAAAAAAAAAGAGAGGGAAAACACGTTCAGTATTTCAGTTAAAATACATACTGCTTGCTCAGCGACTGGGTTTGGCTGTGCTGCTTGTGAGAGATCAATACTCACTCGTTCTGAGCCTCTTCTGGGAGCGGAAATTCCACCCTGGAGTGTTCCCTTCCAGACACAGGCAGTGTCATCCCCTTCCTCTTTACCCTTTTCCATATCCTGGCTGAGACACAGTCTGAACTTGTATGAGGTGGTTTGGTTTGAGGTGCTTTTATATGGCGTGGTTTTTTTTTTTCAGTTAAATTAAAACCAAACAAAAGAAACTCACCCACAAAACCTGTTTGTAGATTGACTTCAAGTTTTCCCTTCTCTTTCTTTACCTCAGGGTACAAACATTGCTGCGGGTAAGGCCATGGGGGTGGTTATTGCAACGGGGGTGAACACCGAAATCGGGAAAATCCGTGACGAGATGGTGGCGACCGAGCAAGAGAGAACCCCCCTGCAGCAGAAGCTGGATGAGTTTGGGGAGCAGCTGTCCAAAGTCATCTCCCTCATCTGCATCGCCGTGTGGATCATCAACATCGGCCACTTCAACGACCCCGTGCACGGCGGCTCCTGGATCCGCGGCGCCATCTACTACTTCAAAATCGCCGTGGCCCTCGCCGTGGCCGCCATCCCCGAGGGCCTGCCTGCTGTCATCACCACCTGCCTGGCGCTGGGCACACGCAGGATGGCCAAGAAGAATGCCATTGTGAGGAGCCTCCCCTCCGTGGAAACCTTGGGCTGCACCTCGGTGATTTGTTCCGACAAGACGGGGACCCTGACCACGAACCAGATGTCCGTGTGCAGGGTACGTCCCACTGGCTGCTTCTGCTGCTCCTTTTCTCCTCAGCTGCTCTCAGGAGTCAGCATTGCTCAAATTCTCCTGATCCCGGCTCTTTCAGTTCTCACATCATCAAAATCCTGCTTTATTTTCCTGAGATAAGCCTCCACTTTTAATTCAGTTTTCTGCTGTGTAGTCTTGAAGGCCTTTGTCTCTTCCCTTATTTAGTCATGGCCAAAAATAGCTGTACCTACACTCAAGGAAGAGAAAGTTGTTTGTAAGCAGCTTTCCATTGACTTGTCTGGGAGCCTTTCAGGTTGCTGGTAAGTCTTTGGTGGGATTTATGCCTTTTTTTAGAAAGTTACACTGTAGACCAGGCTGTGTGTAAGTGTCAAACACTTGTCTCTTTAATTGAGAAAGACAACAATGGTGGAGAAACTTAGTACGAGAAAAGGAGATTTACTGCAGTAACTGTGGTAGTCAGAGGTGTTTTCACTCCTGAGTGGTTCCACCTTTATTTGGTTATCTTACCTTCAGTAGCTTTGCTGGTCTGATGGGGATCGCTGCAGTGTTTTCAGTGTGCAACATTGACTAATCTGGCAGCTTGAGGTGCAGTTGACCCTGTCACCAGCATTGCCAGGGTCATCTTCAATGTTGGTGTATTTTTAGGTAAGCATGAGTTCTGTGCCTCTCCTCCCTTCCCCCAAATACTCTGTCTAGTGTTGGCTAATTTGGGACTTCCATGGCTGATCACTTAACATAATGCACGTTCAGTTGCCAGTTTGTGCTTCTGTGTAGGGATTTAATGGAGAAAACACTGAATTCTTCTGTTGAAGAACTTTAGATGTTCAGTGGCACAGCAACTCCAACATGAAATGTCCAGAGTCTCATTACATTGGGTTAGAATTCCAAATGTGTGCATGTTGAGCACTGCACGCCAGTGGTGAAAGTTTGTAAGCCCTAAGCACTTTATTCTCATGTGATTGATGGCTTTTTCTTCCTAATTGGTGGTTGACTTGTTCTACTTCCTTAAGTATCGTAGTATTTATACCTAAGAGACACAAAGCAGCTGCTCATCAGTATTCCAGAGGAGGTTACTTGCAGTAGAGTTGCATAACTGCCCTAGTCTTTGCAGGGATTTTTCATCCTGCAGATGCCAAAAGCAGGAGGCTTCCTGGTTAACTCATCATTTAAGCTGTGTTTATTTAAAAGCTCAAAATGCTCCTTATTTAGAGGGCTAAATGTTTTAGATCCTGTCCAGTACAACTTACTTGGTTCCTTGTTAACCTCTGACAGCTGCAGTAGAACGTGAATTGTAGTTTGCAAAAATGTAGCCCATTTCTAATACCTGTGACAATGAGTTTATTTTATTGGGCTGTATTTTGTGAGGATGCTTGTCTAAAACATAGGGCAGCACAATGAGGGGAGAGGAGGACGTGGCTAAAATGTGATGTGACAAAATGGCCTGTGCTAACCAGTGGATCAGAACTTCCATTAGGATACACTGTCAATTAGTGAGAAATTATCTTCTCCAGTACCACTCCAGCAAGCCATGAAGAGTAAGCTTCAGGCACTGTGGTTTTTGTCTCCATCCTCTCAGATGTGGATCTGCTTGCAGCTCTCCTAGAAAGGAAACAAAGGAAAGAGTGAGTTGCAGGTCTCTTAGAGGTACAACTGCATCCTTCAGATTGGTGTCTGAATTTGAAAATATCATTTCACCAGTGCTAGAAGAGCACTTGAGTTGGCTGAATGGTTTAAACTCCCAGTGTTCCATGTGGTAAAGTGACTTGTAACTGGAAATCCAGGACAAGCAACACTTTCACTTAAGACTGGTATTAAGAGAAACTGGCCATAGTCTGGCTCTTGCTAAAACCTCACCTCTTAGATCTCAGCTTCTCCTATTTGTAAATGCTTTTATTTTGATTTTGGGAGGAGCTGTCAGTGTCCAAGCTGACAGTGTCCAGCTGAGCTGCTTTTGACTGTTTCAAAGCAGAGAATTAATTCATTATTTGTGTTACATGAGAATTAATATACAGCTGTGAAGCTTAGGAAGAGCTTGGATCTAGTCAGGACTGTCAGGTGGTGTGTGAATGGTCTTCCCAGCTGAAGTGTACACAGTTCCTGTGGTTTTCAGCTCAGTTTTCCAAAGAGATCTGTAGGCAGAAGGGCTGTTACCTGTGCTTCATGGTTCAGTGTATGGAGCTGTTCAAACATCTGTGGGATCGAAGTGCAGAGAATCAGGACTTGTCTGCTTTGTTTATTCAGCCTGAACTTGCCTCTTGTACCTGCTTGCTTAAGCCCTGTTTAAATCTCTTGCATTAATTATTGTTCAAAGATAGTAACACTTCTAACTCTCTAATTTCAGATGTTTATCCTGGACAGAGTAGAAGGAGACAGCTGCTCTCTGAACGAATTTACTGTTACTGGTTCAACGTATGCTCCCATGGGAGAAGTGTAAGTGTTCTGTTCAAGTTAAATATTTGTCTGTTTATGCATTCACTATTACTTTAGTCTAGAAAAGGGAGGCATGTAATTATCAATAGTGATTGTTAATAAATGAAAGGTCAGCCAGTGAGAATGCACACTGAAGGGCTGGGGGCAAAGTAATTGACAGGAAAACAAAGATAAATTGTAGAATAGTAAACTTTCATCAAACTGAATACAGTCTCCAGTATTGCAATGTTCTCTTGATAATCTAAAAATTAATTATGGGTGGAGAGGTAGAGGGTATTTATTTTATTGAAATCTTACTGGCCTGAGATTAGCTGTCTCAGTGCTTCTAAGCGAGGTTTACTTTTTTTATTTAAAAACTGGGTAAATCTGAAGAGGTGAGCATTTGCTAATCTGTGAGCTCAGTGTCTCCAATTTCCCTGCCTCAGAGAATGGGGAAGTTGTTTTTTCTGAGGCATCTTCTGAATGTGTTGGAGTTATCTCTTAAGTTGGCTGTAAATTCCTGTCCCTGGCCCTCAGTAGTTTATTGGTGCATCTATACTTGAGTTGATGTGTGTTTATCCCAGCCTTTGCTATTTGAGCTGCTGTTAAACCCAGTCCTTTAGGAAAGGAATGAGGTTTGGTTTACTTTATCAGTTGCAAGTCTCTACTAGTGAGGTAAGTGGTTCATCCTGAAAACTTCAGGAATTTTTAGGACTGCTTCTTGAAGAAAAGCCTCTTTTTACTGGGTTGTTACAGCTCCTTTTACTTGGTCAGTCCTGCATGTGTTTTGTAATCTTATCAATTCAGTTTTACTTGCAGAGTAGAATTCTGCTATGGGTGAAGCAGAATTTAATTTCAGTTTTTGTAAACATCTGAGCCTTGTGCAGTTTCACATGTGTGCCTCTGACTCCTGCAATCTTGCCCATCTCAAGAGTGATTATCTCTGTTTAATTTCCATAGCAGTTAAGACCCTGGTGTTCCCAGCAGCTGGAAATCTTAATTCCCCAGTTCTCTTTTCTGTTTCAAAGCTAATTGCTGTCAAAACCTTATGCTTTCATTTCAGGAGACAGCATTTGCTTAGACAAGGTGAATCCAGACCTTGCAAAACTCCCAGCTATTGCACTTTAGCTGGTCTCACAAGAGCTCCAGATAAACAAAATAATAAAATAGAGTGTGGTGACAGATGTGGGGGATAATGAGACAGACAGCAATGTTTGTTAATATGCTGTTTTCACTTGCTGAAGTTCGGGGACACAAAGGATTCTGAGAGAGGGAAATTGCCTCAGAAAGGCTCTTACTGGAGCATAAGGAGACACTGCTCAACTCCAGCCCTTAGGGCTGGTTTATTTCTGAATTTATTGGCAGCTTTTAAAGCAGTGGCTTTGGAGGGATTTTAAGTAAGGTGACTCACTTCACCTTGGATTGCAAACTGTTGCTCAAAATGAAATTTGGGGGGTGGATTAAGAGGCAGTTAATCCATTGCACTGCCCCAGAGCAGGACCTGCTTCAGATATGAACCATTTCTGACAGATGTTACTTGGTACTTCAGACACTGTTGGCTTCCACAGCCTATTCAATTTCATAACCATTAAGTGTTTTTGCACTAAATCAGTAATTTTTCACTTACTCAAAATACATGATACCTAACTCTCCCCTAAGATTCATTCAGGATATAAAATCACAAATATTTCTTACTAAAAACCCCCCAAATTTCATACTGATTTATTTTCCAGGGATATTGGAATACTTTTGCCATGTATCAGCACACTCAGTGCTCACTGCAAACTGAGAGCACAAACCAAACAATAATTAAGAACTGCAGCAAAAGCTGGCAGATTGCATTTGACCTTCAGCTGAGTTCATCTTGAAAAACCTGAAGCTGTAAGGAAAAAAAATGTCTTTATCCAGAACTGATCCCAGCACCTTAGACTCTGCATTTGTTCTCCAGAAACTGTTGATAAGGAACACAAAAACAAGGGTTATAAAAAACACACTCTGGTGTAACAAGCTATGGATATTCCAAGATGCTGGTGTTCTTTGAGTTCAGAACAGGTGAAAACAGGAAGTTTTTTGGGTGGGATAGACGAGGTGACAACCTGAGAACTGGACTTTAAAGCCACAGCTTACGGCTGTAGGATTACATGCAAAATGAAACATTAAAAACATACTTCTTTTCTTAAGATTCATTTTGTTCTTGTGCTGTGTTACACAACACTGGAATTTGTTTGCAGTACCACAATTGAACAAAAGCTTACATAATGGGACATGTCATAGTCTGTGTTGTGAATTCTTACAGAGTAATGATCCACATCTTTCCACCATCAGACCTTTTTGTTTCTCCTCCTTGGGAGCTTCAATAAAAGATGTTGTATATTAGCTCTGTCTTGCTAATTTTGCTAGGGGGAAAATAACAGTATTGAACACTGTCTTGGTTCTTTTATGCTTGCTGTAGAAGTATGGGAATATTCCAGAAAAGGAATCAATTCATGGTTTCCAAATGGGAAAGCAGAGAAATTGCTTCTTACTTGTGATGTCAAAATGGTGCTTTACTTCAGAAAAATGTACCTTCCCTCTCTCTGAAGCCTTGACCTATTGATCATTAAGTGTGTATCACTACTAGGAAAGAGTATTTCTTTTCTAGTGGAGTTAGTCTTGTGAGATGAGCCACTTTTCATGGCTTTAGGATGCTCACATATAATAGACATTAATTTTTAGGAAATGAAAGAGGCAAAATCTGGTTTAATGCCTGCCCAGTGCATGCACTTCATGCATTGCAGTAAAGCTACAGAACATGCAGCAGGAAGGAAGTTAAACTCCTAAGGTATCCAGCAATATCCCTCTCCTGCTTGGATCTCCCCTCCAAGCCCTGCACATGCTCCAATAGTGCCTTCCTGTGCCTCATCACTGAGCCCTTTTCCACACTGCCGTGTGACTGTCACTGGAGGAAGTGAGGTTTTGTCACTCAGGGAGCGATGTCATTGATGGTCTTGTCATTCCGTTAAAGATTCTGATCCAAACTTCAGAACTCCCCTTCATCGATCCTGCTCTTCTCAACAACTTCTGTGGTTTCAAGTCCATAACTAATGAGCATTGTACTAAATGCAAATGCAGTAAACAGGGTAAAGAAGAGAAAAGATGAGATGCTAATACTAAATAACTAACTTCAGTCTCCCCCTTTTCTTCCTCTGGAAAGGCATAAAGATGACAAACTCATTAAATGTAGCCAGTATGATGGTCTTGTGGAACTTGCAACGATCTGTGCACTCTGCAATGATTCCTCTTTGGATTACAATGAAGTAAGTTCATATCCTGGAACAGAGGAGAGTGTGGGAATGAGGATAAATGTTCTCATCTGTCTGTGTAATACCTTGCAGTGGTAAATCCCCTTCTACTCAAGGGGGGAGAGTACTTAGGCCCTCTGAAGTATTAATTCTGAGAATTACTTGTTTGTTGAACACTGAGAACTAAATCCAGTAGCAAGTGTAATCTGTAATTTAGAGATCTTCTGGTGCTGCTTTCTTGCTTTGCCTTGCTGCCTTACAGTTGCTACCAATCTCAAAATGTCTTAAATGCTTGATGATAAAATACTGACACCTCTCTCTGGTGCTCTTGAGGGGTAAGGGCTTCAAATTCCTACAAATCAAACTCCCAAAACCTGCTCTTTTAAAATAGCTTTACTTGTTTTATGAGCCACATTAAACCTCGTTAAACTTCCGCCCGCCCGCCCTCCCCCCCCCCCCCCCGCTCAAGC
>VZTE01002410.1:332438-363594 GCA_013397775.1 Eulacestoma nigropectus
CTTGTGAAACTTGAGCTTTTGCCTCTGGTAGGTTCCAGGTGAGGATTAAACTCCTGTGCTTTTGTTTGCTTTGTGTTAACTCAAGGCTAAGGGAGTTTATGAAAAGGTTGGTGAAGCCACAGAGACAGCGCTTACGTGTCTGGTTGAGAAAATGAATGTGTTTGACACGGACCTGAAGGGACTTTCTAGAATCGAACGTGCAAACGCCTGCAACTCGGTGAGTCCCCTTTTATTGGTATTGTATGGGGAGACAGCTCTGTAGTGTGTATCACCTAAATGCATTTTTATGTTGTTTGTTTTAATAAGGTGATAAAACAACTCATGAAGAAAGAATTCACTCTGGAATTCTCGAGAGACAGGAAGTCGATGTCTGTCTATTGTACTCCGAACAAACCGAGCCGCACGTCCATGAGCAAGATGTTTGTTAAGGTCAGTCCCTCACTTGAGTGAGTGAGTGTGGTGATGAAATGGCTGCAAAGTAGCACCATACTTAAAAATCATGGTACAACTAACTGCAGCTTGAAGTGGGAGGAAGGACTTTGTAATTTAAGCAAATGCTGTAATGGAAAGGGATTTATTAAGCTAAACTACTTTTTCTTTTTGCCTCTGCAGGGTGCTCCTGAAGGTGTGATTGACAGATGTACACATGTCCGTGTTGGAAATGCTAAAATACCTTTAACCTCAGGAATTAAGCAGAAAATAATGTCTGTCATTAGAGAATGGGGAACTGGCAGAGACACATTGCGTTGCTTGGCTCTGGCAACCCATGACAATCCTCCCAAAAAAGAGGAAATGAATCTGGAGGACTCCTCAAATTTCATTAACTATGAGGTAAGATTAGTAGCACTTCTGCCTCTCCCAAACTGGAGAACGGTGACTCCTTATGTTTGATTATTCCTTAAGGAAGTTACATCTGAGAATTTTCTTTCTGGGTATTTTTGATGTCAGACACAACAGTTGCCCACATGTGTGGAGGGAATGCTCAGTGTAAGAAGAGACGTTGTGTTTTAGAAGAAACTGTTGATGGCATAGAACAGCCTGGCAAGAAACAGGCTGCTGCTGCTTGGCTAAAAGCACAAGGAGAAATCGGTTAAACAGTCCAAAAATTGCGTTGTTGTTTCAGCTCTTGCAGTTTTTCATTTTGGCATTGCTCAAATGCAAGACCTTTTTGGGGGTTGTGTGATGGAAGATACCTGCTCTGGGAGTCAGGTTCACTTCCCTGCCTCCGTGCTGTCAGCTGCAAGGGCTCAGTCCATGATTATCATCTTAGCTGCTCTGTAATTTTCCAGTGAAATCTGTATCTGGTATTTAGGAGGAAGGTAATAACAGTTGCATGAGTTTTTGGCTTGTGCTTTCTCTGCTCCTGGCACTGATAATAAAAATGAAAGACTCAATTGCTTGCAGGTTGAATTTGCAAGGCTGGCAAGTAGAGCACATTTTAACTAATAAAATTAGTGCATTTCAAGTAAAATTTGGTAAGGCAGGACAGGGAGTGATCCCAAATGTCACAACACAGAGAGATGTAACGTGCAGGGAAAACAATTATTTCACTGCTGCCAGAGGAGAAGTCTGCAGGATCTTGCACTAAAACTCAATGTCTCTTGTTTCAGACCAACCTGACGTTCGTGGGCTGTGTGGGAATGCTGGATCCCCCGAGGATTGAAGTAGCTTCATCCATAAAGCTGTGCAGACAGGCTGGCATCAGAGTTATTATGATCACTGGTGACAACAAGGGCACGGCCGTGGCCATTTGCCGCCGCATCGGGATCTTTGTAGAAGATGAGGACGTGTCCACCAAAGCCTTCACCGGCCGGGAATTCGACGAGCTGTCCCTTGCTGCCCAGAGAGATGCCTGTCACCATGCCCGGTGCTTTGCCCGTGTAGAGCCTTCCCACAAATCCAAAATTGTGGAGTTTCTTCAGTCTTTTGATGAGATCACAGCCATGGTAAGCGATGGTTACTTGGTTAGAAAGGCAAATGCTGTGTTTAAACTCTAATTAGGCCTTTTCAAAGTAATTCCCCGTTCTGGAAAACACTTGCTTCCACGTTTCCCTGCACTCAGTGAGTTTTAAGGATCCAAAACAACACCTAGTGCAAAATTCCTTTCTGGATCTGTATGTCAATGCCTACCTTATTGATTCATTTCCAACCCTTAATTCTTCTTTTAGACTGGTGATGGTGTCAATGATGCCCCTGCACTGAAGAAAGCAGAAATTGGAATTGCCATGGGTTCTGGTACTGCAGTGGCCAAAACTGCTTCTGAAATGGTTTTAGCAGATGACAACTTCTCCACGATTGTGGCTGCTGTGGAAGAAGGACGTGCGATTTATAACAACATGAAACAGTTCATCCGATACCTGATCTCCTCCAATGTTGGGGAAGTTGTCTGGTAGGTTTAAATTTATTTTTTCTTTGAGCTAGAGTAGTGTTGATGGTGTCTTCCAGTATTTCTCACTAAAACCAGAGGAGGAGGTTCTCCAGGTAATGGATCTCTGTGGAAGTTGCATGTTTCTGGCCTGGTCTTTAGTGAAGAATTGTAGCTTGCCACAAAAGTTGCACATTGTGTTACGTAGAATATTCTAGCTCAGTAGGTAATGCTCTCCAATTGTTTCTATGATTGGAGTAATTCTCTAGAGAAGGAGAACCAAAACCTCAATCAAACAGTGCAAGATCTGGAATTTCAGATAACATAGTCACAGGCATAGCTTAGACGTTTGTTTAACCTCAGGTTCCAGGAACGTGTCTTGTGTTCCTCTGGGAGGAGCAGTGGTGACCCAGCACCACAGAATGCATTTCTGGTGACAAAATGTAAATATTGATCTCCTCCCAGTCCTTACATCAAAGCAGACTTTCTCCCAGGGTGGGATAAAGCACAGCAATTGTCGTGCCTTGTTTCTTGTCAGCTTTAAGGCCGTCCTTCATATGGCTCTTGCTGTAGCCCCTATTTCTGTTCTATTTACTCACATGGGATTGGAGCCATGAAAGTTACAGGCTCATTAAACTTCTGCAGGGACTAGCAGTAATCTAGCGAAATGAAGCTTAGTCATTTGAGCTAAAATGTGTCTTTAAGAAAGTGGTTTGCAAACCTTTATCCACGTGTATATATGTATTTACCTATACAGACAAGTAGAGTGTGGAAAAAACAACCCTAAAGTAAAAATTTTTCAATTTTTGAAGTTACCAGAAGAAGACAGTGCTTCAAAGCTTACATGCCAGTGGTTAGTCTTTGCTTTTGGATATGTATTTAGTTTTCTGATTGTGAATATTCAGCTTGTGATCTTTGGTGGGTAGGAGAGAACAGAAGTGCTGCTGCAGGCTTAGGCTTAAATGTTACTGACATGCACAAGAACCAGCTTGTAACTGGTGGGTTTCTTTGTAGCATCTTCTTGACTGCTGCCCTGGGTTTTCCTGAAGCTCTAATTCCTGTTCAGCTGCTGTGGGTAAACCTTGTGACGGATGGTCTCCCTGCCACTGCCCTGGGCTTTAACCCTCCTGATCTTGATATCATGAATAAGCCACCGCGCAACCCCAAAGAGCCCCTGATCAGTGGGTGGCTCTTCTTCCGTTACCTGGCTATTGGATGTAAGTACTAAATGGCTTTTTTTTTTCCTTAAATAAACTAAGATGTGAATTACAACCTATTTTTTCTTCAGTACTGGAGTCTTGAGGCCGAAGTTCAAGTGTGGCAAGCGAGGTCTTGTCTTGCGTACGGTTCACAGCGCTGAGAAAAGCTCTTTGTTTTCTTTCAGGTTACGTTGGTGCTGCCACAGTGGGTGCTGCTGCTTGGTGGTTTATTGCTGCTGATGGTGGTCCAAGAGTTTCCTTTTACCAGCTGGTATTTGCTCAGTTTAATATCTTTTGGGGGAGAGGGGAGGTTCCTGCTGCTTTCATGCTTGAAATGACTGTACAAACCCGGTAGGTTACGGGAATTTATAGAATTAAACATTTTCAGACTTGTTACTGTAAAACTTCGTCATGATTAATTAGTCTTGATAGCAAAGCTCAGAGGTGGGGTTACCTGAGCTTCTAACAATTTGAAGGAGTAATTGCTGTCTTGTAAGTGAAAGCCTAAAGGGGATTTTTCTAAAGCAGGCAGAAGTTTATAAGCACTGGTTTTAGGAGTTACAGTAGAAAATTTTCTTTCTGTAATACTCACTGCTTTTTTCCTAGTTGCCTATTTTACATTTGAAAAGTTAACAAGCTGTGGAAGTGAGTTGACTCTGTTCTGTTCCAGAGCCATTTTCTGCAGTGCAAGGAGGACAATCCAGACTTCTATGGGGTCGACTGCGTGGTGTTTGAGTCCCCGTATCCGATGACAATGGCTCTTTCTGTGCTTGTCACCATAGAGATGTGCAATGCTCTCAACAGGTTCGTATGTCCCAACAGGAAAGCCAAGCCTCTGCATAGCTTATCCAAAATCCTGCTTTTTGTGCAATTTGATCCTTGGTGGACAGCTCAGCTAATGAAGAGTGAGTCACATTTCCCTTCCGAGTTCTGGTAGTGCAAACGAACGGGCTCTTAGATAACATTTGAGATCTCTTATCATAAGGTATATTTTTAAGTCTGCCAATTCACTCTGGTATTTTACTAAGCACAAGCAACTGAAATATTTTCCATCATTTTTAATCTAAGCTTAATCAATCAGATTATCCCTCCTATGTTGGTATAAAGTGATATCAAGGAGAACTAAAATAAGAATGCTGAAGATATGGAAAATAGTTTTTCCTGCCCTAAGGGAGTGTGGGTTTAGCCAATTAATATTAGATTATAAATGGAAACCACTAAATAGCACAATGTCAAGGGTATTTTTCTTCAAATAGCTTAGAGGTCAGTTAATTTAAAAACAAATAAACTTGAAATACAAGTGCACTGGGGTAGTCCTACGTAAAGATACTGCTCTACATCTGCTGCTCTGGATCTCAGCCTCTTCTCCAGCACAGCCTAAATGCAGATGGAATCAAGAGCCAGCATTAAGAAGGTGCCAGTTCTTGACCTTCTGTCAGTCTTTCTGTGAACTTCAGCAGAAGTGAGTGCACTTGGGGCCCTGGTAGACTTGGGGGGATTGTATCTTAGGCTGCCATGTCCACACTTCCCTTTCCTCTCTCATGGAGAAGATTTTGGAGTCATAGTGAGAAGAATAGACTAGATAGGAACGAGCAGAACACTCGAGATTTTCAAGAATAAACCTGAGGCTGATGGTGACTGCTTTGCTAAGCTGACTTCCAGGCCAGTTTGAAGTTGCAGCATCCAAACCGTGTCCTGGGCTGTTTCCTGCCTGGGATCCCCGTGCCTTGCCAGGCTGCTTTGTGGTTCTCAGAGCTTCCTGTTGGCGTTACAGTCACACACCAGCCGTGTTTCTGTTGCAGCCTGTCAGAAAACCAGTCTCTGATGAGGATGCCCCCGTGGGAGAACATCTGGCTGGTGGGGGCCATTTGCTTATCCATGTCCCTCCACTTCCTTATCCTTTATGTGGAACCGCTGCCAGTAAGTGCTCGTGCCTTACCCCCACCCCTGAACTTACAGACAGAGCAAAACCTTGTGTGTGAGGCTTGAGGCCAGGGCTGGAGGGGGAGCTTGGTAACCCCTGGCTTTTCTTTCAGATTATCTTCCAGATCACACCTCTGAACGTGACGCAGTGGCTGATGGTATTGAAAATCTCCCTCCCTGTCATTCTGCTGGATGAAACACTTAAATATGTGGCCCGTAACTACCTGGAACCTGGTAAAGATGATAGTGTGCGGCCTGCCACCAAACCCTGTGCTCTGTCAGCATGCACCGAAGGAGTTTCCTGGCCGTTTGTGTTCATTACTATGCCCCTGGTTATCTGGCTTTACAGCACAGACACTAACTTTAGTGATATGTTCTGGTCTTGACTGACATGGTGTTGAGTTTTACATTCAAAGGAAAAAAAAAGTTTAACTTAATTTTTTTATTGTTTAGAGCAACTGTCTATTTCTGCTGAATTTTCACATGAACATATTTGCCGGTGATGGAGGTTTCATAATCTAGATTTTGGTTTTTTGCTTTTTCTGACTTCAGTGGGGGCAATATATTCCTCTTTTATACACAGTTAAAGTGTCCATTGACATGTACAGAGAACTAACACTATTTTATGCAAATATTTTTTTGTAGATGAAAAGCATGTACAGTGTTCTGTTCAATAGTCTATTCATCATGTAAAAAAAAGGAAATTTTTTTTGAGCCAGCGGACACTATCAAACTAAATTGGCAGCAGATTTTAGGGAATGAATGTGTGTTGTCTAAAACTAAAAAAGCATGTAACTGTTTGTCTTCTGCATGATCATCAAACTTAATTTGTCATAAAGTCAGGTTTTGTTCACGAGCAGAACTTTCTGCACTGGGTAGAGAGTCCTGCTCCCTGGGTCAGGATTTCTTCTCAGTCCCCTCTTCCCTCACTCTCGGTTCTTGACTGTCCTTGTTTACACCACTTTCTGTATGAGGTATGCCTGATCTCGCTCATGCAGAAAATGCCATTCCAGGTGCAGCCTGCTGGGGTTCTTCCATACTCTCAACACACATAAGGTTGTTTTTTTTTAAGGATTATTTATTTGTCTATTGTATTTTATTGTAACAGACCTTACTTTGCCAGTGTTGCCCATTATGCAGGGATAGGGAGGGCTACTTCTGTCTCCTTAAAACTAAAGCCTTTTTAACACACACAATCTGTTTCAATTCAAAAGAGGGGTTTAAGTTGGGGTTTAATACCTTTTTTACACGTGTCAGAGCCTTTCTTTTTCTTCTTTTTTTTCCCCCCCCCTTCAAGACCAAAATTTGCAACGAGACCTGAAAAAATAACTTGCACTGCATAGCTAGAAATTGGATTTCCTACACTTAGGGCACTAATGCTCAGTTGTATACATGGAGTTACTCTGCTGGCCTGTTGTTAGCCTGACTTGAAGTAACAAGCTCGTGTGTGTTTTTTGTAAAATCTGTAAATAGCACATGACCAAATTTGAACATATTGTATAGAACTATTTTTATTTTAATGTGGCACTAACCACCTTCATTATTACGGTAAATGTTAAAGCATGTTTTCAAATTCAGTCCTGTATCAACAATGTGTAAGTCATTAACAGTCCTAACTGTGGTGTTTTTCTCCAATGCCTTCCAACTTTCATCGACTAAAGTGAGTATTTTTCTTCCATTTCACCCTGCCAGTGGTGACTTGCTGTAAAATAGCATATGCTGTATACATGTTGAAGAATAAATAGTAATTTCCTTCATTCCCATGCTGTGTTTTGTCAAACTCTGCTGTGCTACATTATTATCACCACTTTAGACTCTTGTTTTGTGGTCTGAAGCTCAAATTACTGATTCCAAAGGCAAAGCACTTGCTTTTGGTGTAGTGTATTTTAGGGTCTTGTTTTACAGCACCTGGGAGCCTTAGTGCCCCAAGGTCTTACAGCTTTTGGTCTTAAGTTTGAGATAAAATCAGACAAATCTGTAACTTAAGATCCTGACAGCTGTTACCATAAATGTTTAGTGTCCAAAACTCTCTGGTACTCGTGGTCAGGTGCTGGTTTACTCCAAAGCTTTTCCCTGCTCTGAAACAGGGACTGCCCCTCAGAGCTGAGCACCCTTCCCTTGTCCCTGGTACCTGCAGTGCTCGAAGGGCAGGTGCTGCTCCTGGCAAAAACAGCTCATTATTTGTTATTTGCCATCTGAGAAGGCAGAGGAACAGTCTCAGCTTAACAGGGCAGTCTTTGAAACTTGCCCTGGGGTCACTGTGTCTGTAGAGCAGCAGGTGCTGTTATCTTGTGCTGGCTCAGTCTGCTTTAGTAACCAAATTCCAAAAGCTTTGTGATCCCTCTTAGAGGGGAAGGATAGTTCCAGGCTATGTTCTCTTGGTGCCAGCTGGAATCCAGCGAGCACACGTAATTCTCTAGGTTTAAGCTCTCAAGTGGAGAGATGCTCCCTCAGAACACAGAGGCTCTATCAGAAATTCCACTGCATTGTGATACTTTGTTTATAGAGACTTTGACTTGTTTGAGTTGATGCTGAAGTGGCTCAGAGGAGCTGACCTGATGATGTAGTAGGTGTGTTGCCAAACTGTGAGCATTCAAATCTCCTTGAATGCCCTTTTTTAGTGTGGAAGAGCCAAGCTAAGGTTTTGCATTCCACAAAACCACTGGCCTGTGCTGGCCATTTGCTGTATCAGTAACAAATGACCCTCATGAGACTTGTCCCTGTTTCTTGAAACAAAAAATAATAGTTCCTATGATGTAGGATTCCTTGAGATCAAAGTATGTACCAGTATGTTATTTGCTGGAAACAAATTAGCAGCTTAGTTCTGTGTGCTCCCAGTGCTGTTGACAGACATTTCCAGGGCAGGAATGCCACTGAATCCTTGAACACGGGTTCTGCTGAACCTCAGAGCACCATGTGGTGGCCTTTTTAAAGCCACGTCTCTGACTGCCACCATGAATAATCCTGCTGCTTGTACAATCCTATTCGTGTCTTGTATGCCAAATAATCCTGCTGTAACACCCCCTTTTTCCCTCTCTTAAGAAGCTGAAGAGGTAAATGACTGTCGACAAGTAGAATTCAGTCTTCAACACCTTCTCTGTTGGATCTGTCAGTGTTGAAGATGAATCTTGCTGCTTGTCATGGATTTCCAAAGACAGAATCTGAGCTCGTTCGTGCCGCTCTCAGAGGCACTTGGGGTAGGGCCTTGTGTTCCTCAGGGTTTGCCTTGAAAGCTGGATGAGTGGTGGGCAGATGGAGTGGGTTCCGTCCCTACAGGCTCCTGAGCTTACAGGAACAGTCAGGTTTTATAAGGTGCTCCTACAGAGCCCAAGCAATCTTCGTCTGCCCTGTTTTTCTTCTATTTCTCCCAGTCTTGTCCAAGTTTTCTTGCAGAAGTGGAGCAATAGGCTTCCCCAAGATCAGCAGTTGCTGGTCTTGGGTTTGATGGCAGCTGTGCTGTGCTTTCAGGACTTCTGTTTTCCAGGAGTTGTAAATCCCACCCTTGCCTGGTCGGGATTGACCAAATGTTCAGATCTACCATGAGCTTCCTCCTGGGCAGTGAAGCATCCTGCCCTGGAATCACATCCTTGTGATCCTGGAGCTGCAGTGCTGGGTCTGGGCTTCAGCCCTGGCAGCTGAGCAGGCTGGGGGAGGCTGCAGGAGGAGCATAAGGCAGCTGAGGGCTTTTCTGTTATAGGAGGTACAGAACTGCAGTGCAAAGTTTGTAATTTCTGCAGGAAATGTCTGAACTAAAGTGTTTATCCTGAGCCGTATAGATCCTGTCATCCTTCGGCCTCAGTCCTTTCAGCCGGAGAAGCCAGGAAGAGAGGGCTTTTCAGGACAGGCTCACTTGCCAACATCTCAAAGTCAAAACTCTCATTTCATTTCTTTGGTCCCAAATACTTCCTCTCCACCCTCCCCAGTGCTGGGGTTGAAGAAGGTAACTCCTGCTGAACCATGTTAGCCCAGAGAACATACAGCAGCCCTTAGTCAAGCAGAACTAACTCAGAATTCCCCAGGCTTGATCTCTCACTCCATTCTTACAAAATAACTTCATATTTTTTGTTTCTCTTTGCTCCCATCTCACCGAGCTTTTTCATCTCTGCTGTTTTCTGGATTCCTTGGTGCCCTCACACATCACTGCTTATTCTTTAGTGTGAGAGGGGTGTGTAAGACCAGGATCAATCATGTGATTGATGCTGCCTTATGCTGGGAACACCAGGAAGGATATTGGCTTGTGCTGGGAACCCAGTGGGGTTTGGAATGAGAGCAGCTCCTCCTGAATCCCGTGTTCTGTAGCAAGGAGGATGCTCAGGCAGCTGCAGTCATGCATTGAATTTTCAGACAGGAGCTTTTGTCTTTGCAGTGCCTTGGGCTCTCTCTGCTTTCACGTGCGAGCGATCCAAAGTGCTGAGCTACACAACGAGCTGCTCCTCCTTGCTGGCATCCGAGCAATAAAAATAGTTCATACTTGGTTTCCCAAAACATTATTGCAAATAAATGAGTATGAAAAGAGGCTGCAGAAAAACATTTCTACCAGTCTAAGTGCTCCGAGGCTTGTGTTGGTAGAGAGGCTGTTGGGGAGGTCTCTGGTACGAAACTGAGTTTTTAATCTGATGATAGAATGCAGTACAGCAGTGCCGGCCCGAGAACACAGCTCGAGCCCAGAGTTCATGGTACACAGCCCAAAGGGGGCTGAATTTGCTGAGATGAAGGGAGGTAAAACCGATACAGAGTCGTCTGTCTCTTGCACCTGTCTTGTTTACTTTTTTGCACTTCTAACCATTAACTGTTTCCCTAATCTCTGCTAATTACATCCTTAATTGCATTAATATGCATTTTCAAATCTTAGCAGGAGAGCCCAAATTTTAGTGTTGAAGCAGTGTTTGGAAGAGCTTCCCTGGAGCTGTAGGGACTCAGAGCAGTCTCTCCAGACACAAGGCTGACCTTATGCTGTGGTAGGGGTTGAAGTACAGCAGGAGCTTTAGGACGTTGTACTCTACCCTTTGCCTACACATTAATCGGTGTAGTTTAATGACTTCTTCAAAGCTTTCCTACTGCTTCCCAGAACAAGCTGCCTAACTTGGAAAAGGGACATTGTTAGGTCACTTTGGGGCCAAACTTGCCGTAATGCCTCGACTGAAAAAAACAAGTGTGTAGTGTGGAACTTGAAAGTACAAATTCCAAAGAAGTGAGAATTGTCTGTTGCCACTGGTCAGGCAGAGAAAGGCAAAAGCTAATTAAACGTGTCTTATTTTTCACTGCAGTCTTGAGTAGGAAGTGCTGGCTCTGCTGATAATCAAGGGAGCTGAGCCTTAATCCAGAGGATTCTGAGCTTCAAGAACAAAGTAACCTGAGAGTGTCCCTTCAATGACAAGAGCAGCCAGTTACCAAACTTAACATTCTTTCTTCTGTCACTGTTGATCTTAGTCTTGCTTGTGTAATGATACTTAGCATTCATCCTTTCATTAACTGATGCCTTTTCTTTCTTTCCTTTTCAGCAATACTGGAGTAATCGCTTCCTAAACAATTTTGCAGAAATGTAAGGTTGTTTTGTTGCGTGCATGTGTTTTTAGCAACACATCTACCAAAACTTCTGCATGTATCGTGTAAAGATTCTTTGCTTTCCCTAAAAACAAAACTCATTGTGTTCTCTGTGGAAGAAATGTGTGGTACCATTAGGACTTCATGATACAGATGTACAAACGTGCAATATAGCTTACCAAGTCGGAGCTCTCTCCAGAGAAGTTGGGTTTCTGTGCTGCATGGAGAAGAGTTTGGTTATCCTTGAACAAGAATTGCGGAGCTGTCAGCCAATTTCCATTTTCCTGTATGTAAAATGTCAGTTTATACAATGTACAATATCAGATAATGCATGCCTTGGGTTGTAGACGGATCTCTCTCTGTATTGTATCATCCAAACATCCTACTCCAACAGCTTCTGTACAATGCTCTCCTATTTATAAATCCATGGAAACGATTACAGATGAATGTTAAACCGTAAGCCTCCACTTCATAACGTTGGATTTTTTTATCATCTGTGCAAATCAACCTCTTTTGCACTGTAATGTAACTTATTTAAATCTAAGGCAGTAAGACAGATGTTGGTGCAATACAAAATATCGTGATGCATTTATCTAAAAAGCAACAACGACGTAGCCAGTTCCCACAGCTGCATGTGTGACCTTTAGAAGTTGTAAATAAGATCAATTGTCTATTGACGTGCTGACAGTAAGGAGCATCACACCTAGTTTCATTTGTATCAGGTAAATAAATTTATTCTACAATACATACTCGGCGTGTTATTTGATGCACTTTGTTTCCTGCAGGTCCGTGCGTAGGCACTGCAGCGCGCTCTTATTTTAATGCCAGGATGACACTTTTTAGCACCAACACCATTGCAATCTTTCCTCCTAGAACTATGCAGATGCAGCTGCTCCTCGGCAGTATTGACCTCCTCGCTGGTGTGATTTCCTCTGTCCAGGGGCTTGTGTGTGTGTTTAAGGGACACTGTCAAGTACTTTGATCACTCAGTTTTTTTAAAATGCTCCATTGTTTGTAAAATCCCTCTGAGAAACGTAAAATAAACAATTCTTTCCCAACTACATCTTTATATTTTTTTTGTCCTTTTCTATTTTCTAAATTGCCCCGGCCTGAAGTAGCTCCTGGTCTCTTCCCTTTCCGTAGGCAAAAGGAAGAGGAGCCAAATGTGTTTGCTCCAAACCACACCACGAGCATCCTGCTGGGAGTGCTTTGGGCTCACTCCCTTCCCAAACCAGGGGCTGTTCTGCCACGAGCTCACAAGGCTGCTGTGGGGCAAGGCTAAAGCACTCCCAGGGTAAAAGCTGGATTTTCTGAGTGTCCTGTAACGCTCTGCTCCAAAGCCCAAACACTAGGTTTTGTTTGGAATAAGAGACAACTTAGGAATGTGTTTTACATTAAATGTAATGCCTCTTAGCCTCCAGCCCTTGATAGCAGCACCCTGCTGGCAAACAGCATTATCCAAATGAGGTGACACGTCTGAGACCCTTCAAACGCAACAGTGTGAGGTTTAAAAATACAAGGGTCGAATTCCATGGTCCAGCAGCTCTATAGGATGGAGGAGGGTGCATTAACGCATCGGGCTGAGCTGCTGGTGGCTGCTTCCTACTATGGTAGTGCTGTGCTGGGCAGGCTGAGCTCTGCTGCTCGCCCCGGGGCTGTCAGAGCCCGGCTCCGCACTCCGTTATCTCCCGCTGCAGCTCCTCCCGCCGCCGGTACCGCCCGGTCCCTCCCGTTCCCCCCCGTTCCCGGTCCCGTTCCCCTCCGTTCCCGGTGTCTCACGGCGCTGCAGCTCCTCCCGCCGCCGGATTTAGAGCCGGGCCTTGGCACGCACCGCCGGCGCTGTCAGCACAGCCCCTCCCGCTGCAGGGCTCCGGCAGCGCTTCCCACGGACACCTGAGCTCAGGACCGCAGGTGGGGGAGACAGCCCCCGGAGCACCTCTTCCCTTTCACAGCCTCAGCCTGGCTGGGAACAGGAGCGTTTCTCAGAGCTCACCATCACTGTTGTACCAAGGCGCCCCTGTGGAACTCGCTCCAGCCCGGCTGCTCCTCTCCTGCCCCTTTTTTCTGCCTGTGGAAATTCCTGTCCCCAGCACCGGTGCCAAAAGTAAAGCTCAGCAACGACAGGAAGTCGTTATTCAGCACCCAGCTCTTGCTGCTGTCACAGCGAGGTGCATTCCTCGGCTGGTTCCAGCAGCTCCGCGTTCAGACAGCGCTGAGCAAACTCACACCAACTCACACCTCAGTTTTAAACATTTCTTTAAAGGATGATCTGCAAGTTTAAGCAGAACGAGGCCCCCAGCTGGAGTACAGCCATGTGAGGAGAACGTGATGCTCAGTGGGTTGCCAAGGTACTCAGTGCAAGTGTATGTGGTAAGAGATGCTGAAATAAACTGCTTCATCTTCCCCCTCCTCCTCCTCCTCCTCCTCTTCTCCCTGCAAACCCCCAGCTCTAAAGCATCACGTGGATGAGCCCACTGACTGCACAAAGCAAAGAAACCACTCCCCACAGCTCAAGTTATGAGGCATTATGGACATATTACACCAAACTCTAAATACAGAGGGCAGGAAATATCCCTATTTTTACCTCGAGGTGAATTTGAGTATGATTAGAGCCCACATCCACCCCCAGGAAGGTGGGTGAGAAATGAGAGAAGCTCTGAGCACCTGAAGAGGTCTTCTAAAAGATTTCATCCCAACAGTTTATGCACATGGAAGCCCAGGGAACACTTTGGACATCAATTTATCAGGCTCCAGGGATTTACCTAACACCCCGAACCATCTCTCTATTTGCCACATCGCTGTTTTGATGGGATGAAAAGGGAGGAAAAGGAATCATCTCCAAACAAAGTCCTTGGCCCCTCTGAAGCTCTTTGAAAGGGAGGTTTGTACAGAGTAAACATCCACTGGGGACCCACACCCAACACCCCAGAGCCACTGACTGTGCAAAGCAAAGGCTCAAGCCAGTGAGTGAGAACAGATTATTCTTTCTATTTCCTTGTTCTATCAAGTGATAGCCATGGACTGGCCAAAGGGCTTTCCTTAATATATCAATTGTTACACTGAAGTTACCCAGGTGAACATTTTATTTTTTCCCTGAGTTGTTTGCACCAAAATAACTGTATTTTATTATCTATTTCCTCCCCAAACACTCAGTCTTTTATACATCCTTGCCTCCTCTTGGCCAGCTTCCAAAGGACACTTTAACCACCTAAGGCTATTTAGTTTGAAATCATAGGTTTATACTGAGTTTAAGCCCTCCTAAGGTCACTAAATTTAAGAACCATGGACACTGCAGATCTGGGTTTTTTAAATATATTTGGTTGTGGTATGTTTGTGTAACTTGAAATGACAATGGCAGACACAACCTTTGAGATTTTCCTACCACTGAGATCTAAATGAGGGAATAGGGTTTGCTGAATCAGAAATCCTGCCTGCTTCTGCCCTGGATGGATCAGTTTCCACATCACTGAGCTTCTGAAAAGCAAGGAGGGAAGAATCACCACACAAAGAGGCTTAATGAGGAAGACAGTTACTGAAAGGGAGAAAAAAAAGCCCTGGTTAATCAAAAATCTCTCTATAATCAGCAGCAGCAGAAAAAGAAGCAGCACCTCAATTCAACAGAGGACACTGATATTGGCCAGCAGTCCTCAGTCCCTCCTTTATCTCTGCTTCACAATTCCAGAATTCCCATGATCTGGAAATCAGAATTAGAAACACTGCCAGTATTTCAGGTGTTATCAGCACATGTCAGGAGTAAAGGCATTATTTAGGCGATTTCTAACCCCACCATGAATGTGTGCTGCTTTTAGACTCTGGTAAATTCAGCCTTTTAGCCCTTACCCAAGTCTATGTACAACTTGAAGAAATTCTGTCCTATCACTTCCTGTCAAAGTAGGAAAGAATTAAAACTTGGTAATGAAATATGTGACTTAAATTCAAGGATTTCAGGCAAACAGAGGCACTCTGCCCTCACCCTGCCCCAGACCAGCACCTCAGACACACCAACACTTTTCAGTACAACTGGATGGCAGCAGATTTCTTGCCTTATGTCAAACTGTTTCACTTCCATCACTGATTTAACACAGCCTGAACTTCAGTTCTCGGCTTTGTGATCTTTTCTTCTTTTCTGTGATTGAGGGAAGGAATGAGGTCAGCTGCTTATTAAGAGCTAATTGTTACATTCCCTGAACTAAATGCTTGTAACTGCATTGGAGAGTACTAGAGCGCTGCAAAACCAGAGATCACATCTTAAAATTAAAGCACTAATGAAGGCTCATTAATAGGCAAGCAGAATCCCTCTAGAATTCTAAGTGAGGGCCAAATACATGTCTCTATATAATCTCAACATGTATGGCACCTCAAAGTCCCACAGTCACAGTGCAACTCTTAGCAAAGATCACACACAGCTACCCCAACACATCAGGTACTCACCAGGCTTTATCTGACAACTTCTCACAACAACTCCACTTTGGACAGCCCCCTCAAGGTGTTCTTAGGTGTGCCTGGACTTTGCTAAAGCTGCACCTAAAGGGACTCATCTTGAAGTAGTTTTAGTTTCCTGCCTGTTCTAAAAGCAGAGATTATCAGATTATCTACAAACACACTACAGAATGGTTTCAATAGAACTGTGGTTCTCCAGTTTCCTCTTCTATGTAAATACTTCAGAGAAATGTGTAAGGCCAGTGGTTTCCACCTGCAATGAACGACTATTTCAAAGGAACCATTAGAACAAAATGGCTGAAAAATACATCACATACCTCATATGCTCCTCATCCCAATTAGATGTATCCTGTCTTTGGTTTAGTAACACAAACAATTCCATTTTCATCCACAGCAGAGGGTTGGAATACAGCTAGAAAGCTAATGCAGCTACCCAGCTTTCAGCTGCACAGAATGTTTGGTGAATACTGAGTGTGAGAAGAAAGCAAAGTTTTTTTATATAAAACAAGATGTTTTGAATATGCTTGCATGTTTTTTTCTGTTATGAGACGCGATGAGCTGAAATCCATTCACTGCATCCCACAGCAATGGCAAAGAGATGAACAGGATGAGGCCCCTCATCTGCCAGAAAGTCATTAATGAAATATTTGCTCTCCCTGAGATGCCCCCATTTGGTGGATTTGCTTACTGGAAGAGCAAGAGCAGCTTATGCCAATCCAACTGCCACGACAGCTTTGCTTTGCTGTTCTTCCCCTATCACCTTCAAATAACCATAATTCAGTTTGGTATTTTGGAAAATCTAAAGCCCACAGAATTCCAGAGAGAACAGACAAGCAGCTGTTTTCTTTTCTTAAATGGATGAACTGTTGGACTCCTCCTTTGTAAGCCATGACATACCAAAACATTTCCAAAACAGACAATAATCTGCCTCTTCCTTTTGTTGTGCATTTTGGATACAACATCACAGAGGGATATTTTACCCTTATCTGCCTTTCAGGGAGAAGCTTCTTTTCCATGTCATGTATTTGTAGCAAACAGCCATGTTTCCTCCAGCTGATACTCAAAACTATTTTTTAGCTTTCTAAAAAGTCAGTGTGCTCCAGCATACCTGTGGTAACAAAATAAATACACAAGGAATTAAACTCTGAATATAAAGATTAAAAAACCACGTTTTGGTAAAGACTTAGGAAATCAGAACTGTAAGAAAAATAAGTAATTCCTCTTCCCACACATCAAGCCCACAGAACTGGAACAGTTTCTAGATTACCCAAAGCAGTTCACCCTTGAAATGCTGAGGTTGGGAATTTGTATGTGAAGCGATTTTGCTTCAAAAGGTGAAGGGAAAACACATGAATCCAAAAATTACCTGACCAAACCAGGAAGTATAAAAACATGGAAAAAACAGGACAATATGTGGATTTGCATAATTTAACATTTCTCCAGCAATGCAAGGGAAGAGGGATGAATTCTTTTTATAGCATTTTAAATGTCAGTGCTGTACACAGAATGCAAAGTGCTTTGAGTCACTGCTGCAAAACCTTCCAGGAACATACTGAAATAAAATTAAACTGCATTTTAAAATATGCTCATGCACAGACTTTAAGTGATTACAGGGTTCAGTAAGGGTTGAAGAAAAGACTTTAATTCTCCACCACTGGCTCAATTCTGTACACAGAGAAATCAGTCAGCTACAAAAAGTGTCCTGCAAGTCCAAGTTGCCTATTGTCCCAAACTTCTCCTGGACAGCACAGGTAATGCCCTAGAAAAAGACAAATTAATTCAACAAACAGAGCAAAAGAAAAGTGCTGCTTTCAGCCACACTCAAGTAACTCCCCCAGACTTCAGTGGGAGCAGCTCCCCCAGACTCAAATGGCTGCATAAAAATGAGCGAGACCTTTCCCACAAAGGAGTACAAACCACTGTATTTACAACTTGCCCAAGCACACTTATCCCTGGACAGAATTCAGACATTGTTTTCATCACAAACAACAGGCTCATTACACACCTCAGATTCTGATGGTTTTAGTTTTAGCAGGAATTTTTTCAAAATGAAAGTTGCAAATAACCTCGGATGCAGTTAGTCCCTTACACTTAATAAATAAGAAGCATCAAGAATCTCCACAGTATTGAGATGCACAGAACTATTAACTGGTTTCATAGTCTATTAAAAAACAAAAAAGAAGTCCTTTGTTACTGAAAAAAAATCATAGTTTCTGTTCTTCTAAGAAGAGTGGCCCTAGTGGGGTGTTCAAGTGCCAAAACAAGCAGCAGGAGGCTTTCACTGCATCCCAAACCACTGTTCTTGATCTGCCCACTGAGCTGCTTCACTGTCACTGCCTTCCAAGTCCCCCTCTTCTCCACTTCCCTCCATGTCATCCACATCTTCTTCCTGGGTGGCATCTGTTGGACTTTCCTCTTTTTCCATTTTCTGCAATCCTTCTAGTGACTTCTGATCATTTGGATCCAAACTAAAGAAAGGAAGAAAAAGAAAGCATTGTCCTGAAACTTTTTTCTCTTTGTGACCTTAGTGTAAAGAATAACAATAAAATCTCACCCTGTTGTCTGCACTTCCTGTTTAACATCATCAGGAAGCTTATTTTAGATGATGATGCAACTTCCCCTTGAGCTACTGCAACACTGAGTATTAAATCTCTTTATAAAACAGTTCTGATCCCCAAGAACACGTTTATCTAAACATCCCACTCTTCCAGAAAACTTAGTCACCTCTCCCAACAAGACTAATTATAAAGTAACATGAAAGCAGTAAAAATTTAAATGACTCTGACTAAATATAAACTATGCAGGCAAAAACCAGCTGACCCATTTAAGCTATACAAGTTTGCAGCGGACATAATGCGCTGGATTTAAGGCAATTTGAAGATGTTGCAATCAAAACATGGGAATATTTAACAAAGTAACACCCTAAAATAGCATTTAGATTATGTTAAAGTTGAATCACGCTATTTAAATTTATCGAATAGCTCATTTTTATATGCACCTTCTAGTGTAAAAGAATGGATCTTAAAAGTCTGACTATATAATAATTAATAACTATAAATAATTCCATGTCTTAATCCTTCTGTTAGTCAAGGAATCACAAGCCTAGTGACATATTTAGCATTAATACAGTCCCTACATTTTGCACTTCTCAGTTCAAAGTCTTAAGACCAACCAATTCATTAACAGGGTGTCATTTGTGTGGTTTTGCTTGTTTTAAGGGAGACTGATGTAAAGCCACCTCTGATTCTCATCCTAATCAATTAGTAGCTCAGCTTTTTACTCAGTGAAACTGATTATTGGTTCTTAAAACCTCCTGCAGTCTCAGGGTGTGCTTTACCTCAGGGCTATGCTGTACTGGTCCATGGCTTCCTGGTACTCGTTGACAGCCACGAGGAAGTCTCCCAGGATGCGGTGCAGCACACAGTCACTCTGGTTGGCCAGGGCATTCCTCAGCAAGGCAATCCCATCTTCATACTTCTGTTCTCTACCTGTTCCCAGGCAAAACTACAGTTTTAATTAACAGCTGAGACAAATCTATAAAAAGTCACAGTGTTCACAGTCTTCCCAACACAAGGCTATTTGTCCCTCCAGACCTGTCAGCAGGGAGGACAGCAGTGCTCTACTTCTTGCACGATTAACTCTAAACAATGACTTTTTGTCACAATAGCCGTTACACTCACAATTACATCTACTTTGAAGTCAAAACATTTTGTTTGTAATTGCTTTAAGTGTAATATCAGTTGCTGGATGCAATTAATTCCTGTGATTTTTCCTTCAGGATAGAACTGATGAACCCCTGGACTGTATCATCACTGTTACATCCTTCACATCGATGTGGCTGCAGAACATCCTTCCACATCCAAGGGTATCTTTAAACAAACCAACATGCAAAAAAAAGGAACTTACTGAGAAGTTCTGCTTTCTTTACCACAGCTTTAATGTAGTCAGGTCTTTGCGTGAGAGCTTTGTCCAGCAATGTTTTTGCCTTTTCCTGCGTGACTGGGTCCTCCAGGCAGACTGTGGCCAGCAGAGTGAGGGTCTGTGCGTTTGCCCCCAGGGTTTTGTACACGTTATTTGCCATCACCATGGCTTCACGGATGCTGTTGGATGCCAGGTAACACTCGATGAGACCTGGTGGTGTCAGATGGAAACACTGCAGGGTTTGAGTCAGCACCACAGGCACTGACCCCTCCCCCATTATCTGCATTTAGTAGCACTCGGGTGCTGAACAGCTGACACTCCAAAAAGCAAATACAAATTGCCATTGAGAAAGTGAATCTATGCATGTCAACATACTCATTCTACAGATAATTGACTTGATTTTTATTAATGGGCAGGCACTGAAAAAACCCCCAACCCTAAGTACACCTAATCTAACATATTTTTGTCCAATTCCAATACAGAGATAATTAATACTTCACCTGGACTCTTCACCACTCACTATCTACTTGAAGCTGCTGTGGAGATCAACAAGGTTTAAATATTTAAACAAATATGACAAAACAAAGCTCCCAGCAGAACTAACCATCAGTTAGTTAATGTCATCATCCAAAAGTGAGCTGCTCAAAACACCTAAGTTTGTTTACATCCAGATTAAAACAAAACAAACAACAAGAAAACCCCTTTCTGAAAATCACTTTTAGTCAGAAAATCATCTACAAGTCCACACATTCTCTCGTATCCCTCGTCTGATCACTTCGACTGCTTCATAGGTTTTGGGGTAATAACTATTTACTAGAAAGCCAACAGGAGGGAAGAACTGCTGTTTACTCCCTTGCCTCATCATCAGCGTGACACCAACCCTCACAGAGAGCAGCTGTGAGCAGCTTCCCGTGGCTCACCTTCGTAGCAGTCCAGGCGGCAGGGCGCGAGCCGGATGGCCTCACGGAAGTGGATGATGGCCTCCTGCACCCGGCCCATGTTCCGCAGAGCAGCTCCTTTCAGCAGCAGGGCCTGGACGCTGTTGCTGTTCAGCTGGATAGCTTTGGCTCCCAAGTATAAGGCACGGGAGTATCGTTTGCTGTAGAAACTGTGACACCTACAGAAAGAGGAGAGGGATTGTAAACACGCACTGCCTGCGGTGCCTGTGTATAGTCATGAGGGTTTTGAACTCCTTGCATTTGAAGTTAAGAAAAGAAACTTCTTCAGGAGTTTTAAAAAACCCCATTATAAATATTAAAATTGTTACTGCTATTTAATGTATTGTTGGTAGTGCACAGGTGTGCTAACTCTAATAGATTTAACATACAGAAAACAAACATGATAGATATTTACAGAGAGCTAATTTAAGTTACCCAAGAGCAGAACAGACAGGATAGAAAAGCACCTTCTGAACGAAACAAGCTGAACCCACTGTGTCAGCTGTAACCCATCACATTCAGCAAATCGAGAGTTGAGGTGACAAAGGAAAGGAAAGAACTCACCCAGATACCACCCAGGGCTCTGCGTGTTGGTCAGAAATATTGAAAAGCCGGCAGCCCAAGTTCTCCACATCCTCCAGCCGACCCTCACGCGCCAGTAAATAACCATAAACATCCATTCCTAAAGAGACGTTGGAGGATCAATCTTCAAGAAATGGAAAGTTCATTCACAAGAAAAAAAGCCACCAAAACCACAAACACCTACTTTAAACTGTGCAACTACCAGGAAAGGTTCAAGACATGCAGCTTCTGAATGTCAATTCTGAACTGAAAGCTGAGTAAACAATATAAAATATTCCACTGCATGTAGCTGTTACTCTTCAGGTCAACCTTCTCTCGAGGTTTACTCACCTTTTATCAGGTAAGGATCCAGCATTTGTGCTTGTTCAAATTTTAGGATGGAGTTTTTATTATCTCCAGCTCTGAAGTACAGGTCTGCTAAGCTCCCCAGCAAGTCCACATTATCCCTCAGCAATGACTTCTTCTCTAAAGAGCTTAAAGGGAAAAAAATGCCCATTATTTATAAATGACATTCTGAATATCATTGTAGATAAGAATTTATATATTATTGGATTGCATCACACTCTTTCAGCTCTTACCAAATGGTGTTTATTGCCCTGGTGTTGTCTCCAGTATGCACAAAGGCGTATGCCTTGATCCACACGGAGAGCCAATCCAAATTGGGAATGCTCTGGATTATATTGATGGTCATGGAGGCCACTTCTGCTCCCTTCACCGACAGCGAGAGCAAGCCTGTTTAGAAGGGTTCATCCATCAGTCTCAGCCACGCAAAACTGCTTTTGATACAAATTGTCTGAGGACCAGAAACTCTGTCCCTTGACAAGCACAAACAGCTGATGACCCGGCTTGTCACAATTTACAGAATGTGGGTAGGACATGCAAATACAAGACAGTTACAGAGTCCCAAGTGCCATTCAAATTAAAACACGGCTGAACACTGCAATGCTCACAGTGTGCAGACACCCACCTAGGATGGCATCCAGGGCCAAGGGGCACTGCCTCAGCACTTCTTTGTAGCTCGTCACCGAGGAGCGCTCCTGACCTGCTTTCTTGTAGAGATTTGCCAGCATCATATTGATCTACAAAAAACAGAAATGTGGCAACAGTCAAGTGTGAGGAAGAAGAAAGAATCACTAAGAAAGGTCATAACTCTGTCTTCAAGCCTGCCTGCCTCTGTTCTGGGCAGAAGACAAAATAACCTGCTCTTCTGAGAACACTCTAAGTATCATATAGTATAAAATGAAAACTGTGGCTTCTTTCTGAGTACAGAAATAAAATCTACATTCTTTTGTACGTGCACAGTGCACCTTGAAATCTGTGCTGTGCATCAAAGAAGTCAAAAGATGGGCAAGTGCTCATACATGATGCCAAGAAGGATCTGTATGTCCACTAATCAGTCTCTTCCAGGAATCTCTCTGTATCCATGGAAGTGTTTGAATTAGCTTAGCAAGGCAGAGAAAGTTTCCATTCAGCTTCTGAATGAAGCCATGATTGACTAAAGAACAGAAATTATCTGACCTCTACACAACATAAGTAGCTGGTTTCTGCTACAGCACTTTCATTTACTGGTGTATATACAGGCAAAAAGTTTGCTTTTCTCAACTTTTTCATCTTTTTCTGTTCTGTAACTTGAGCTTTGAACAGAACACTCTGACATTAACTGGAGTTTAAGCCATGTACACTTTTAGGACAATTTAACATGAAACACAGTTGACTGATCTAATGTGTTAATCTTTTAAGCCCTTCTGAGTAACAGAGCCAGCGAGCAAAGACTCCACAGATTTGGCACCGCAGACCACAGAGGGATCTAAATATTTAACATTATCTAAACTGTTGTTGAAAAGGATTAAAAGATTTTAAAAGATGGAGCACTAGCAAACCTTCTACTTGCCAAAGTCTCCAGCCTTTCAAGGATTTTGCACTGCTCCAACTACACAACAAGTTAATAAAAATGCACAAAACATTTACCTCCTTTCTTTTTTTTTTAATTCTTTCTAACAGAGGAAATACAAAATCGGCATGATTTTAAAGAAAAGGGTCCAAATCAGCTAATTTAAAATTAGGAAATGCTACCAAACAATGTTTAACTAATGAAAAAGCCATAATGCCATTATACCTCTACACTATGTTCTGCCCTACAGATACACTGACCGAGAACCTGTGACAAACATCTCTCAGAACTCACCTTTGGAGTTCTCTGCCTGGAAGGAATCCCATCAAGAATAGCAATGGCATCTTTATCTTGCTTCAGCATCGTGTAACATTCAGCCATTTTGTATTTCACTTCAATTTCTGATGGTAAACACTGAAACAAAAAGAAAGATTTAAATACCATGTCGGTTTAATCAGGTATGAAACTTTTAAGAAGGCTTCCCCCTAAATATTTATACTATGTTGAAAAATATCTAGTGCAAGTAAGTTAACAATGCAACTCACTGCTAGCTCATACTGTTCCTGTCTTCAAATTAAAAGTATGAGGAACACAGACAGAAAAATTTTATGCTGGAGACCATTTTAAGTTTTGCATTAGAAAACACCACACAGATATTATCAAACTAATTTGCCTTAAAAGTCAGGTTTACTTGACATGATAAATGCACAATGTAAGGTATTTAAAAGACGTGTAAAGGTGATGCTCAGGGAACATGGTTAGTAATGGACTTGGCAGGGACTCGATCTGAAGGATCTTTCTCAACCTCTGTGACTCTGTGAATATTGAGTCAGCAACTGGAAGGAGGAACGTGATCACTTCACACAGCACATTATCAACTCTTAAATACCTGGCTTTGGGGTGTTGATGCAGCATTCCCAGTAGAAGGTCTGACTTTGGAAGTTTTACTCAAGGCTTTTTTCTGCTGTAAGGCCATCGTGTACTTGCTGACAGCATTCCTATATTCCTTGTCATGGAAGAGGGAGTCTGCATGATAGACAAGGAGCTGGTACTTCTGAGATGGAGAGAACAGTTCCCTAGAAGAAATGCAGGCAAAAAAGCTGAGGTCAGCTGGACAAGAATCCAAACTTTACAGATCCAAAGTATTTGTAGCTTTGGTTTGTCTGGCTTCAACTTCCAACTGCTGCAGCTTCTTTACTACACTGGAAGGACCATTGAGTAACAGGTATTGACTCCTCACAGGTACTGACTCCTCACACAGGGGTTATCTCAGCAATTCCTTTTATCTGTAAACAAACAAATCCAACAGCCACTCCTGACACCTCATCAGCAACAACAGCTCGATGTTTGGCTGCTTGGCCACTGCCCTCCTCCTTCTTCTAACAAGCCACAAGCTGTCAATGTCCATTACACTGCACCAACTTTCTCCTAGGGTTTATTCACCTTTCATTAGGTTAGGATCCAGCATTTTGCCCATTCAGATTTCAGAACAGAGTTTTGTTTGAATGGACTCAAGTTTAAAAGGCAACCCAGCTCCTTGTACAGCTGTTCTGGTCCTAATCCCTATTCCCACATTATACAAACCCCCTTTATAACACTCCTAGTATGTGTGCAGACCAAATGACCTAACTGGCCTTCCAGGACCTGAAGGGAGCCAACAACAAACACGGAGAGAGACAATTTACAAGGGCCTGGAGTGACAGGACAAGGAGGAATGGCTTTGACCTAACAGAAGATAGGTTTAAATTGGATATTAGGAAAAATCCTTCCCTGTGAGTGTGGGGAGGCCCTGGCACAGGTTGTTTAGAGAAGCTGCGGCTGCCCCATCCCTGGAAGTGCCCAAGGCCAGGTCGGACGGGGCTTGGAGCAACACTGGAAAGTGTCCCTGCCCAAGGCAGGAGGGGTGAAACAAAACAACCTTCAAGGTCCCTTCCAACCTGAACGATTCGGTGATTCTATGATTCTCTGCGAGGACACCCACGTTGTAGCGGGCACCCCAAAGCGACGCTGATGCTGATAGACGAACAGAGGCGGGCTCCATCCCCGGCAGGAACAGGGCAGGGGCAGGAGAGGGGAAGGCCAGGGGCAGGCCAGGGGCAGAGGAGAGGCCAGGGGCAGGCCAGGGACAGGGACAGGGACACCCCAAAAGCGGCCCCGCTCCCCTCACACTCCGTGCCCCGCGCGCGCCCCCTGCCGGCGGGGCACTCACGGGTTGTTGCCGCTCATGGTGAGGAGCAGCCCGCTGAGCAGCCGCACGTTCGAGTGCAGCCCGGCGGCCGCCATCTCGCGCACGTGCTCCACCACACTCATGCTGCCGCCGGCGCGGCGGAGGGGACGGGACGGGACGGGGGGAACCGGGAGAGACCCCGAGCGAGGCACCGGGCACGGAGCTGCCGCCGCCGCCCGCCGCCACTCCAAAATGGCGCCACCGAGGGGTCCTCGCGCGTCCGCCGCCTGCGGGCGGCCAAGGCACTGCCCGCGCGGCCCGACAGGCGCGCGGAGGGCAGCCCGCAGCAAGGACCCCTCGCGGCGGCGGGAACGGCCGTGAGGGGAGAGCGGGGTCCGTGTGAGGGGATCTGCTCCCCTGTGTGTCCCCTGGTGGACGACACACATGCCCTGTGCCTCCGCAGCTCCCGAGTTCGCCCCTTGTCCTTCTGCAAATACGCTGATGGTGGTTGCAGCTAAATGTGACTGAGGTCTCTGACATAACGAAGCTCCTGCCTATAAAAATTGGTAACTGAGGAGAAAGACCTTTCAAAACCTACATTTCTTCTGGGAAATGCCTCAGTAGGCCTACCATTAACCACAAGGATAGACTGAGAGATGAATCATAAGCTTTCTTTTCCCACCTTTATCACAAAAACCTTGTAACACATGGCTATCTTATTCCTGAAAATGGAATCAGTCGGAGCATTCAGTTTGGACATCCCGTCAGTGCTGTTGGGAGGGGAACGCAGCTCTCAGCAAACAAACACACCAGGCAGCAAAACATCACCAGCACTGGGCTTCAGGTAACACTGAAAGTGTCTTGGTGCTGCGTGGTGACTGTGACAAGAGTCCTGCCATGAAGAAACAAAACCTGAATAAACTAAACGTGGATTTGTGTTCTTCCAGAAATCATCTGACTGATCAGAACAGGCACTTTTTACCAGTTTGGGAGTGTTTGAATCCGCTATCAGGAAGGCAGCCACAGTCCCAGCTGCGTGGGATCTGCCTGTGTTACCCTGTGAAGGCATGTCAGGATCACAGCTCTGCGGAGGCAGACCTGCTAAATGAACAGGTAAATTGCTGCAAACTGCAGCCCCTGTATTAATCCCAGTTTTCAGTGAGAATGTTTCACTTCCTACTGATTAATGTTATGCAATAATCATGGAATCAAAGAATGGTTTGAGTTGGAAGGGACCTTAAAGATCATCTCGTTCCACCCTTGGCCAGGGACCCCTTCCACTATCCCAGGTTGCTCCAAGCCCCGT
This sequence comes from Eulacestoma nigropectus, assembly GCA_013397775.1. Classification (NCBI taxonomy): domain Eukaryota; kingdom Metazoa; phylum Chordata; class Aves; order Passeriformes; genus Eulacestoma; species Eulacestoma nigropectus. The sequence goes on from VZTE01002410.1 coordinate 358,715, forward strand.
CCAACCTGGCCTGGAACACTTCCAGGGATGGGGCAGCCACAGATTCTCTGGACAACCTGTGCCAGGGCCTCCCCACCCTCACAGGGAAGATTTCTTTCCCTGTAGCCAATCTAAACCTGCCCTCTTGTCAGGTCAAAGCCATTCCCCCTTGCCCTGGCATTCCAGGCTCTTGTTGGCTCTCTTCAGGTCCTGGAAGGCCACAATTAAGTCACCCCAAAGCCTTCTGCAAAAAAAACCCCCTCTTTGACTTCCTTGAAGGCTGTCCAGAAGACACACAGTAGTTACCACGTTAATTACAAGCGAATTTTATTGAAAACAAGGTAAAAATCACTGCACTGGACAACACAGCGTGAGAGGTCTGTTTTCCCTGGACATACGACACCCAGACTCCAGCCAGCAGAGCAATGACACAGCTCCCCTGCCCCACAGCCAAGCCCACTTCTTCTCTTAAATACAAGCTCTGTTTTAAATGCTGTAGCCACGATTACAAAGCAACTTGCATCTGAAACAGCACGTTAGAAATCACTTATTAAGCACCAGCTTAATAATATTTGCTTACACAACTTATCTTTTTGCTCTCTCTCCCTCGATCACTCATTGACAGGTTTGGTTTTTTTCTTTTTTTTTTTTTTTTTTTTACTTCATAAGCACTTAATTCTTCCTTGGTACAAAATGTATCCAAAACAAAGGCAAAAGACTTGAATATCTTGCTGTGGAAATGCTTAAAGTTGTTGCCACTTTGCTTCACTGCCCAGGGCCTGAGAGACTCTTGTTCATGAACTGCCTCTTCACAAAGCAGATCCACCACTGCAGAAGGAAGTAGAGAGTCAGAAAATCTGCAAAAGTGGTTTCCATTGACTTTAAAGTATTCAATCTCTGACGTATTACATGTTAAGACTCCAGTTTTACACATAGTTTTCCACACTGGTTTCTACTGGAATTGAGGTGAACAAGACAATAGGAATGGACACAACGAATTCATATTACAAGACTTTGAATTAGAATGGGAAATTCTACTTTCTCTAATCTTACTTTTATTATATTTTATTCCAATACAGTCATAAATGAGGGATGCATCAGGCAGCTATGCCTTTGAAACGAAATTAGCCTAAGTAATTTCAACATTAAATGCAGTCACATTTGCACATGAAACATGTGAACAGTCAGGAGGTGACTCCTTCATTGATTAGCCATTTTTTTTCAATCTGGATATGAGGCAAAACAACCGACTTCAAAAGCAGCTCTCAAATCAGAGCTGCCTGGGAAGACAAACAGCACCTCTTGTGCTTGTGAACTTCCATTTGCAACCCCAGCCAAGAGCAGATGTGCAGTGCTTTGAAGAGTTGAACCAGACACCTCTTATTACTGCCCTACTTTTGAAACTAACCCAAACTGGCGTTCACTGTCATATCACATTAGATTAAATTTATTGGTAACTTACAGCTGCCATTTCCCTGTAAAATCAGTCCAGCTTGGCTGAAGTTACCCACCCCTGACCCTCACCCCATCATCTCACTTCTCTCCACGTGGCTGAAAAAACACCCCCAACCTCTCATTCACTCCATGGTGATGCCACTGAACTCTTACCTTGCTTGGCTTGTCACTCTGAGGATCAAACACTTTGTCACAAAGGCGAAGGCCGGTTTCTTGCCTCAGCTGCTGTAGGTAGGCCCTCATCACCTCTGAAAGCAGCACAGCAAAACCAGGGTAAACTGGGGAGCACCAACTCAAACTGGATTTAACATGGAGGCATCAGCGATCACTGCTTAAAGCAGAGAGGGAGTTTCACATCTGCAGGTACTCCCTGCTGGCTGAGTTGATTTGCTCAATTTATCTATGGATCCTGGGAAATCCCCAAGGTCAGAAAATCCAGCTTGTGCTGCCTTCAGAAGACAGACTGCAAATTTAAAAGATTTCGTTTTAACAGTAATTTTTCTAACTGCAGTCACAAAAATGCAGTTAATAAAGTGTGAGCCCAAGGCAGCCTTCAGAGGCCCTGGGTCAGCCTTACCTTCCTCCTGCTTGTTGGCAGGTTTGGCGTAAATGGCGTTAAGTGGAAAGCCAGGCTCCCCTGGGATTGGGAAGTTAGTGATTCCTAGTGTGTACATCTCCTTCTCTCCTTGGCCTTTGGAGTTACACTGGAAGAACCAGGCGAACAATAGATCAGGAGTTATAAACAAAAGCTGGGGGAGCATTAGACCCAAATATTTTACAAATCTGTAACATTAAAAACTCATCAAGCAGAGCAACACAGCATATCCACATTGGAGTATTTGAGACTCTGACAACTGGGACTGGGGTGAACAGGATTATCTGTGCCCCTGGAAGGAGAATATCAGGAAATCCTTTCCTGAGAACAATCCTCAGAACAGACTGTTTCCCTCCTGCACAGAAATTCAGTTTTCTTACCTTTTGCAGCTTTTTCAGGCACTCAGAAATGTAGAGGGTCACATAGATCAGTGTTCTGTCAGCCTCATTCTGCAAAACAAGAGCAGGAACTCTTAGATTACAGGACTTTGTGGAACTGATAAAGTCTGAAACAGGAATAAATTTAAGCCATTTTGGGCTATAGTTTCCCCATGAGAGGGAAGATTTGCAATTCATGACATTTACCCAACTTTAAAGGTTAAATGGAAGGGGAGATTTTGTGATGTACTAGAATTATTTCCCTTGAAAATAAATTTATATTCATAGCACCAACCCTCCAAAGAACTAGAATATGCTCAGTATCTCAAAAAATTACCTTAATTTCATAATTTTTGAAGAAAACATTAGCTTTGAAGTAGTAGATGGCTTCATCTATAATATCTGTGTCCTTAGCTAATAAAAAAGAGATACAGAGTTAAGCAGTGCACTATTAACACTACATTTGTCGTAACTTCTACTCACTGAAATACATAAATAAGGATTATTGCGAAGGCAAAACCTTGGTATTTACAAAAAGCAGAAGTCAGCACCATCTAACAGAAAACATGTGAAACACCATGAGCTCAGACTGTAATATTTAGGCTTCCTATTCCCTTCTCCTTCCCCTGTGAAATGTCACTTCACAAACAGCAGCAATTCAGCAGTTCCTCACTTTTCTACCATTTGAGTAACTCACCAGAGTTTTAACATCATAAAAGGATAGAAAAAATGTTTTTGGAGAAAGCATACCAGCACAACCCCTCAGACTGCATTATCCTCTTCAAAAAAAGGAGGGGAGCAGAACACAGTGATGAGCTGGCTTTTAATACCATCCAATACTGCTTAAATCCAGAAACACTTCCTTTACATTTCCCTTCTCAAACTGAACCGCCACATTGCTGGGGAATACCACACCTGGGAAGTTCAGGTGCTGAAGGAGAATCTGTACCAGGCTGCCTGTGGACCCTGTCGGGGTGCCTGTAACTTCATTTCAATTCTTGAAGCCCCACACCCTTAAGTGCTGCAGTCGCACTCCTCGTCCCTCAGAGCAGCCGAGCGTCTCCAGCCGCAGCCCAGAGTGCGAGTTCTCTGTAGCTAAACCCCCGCCTCCTCTGACACAGAGGCTTCACAGCACCACAGCCTCCTCAAAACCCTGCTCAGGAGCACAGGGAGACACACAGGGGGAAAACACCAGAACAGCAACCAGAGGCTTTGATTACTGAAACAAAGCACATTTATCTGTGCATAATTATTTTCTATGATTTGCACAACTGAAGTAGTTGAAAACTTTCCTCCTCTCTAAACTGCAAAGCCTTCCATTTCCCACCCCTGATTCGTCTCGTCACTCTTGCTGGGGCTGGCTTAGAGCAACTCCTGAGATGATGAGCTACATCCAGTCATTCAGAGATTATTATAAACTTACTTTCTCGAGGTGCTGGGCCCTTGAACTGGCTTCTGATGGGTAACAGTGCCATGTTCCCAATTAGTTTGGTGTCTGAGTCCATTAAAGTGGAGTGGTAAGCCTAGAGACAGGGAGAGCTGGTTATTGATCCTACTGAAAATAGACATTTCCATATCCAGTCACACGTCCCCTGTGTCTTCATCAAACAGGAGTCACAGCCTAGTTCATTATGACGCTTCCAGCATTTTTTCCTTGCACAAACAATTGCTATTTTCTATTTGGGCCCAGATCTTGGTGCCATTCTGGTGAACACCATCAAAGCACCACCACTGCCACCAATTGTGGAGATGGGATAAAATCTGTGTTGTTGGTCTGCAGGCACAGTTCATCCCCAGGCTGCCTGACCCCATCCTGGCACCACCAAGGGGTAACCGCCCTGCTCACCTGCCAGAGTTTTGGGGCATTGCACAGAAAGTTAGTTGGTCATTAAAAAAAAATGTAATTTATTTCCATGTCTGACTATTAATAGTACATAATTATAAATAAAGCCAGGCTTAATGCACTCAAAAAAAAAAAAAAAAAAACAAAACAACAAAACAAAACAAAAACGCAACTGATTTAAGTGAAAAACAAAACAGCTTTCTGCATATGACAAATTCTTCCTAGAAAACCAATTTTCAACAACTATCGAGTTTAGTTTCAGGTACTTTCCAAACGTTGCTGTGCCAGGCCACTGGGAATCCCTCACCTCCTCACAACCCACCTTTTGGGGGGGGGCAGAGGAGGATGTGACTGGGGGAGGGTGGGTGTAAAAAGCAGTTTATTTCACTGAGGGGAAGGTGGAGTGAACAAAGACAGAGCAAAGCCCTGCTGTGACCACCCTCTCCCCCGCTGCTGCCAGGGCTCGCACCCTCCCGGCTGCGGGTGGATCCGTGGCAGGGGGAGGAGGAAGAGAAAGGCGCTGGCCTTGCACCAGCCTCCCATAAAGAGCCACTCCCCGCTCTCAGCAGCGCTCCCCGCAGCTGCAGCCCCTCTTTCCCCCCGCAGTGACCGAGGCCAGACGCCGCAGCAG
>VZTE01002410.1:369100-392496 GCA_013397775.1 Eulacestoma nigropectus
CAGCTTCCCCCGTCCCCTCAATTCTGCCCCCACAAATCCCCCCAGCTCCCCCCATCCCACCGCGTCCGTGATCCCCACCATGTCTGGTGTCCCAGCACTCTTCCCCCGACCTGCCCTCCCTTCTGCCCCCTGACCGCCCAGCACCCTCCCGCGCCTCTTTGGGGTCTTGGTGAGCACCCCGACATCCTCACCCGCACTGTGACCATCTGCCGCCTGTCCTTGTCCCCCTACCCTGAGCCCACCATCTCTGGAGCCCTGGAACTTTCCCCTCAGCATTCCTCACTGCTCAGCACAGCTTGTACAACATCCGAAGCTTCCTCACACGTACCCTGTTTGTTCCCGTCGTCCTGGGGGATTTCGTGTGTCTTCCAAACTCTTTCCTTGTTGATTCCTGTCTTCTAAGTCCCTTGCTTGAAAACGTGTATGTAAACCAGTATTAAACCCATTAGTGTGTTGAGTTTGCTTTCCTTGTTTTATGCTCTTTTTTTTTCCCCCCAGTGTTCTTGGATCAGATTGTGACTCTTCAGGCACTGATTTAAATGACCCCTTTTCTTTGCTAATATGCGAGAGGTACCTGCCCTCAGTGCCCCCACTGTTCACGTGCCACTGATTTAACACGATACTTCACGTTGTGCTTAACCCAGTGTGTTCTGCAATTCCCATACGGGTTTCTGAAAGGTCTTTTCTTCATTTTGTGGCACTTTGGGTTTTTTCCCCTTATGTGCTAGAACTCCAACACTGCTTGGTATCCTTTGTAGCCCTTTCCCCCATGTTTTCATTATTTTTGTCTCGCATTTTCTTCTCCCGGATCGCTCACGCTCTTTTGACACTTGCACCTGTTTTCTCTGGGATTCTTGTTGAGTTGGGAAGGATGTGACTGACTTAAACCCAGGCCTTGGGTCCTGATTCTTTCGCTGTGTGACCCCCAGGCTTGTGACATGGCCACAGACGTCGCCGAGCCGGTGGTCCCTGACTGCAGGGGGGACGGCAGGAGCGGTGCCAGGTCAGACGCCGATTACCCCCTCCGGGTCCTCTACTGCGGAGGCAAGTCCTGAGAGCTTTCTGGGTGTGAAAGGAGTGGGAGCAGAGATCTCTTCCTGCAGGAAGTCAGTAAAGCCGTTAGCTCAGAAAAGGCCTCTGAGCATTAGTGTGACAGTAAGAAATGGAATGCATAAAATTAATTGTTACACTGTGTTTAGAAGTAGTCTTTACTCATGACATTTGTAGTTATGTGGGTGAAATTTAAAGAGAATCCTGACAGGTATGTTTTCAGATAGGAATGTCATTTTGCTTCAGGCTGGAATACAGTTGCAGGGGACTAGGAAACAGCCCTGTTGTGTGTGAAACTCTGCATGTTGTTTGGGTGGTTGTGGGGCTGAGCCCCTCTTTGGGACATTGGCATCTCTTGGAAAAAGGGAAGCTGACCAAACCACCTGGTACTTTGTTAGGTGTATCTTTTCCCTCAGGTAGAAGTGGTGCTTTGTTCTTTAGCTTTTCCCAACCTTGGGGATCTCCTGCTCTCCCTCAGTGACTGGCAGCTCTTGCTATAATGGTTCTATCCTAATGCAGAGCATGTAAGCACAGGTCTAATGAGAAAGGAATTAAAATGTGGAGTGGCAACAATAAAGTGATGGTTTGAGTCAGTGTGTGGTTAGAACCAGAAGTTATGTAAGAAGTCATCCCTGACTTTAAAACACCATTTGGAATTTGATTACTAAGGCTGTAAGTAAAAACGTAAAAAGTAAAAAATTCCTTTTGTAATCTGTTCTTTTTTTTTCCCCCTTCTTTTTCCAGTCTGTTCATTGCCAACAGAGGTGAGTTAATTTTTGTTTTCCAAATTTCCTGCTGTCCTATTATGCCCTATTTTGGTGTATTTGTGACGTATTTTGTCATTCCTCCACTGACAACATTCATATGGCTTTTCTCTAGTACTGTGAATACATGCCTGATGTGACTAAATGCAGACAATGGTTAGAAAAGAATTTTCCAGATGAATTTGCAAAACTTACAGTAGGTAAGAGTCTTTTCTATTTTCTAACTGATATGTGTCCTTGGACTTATTTAGAAATATTTGAGCTTGTCCAGTTCTTCTCTCTTTCCTTTTCCTGCTGTATCATGTGAAAGTTAATGCTTTGGATGCTGTGAAATATATTTTATAATGTCAGGAAACACTAAATAATCAATGTGTAGTTTCATTAATAATATTTGAGCTTTCTTAAGGTTCCTACCATGAACAGTCCTCCATGCACTTGTTTCCCATTAAAGTTAGTTTATTGGATTTTATGTCTGTCCAGTCTACAATGGATGGCTGGAGGAAAAGTCATTAATAATGGGGAACTTATTTGTTTGCATTTGGAGTTTCAATATTAGCATTATCATTAATTTCTGTCTCTCTATGCAAGAGCCTTTATTGAAATGGTCACTGTAGCTTTGAGCTAAGGCTTTTCTGGAGTCTGATTTGCATAAATACTGTAATGAAGATGTAACATGCATCAGTTAAAGGGCTGCTGCACTTCAGCATTACTGATTTATCAGAATATCACTTTACCTTACTTTCTGTTCCTGTAAGGCTGTGGGTGTCTGACTGCTAATTTTGTTCTTTTTTTTCCTCCTCACTCCTTCCTGATGCACTTAAGAAAATTCACCTAAACAGGAAGCTGGGGTTGGAGAAGGCCAAGGAAATGTGGGAGGAGGAGAAGAAGAGGAGAAGAAGAAGCAAAAGAGAGGCAAGGTCTAAATAGTTGATTGTGGTACTGATTTAAAGCAGTTTGGGGCATCCCTTTCTCACCTGCTGGTCCGGACCAGGGCACGAATTCCTTGCATTTTGGTGGTTAGCTCTGCAGAAAATATAGGGAATATCTTCCTCCCTGTGGCAGCAGAGTTAGCTCTGTGTTCTGTGCCAATGGAAATGTTGGACAGGAGGGACAGGCAGGGAAAGGTGACCTGCATCCTGTGCCTCATTGTTCCTGTCACCGCTATCACACTCGGGCAGGGAGCAATTCTTCCCAACCTGAAATCAGCTGGCATTTCTCCCGGAGAGCTCTGCCCTGTTGAGCAGCACTTTATGAGTTGCTTGCAGAGTGGAACAAAGGCTGCTTCCCTCCATTAATGCCTCATGACTCTGCTTTCGCTTTTGTTCCTTCCGCCTCTCCGTATTCACGGAACAGGATTTGGTTTTATGCTTTTAAATCTATTACCTGTGTCTCCATTAGCAGCTGTGTCTCTTTCCAGCAGTAGTAATGAAAAACATTTTCAAAACCCAACTTTGGAAGAGACAAAGTTATGTGGAACAATTTAAACACACTTTTATCTTCGATCGTTGGGAGTTCTTTCTGCTGAATTAATTAACATACTTTCCACCATAAATCAGAGTGCTGGAGCTGTTAATATGCACTTGCCTGTGCAGTGTCAGTTGTGTGTAATGCTCCAGAAATTATGGTTAATACCCAGTAAGATTCATATTTTATGCCACATATATTTTTGTTTTATTTTTGTGTCTTGGTAACCAGTTTAATTTACCTTCTCAGTAGGCAATGTGTAATGAGAACAGTAATTCATGTTCTGTAACTTGGATGCTTTTCCCAGAGATTTCAGGACATTTTCTTTCAACATTAATTCGTTGTGAGGGGTGGTGTGATTAGTTTTCAGTCTGGTTTTTGCTTCTAAAATAATAGTGTTTAAAATATTTAGTGATTTTCTCCTAGAACCTAAAGTTTCCTGAAAACTTACAGTATGGTGTTAAGTAGGATGGTGTAAGAGTGATCGTAAAAATGCGAGGGAAAACAAGCACAAGCTTAATAAGACACTGCAGAAACTTACTGAAGAAAATTTAAGGCAGAAATTTACTGTCTTAAAATTATCAGACACCAGTTTATAATAAAACAGAATTGAGAGTGCTGCCTGTTAGAAACAGGAGCAGTCACAGGGGTTGGTTTACTTGTCATAAATTCTTTAGGTTTTCATGCTGAGAAGGCTCAGAAACATGAAACTTCAGTTACCCTGGAATAACTTGATGGCTGTACACAAAGTTAGCCGAGATCTTAATCTGGCTTGAAGAATCCTAATGAGTGGAATGTACCTTCTGCCTGCTTTACCTCGACTCATAAATGCCTGATTTGGGGAGTGTTCCCACAGGCTGGCCTAGAACCAGGCAGTAGGAAAGGTGGTGTGAAATGCTGTGGAATGGGGCTGCTGTGGCTGGCTGCTGTCAGAGGTGTGGGGTTTGCTGCTGGCTCACGTATCCGTGTGTGGTTCACTCTGGGGTCGTGCACAGGTATCCAGAACTTGATCTTCTGTTTAGCCCAGCAGCCTGAGGGAAGCAAGACCTTGTGGCCTCAGGAAATGGGCATGAGCAGCTTGCCTTGCCTCGGACACAGACCCTGAGGATGTTAAAATACTTGGGGAAAACATCAAAGAAAAAATTATTTCTAGGACTACACCGAAAAAATGATGTAAATGTAGACCAAACACAGTGATTGGTAAAGTGTGGGGAAAAGCCCTTTTTTGCTGATTGTAGTGGGGGTCTGCTGTGCAACCTGTGCTTGAATGCACATTTGACAAGTATATGTTGTTATTTCCCATAATACTGAGCTTTGATGACACGGAGTCTTTCTTAAATAATAGTAAACCTGAGACAATGTGCAAAATATGTTTTTGTTTACCAGCAGAATTGGGGAGGTTACAGTTTCTGTGTTTATGGGGACGAAATGTGACCTTGTGTGCTTTTTTCTTTGATGAACTATGGCATCATTTAGCTAATCATGTAACCTTACACTCCGTTTTAAAGGTGGAAGGGGTCAGATAAAACAGAAGAAGAAGACTGTACCACAGAAAGTTACGATAGCTAAAATTCCCAGAGCAAAGAAAAAATATGTCACGAGAGTGTGTGGCCTCGCAACGTTTGGTGAGTTTGGGTTTTCCTGGTATTGGATGTGCCTGCCTTTAACCTCCTGGTATTTCTTCTGGTTGTATTCCATTGAGGGATCTGCTTCCAGCTGTGTGAGGTGAAAGTCCCAAGGTGCTTTTAGCAGTTCCAAAGCTTGTCAAAGGTGCACTGATGTCCCACAGGGATAAATTGTTAGGGTAGTTATTGCCATGTTTTTTTCAAACAAATAGGGCTACAGGTTTTTTGAAACAGGGCGCAGACCCACGTCAACAGAACATGTAGAGGACATTCAGCACTTTCTGCCTTGAAGCATTTGTAGATCTGTGGAGTCAGATGTTTTGGGTGTAAACAGCAGACTTGGCTTTCAATGGAAACCATAGCAAAGCTTCAACTGTGAAGTGCCACTACTTTTTCAACAGTTAAAACAAGATTTTGGCTTTAAACTTGAGAAAATATTTTTATGACAACAACTGTGTTTAAATTGTTCGTTTTCCCCTTGGCAGAAATCGATCTTAAGGAAGCACAAAGGTTTTTTGCTCAGAAATTTTCCTGCGGTGCCTCAGTAACAGGAGAAGATGAAATCATCATTCAGGGGGACTTTACAGACGACATTATTGATGTAATCCAGGAGAAGTGGCCTGAGGTAATAAACTCTTTCTTCTGTCAGGAAGACACACACTTTTCCACACTAGCCTGTGACTTTCCAGTGACTTTGGATAAGGGTTTCCTCTTTGGCAGCACAGATTGGTGCACAGAAATAAAAGAGCAGTTGTTGCATTCCCACCCTGCAGTGAGGGAGGCATGGCAGAATAAATCCAGCTGTCAAATATCTGTGGCTTCTTTGTGACCATTTCTTAACAGTGGGTGTCTAAATATTCTTACCTTGCCATCCTATTTTTCAGCACCTCTTAAAATATTGCAAAATTAAAGCAAACAAAAAACCCCAAACCCCACACATTTGTGCTCCAGAAGAAGAGATCAGCTAGTGTGGGTTGGACTGGAATTTAAGGCCTGAGAGATGTAATTGCTAGGGGGTTCTCTGACTCCTCCCTTGTCCTGGCATTTCCCAAGTGGGATTCTTTATGGTTTGACTCCACAGGCCTGTCTTTATTCCCAGCCCTGCAGGCTCAGCTGTGTCCTGTAAGCACACATCACTCACGTAGAATTTACAGCAGGGAATCTGCAATGGTGCTGTTCACTTCTCCCACACTTCTCTGCATTTACAGAGGTGCACACTGAATGAGGCATGTGAAAAGAAAATACTTAGTTTGCTGTGTTTTGCCTTTTTCTCCTTAGGTGGATGATGACAGCATTGAAGACCTAGGAGAAGTCAAGAAGTGATAGTGAAAGACTACCTTTATTTAATTATATGGTTATAAATGATATAGCAAAAGTGAGGCTTCTAAATCCATTTGCTCTGCAGTGAAGCTGTGGAGAACCCGTATCCTTGGCATTCTCACTGTTCTGTATAGGCTGCTTGTTTTTTTTGGTTTTGGGGTTTTTTTGTGATATTTGCCAAAGTTAAATTGGGGTTCTACCATGCTTACGCATGAAGTAGATTTAAATAAAATTACTGTTCCTCACTGAATAGAGTTTCTGAGGTTTTTTTACATCTACTTTCCTCTGACTGTCTTACAGGAAAATAAGAATTTAAGGCATTCAAAGTTTGGCTTTCATCTGCTGTCCTTTTTGCTGGCTTAAGTGAATAAGGCATGTGGCTGATGTAGACACTTTACGTCTCTTTTACCTGCAGAGAATTTTAGAAATTAGACCGGAACATTCTAAAGGTTTGTTAGCAGTGAAAGAACAGTGAATCCTGAAGTGGTCGGACAGTTGGGCTAAAGGGATCATTCTACATCCCTGCCAACTGAATTATTTTATTAAGTGGAGACACTGAGAAACATGTGAATATGACTTAGAAATTTATCCTATTTTCATAATTCCAAGGATCTCCAAGCCTGCTGGGCTTCTAGGTGAGGCAGTTGTAGTGGCTTTATGCTTTTGTCGTGCTGCTCATTCAAGAATGGTAGTAATGAACGCAAATTAATAGCGAGCACTATTCCACAGGCCATGTTAGCAGGTGGGGTGGGGTGCCAGCTCTGCTCTCTGTGCTCCCACAAACAGCTTCGAGGATCGATTTAGTGCTTTTTGTTTCACTTCTCCATTTAATAACAATAAATGCTCCCTGCTGGCAGAGTCCTGGAAGTGACGTGCTCCTGTCACTGCAGAACCTCGGTGAGCTGAAAGCCACGGGGGTGATGTGTCAGACGCTCTGTTCTCTTCCTGTAAAGTTGCTTTTTTCAGTGACTTCTATTTATAAACCACGGGTGTATGTGGAGAGAGAACTGTATCCCTATAGCTGGAAATCTGGAGTAGTATCTCGAGAGCTGACTGCATCTCTGTAGTCCTCCCACTTAACGCTGGACAGGGAAGTTGCCTCCAACTCACATCCCGCCGGGTTCTTACTCATCCCCTATTAACAGCGTTATTAGTTATCACATTTTTCTGGCAGCTCCAGCCCCGCCGGCAGAGCCCCGGGTGAGGCGGCCGCGGGACTCGAACCTGTGGTTGAGGGACTCGAACCGGCGGCCCCGGGACTCGAACCGACAGCCCCGGGACTCGAACCGGCGGCTCCGGGACTCGAACCGGCGGCTCCGGGACTCGAACCCGCGGCCCCTTTGCTGCGGGGGGCGGAGCTTCCGCCAACGGCGGGCGGGGCCGGGCGGCGGCGGTGGGTTGGGGGCGGCCGGGGGTANNNNGTAACGGGCGGGGGCGGCGGCGCGGGGGGCACGGGAAGCCCCCGGGCTTAGGAAGGGCCGTCCCAGCCGCGCGGGACAACGGGGAGGCCCTGCAGGCTCGGGAAGGGGGGCCGCTCCCCGGGGGTGGTACCTCAGCGCCCCTCCTCAGGCCTGCGGGAGGCCGCCCCCGCTCCGCTCCGGCTCAACGCCGCTTGTGTTCCCTCAGGGCCGGCGGGTAACGGGGGTGCTGAACGCCGGAGCCTCCATGCTCACCGCGACATCCTTGAAGCGTTCCCCGTTCCACTAATGCCTGGCAGCGCTCTGGCCCCCAGTCCCCTATGAGTTCATCACTGCTGCGTTCTCCTTCGCCCCAGGTAAAGCGTGGAAGTGCCGTTAACCATCAGCTGTATTTTTGGTTGGAGGGTCCTCATCGTGCTGCGGACGGTTTGGGTCATGGACCACAGGTGGTACCAGCGTGTTCTGCAAAGGGCTTCAGCCAAGGGCCACAGGTGGTACCACGAGCATAAGGAACTTTTTGAAACGGTCCCTATTTATAATACAAACATAGCTCAAAATAAAACCCTCGAGTTTACTATGACATAGTTTGTCACTTCCTTGTTTTGAAATGCATTCCGTGTCTCACCCTTTATAGGCATTTAGCCCAGATCACAAGAACAGCATCATTAGGAGACAGAGACAAGAACTCAAGCTTTTAATTGCAGAACTGAAAGATCGTGACAAGGAGCTCAATGACATGGTGGCAGTGCATGAGAGACACATTCAGGCCTGGGAAGATGATCGCCAAAGAATACTGACTTTAGCAGAACGATGCAGCTTATTAACCAGTAAGTGTTGTGATGTGAAGAATAAGATCTTGGTCTTAAAAGTTCAGCTGCTTTGACCCCTCAATAACAGTTTTGCATCCTATAAGGAACCATTCGGTTCAGCTTTACTCTTCAGCCTTTAAATTTTATTGTCTGTTTCTGAGATCTAAACTTCCACACTGGTGCTGAAGTGATCTGATCTTGAAGGGGGTATGATGATCAGGTAACTCTTTCTCGTCTGAATGTGTAAATTGGTTCTGTGAATTCTTTAAAGAATAATCTGATTAAATAAATGTGGAGGAGGAGAAAAATTTGCAACCTGCTGGTGAGTTACAGAGCCCTGTGCTCTGAGGTTCTGCTGCACAGCTCTGAACAAACACAAACCACCCAGTGAAACACCTAGTGGCTCTGAACAGTCACAGTACAGAGCTCACCACGCAAGCTGCTGTTCCATCTGACCTGGGTAGCCAGGGAATCCTCCTTCAGAGTGTGTAACACAGGCATCCAGTTCTGAATCGTGTGATTTTAAAACACTGGGTTAAATTATTTCTGAGATTTAAGAAGTTGCATGACAGCCTCTGAGCTGTTCTCTCACAGATAACTTTGTCTCCTTCCTTTTCAGGTGAGCTGAACGAGAGAAATGCAATTATAAAATCACTGACCAAAAAGTTAAAGTTATTAGAATCCCAGCATAATGACAGTAAGATAACACTTGAAAACACACAACAGAAGTTTAAAGAGCTCACTCAAAAAGTATCAGATTCATCTGTTCACTGCCAGGCTCTAGAGGTAGGGATTGAGTAATGATCTGATTTTGCAGTCCATGCATGTACAGGATGCCTGTGATGAACTGTAACATTCCAAAACTGAGACATGCAGGGTATTTAGACCCTTGATCACAAGCAAATTGGGGAACAATTTTTACTCCAGTCCTCTTTTTCTCCAGTTTGCTCAGGATCCCACATTGCCATTCATGGTGTTTAAATAATGTGGATGCATTTACTGGGAAAAAATGATAACTTTGAATCACTGAAGTAACAGCTGACAGTTATTTCTATTTACTAGGAGAAAAATCAGAGTCTCCACTGCTCAATTTTGGAACTGTCTGCTAAAACAGGCCAGCTGCAAGCGAGGGAACAGGAGCTTCTCACTATGCTTCAGCTGAAGGTAACCTGTGTAACATCTGTCAGCTCATGGGCACTAAAAATTAGGTCAAACTGCAGTGCAGCTGTTGGTGACTGTGCCATGAGGCTTCTGTCACTATTGATCTCAGTCGTGGTTAATTCTTAGGCTTGTTTGAGAAGGAAAAAGTGGTCAGCAATAAACTGGTTTATTTTCATAAACAAGCTTGTTTTCAAGCTTTAATTTTGGGGTTTTTTTTTCTTCAAAAGCTCAGAAGGAAGACTGCGGATCACTTTAACTACTGCAGAAGGATGTACTTTTGTTTTGTCAAAACCCACCCATAATATAAGAAATAAGAATTCGTTCTGTTTCCTATTTCAGGACAAGGCCTTAATTGAAACAACTGATCAGATTACTGAGGTTACATCTAAATTTAAGACGCTGGAAGGTGCATTGCGTGCAGCAAAGTTGGAGGAATTCAGTCGCAACAGAGAACAGCAAGACCTCAAACTGACACTGAACGACGTCGTGTTTCAAGTAAATAAGATGAAAGGTAAATGTTTATACTGGGCACCTAATTTAGTGTAGGCCAGCACGATTCCTTTTCACTCTGGGAGATGCTGCACTTTGTTTTACAGATGTCCTCTCTGAAAAGATGAAAGAAAGCAACAAGCACCAGGAAGAAATCAGTCACCTGAAACAAGAAAATGGCTGCTTGAGGAGTGAGCTGATACTGGCAGGTGAGGGTGGGCAGTTGGCCTTTCGTGCCTTGGCTTTCAACAGCTCAGAGACTTCTAGGCAGCAATTCACTGATACCTGTGAAGGAGGCAGCTTGTTACCTACCTTCCTTGCAGTTTAATAAAAGTATATCCCTTGTGTGCCATTCTTCTGCAGGGACACTATAAAACCTTGTGAAAGCACAAAGTTCACCAAAGTGCTTACGCAGGGAGGAGTAGGTGGCTCAGGGGATTATCTCCTGGAAATGTTGAGACTTTCTCTTCTCTGTTGCTTTCTTCAGGTGATGGGTTTGGGTTAGGCTGGTTTAATATGCAGGCCTTGGTAAACTGCATCTTGCTCTCCATAATACCTTTGGTTTTGGATGGAAGAACATCTGGTGCTGCAGTGGATAGGAAATGTCACTGCAATATTCTTGGGGACAGCTGCAGAGACCTTGAAGGATTAGGTGCTCAAAGGTGTCCTCTGCTGTGAGATAATTTCCTTGCCTATCACTTTTAGTCTGCTATGACCTTTGCCAGATATTGATCCCATGTCTCATTATTTTAAAACCAATAGAACTGGGAATTGTTTCTCAGTGCTTCCCTGTACATGCATGAATTAGAATTAATTAACTGAATTTCCTTTATCCTTTCCTCTTTTTTTTCCCTTTTCCCTTTCCCTTTTCTATTTCCTTTCCTTTCCTTTCTGAAAATGTTGAATAAATCAGTCAATGAAGCACAGTATTGCTGCTGGTAAAATGAAGCTAGGTGGTGAGGAAAAATCCAAGGAAAACACTTGATTTTTTAGTTTTCTAGTGGGTTTTGTGCTCTTTTTATCTGGAGGAGAAACAGGTCTCGTTGATCTTAAGAAAATGCTTTTGTTTTGTTTCGGTACCCCCTTCTACTGCTACAGACACAGCATTAACAATGCCCATGCTTTGTGTCTATTCACCTGAAGTAATTAAAACAATTATTATGTTTTGAAACAGTGGAGGAAGCACAGAGAAAGGACCAACTTTATCAGTTTGCCAAGTCTAAGCAAGTGCGGATCGAAAAAGAATTGTCCAGTTTGCGACAGGTACAGCCCTGATTGTGTTTCTGCTCTGAGGTTAGAGAAGCATTTTCAGTAACATCAGACCTGGCCTGGAACAGTGTAAAAATGTTAGATCTAGATATTATTAATTAAGGAAAAAAAAAAAAAATCTGTTTTTGCCTTGCTGGGATCCCTGTAGAATGTTGATTTATTTCATTTGGGGTTAAGCTGAAAAGCCCATGGTGCTTCCTGGGAAGTCAAGTGAAGGGCAGCCGGATTGGGATTGCACACCTGCCCAAGGTGAACTCAGCAGTGTAAGGGATGTGGTGCCTTGGCAGATCTGTTTTTCAAGACTTAAACGCTGTGTGTTCACCTGCTCTCAGCTGAGGTTCTCAAGGCATGTTCCATTTTTTAAATTGTAAATAATTGGTGGGTAGTTACCTTCTCCATTAGCTTCACAAAAAATCCCCTGCAGTGAAAGCCAAATCCCATGATCATCATCCATGTCCTGTAATCTGTAACTGTGGACAACATAACAACATATATTAAATATCAGGTAACAGTAATGATATTTTATTTATGGTTCAGTGTGGTTCCATCTTAGAAGTACTGCAATCTTCTAATAGCAATCTTGTTGCTGCAAAATGTTATTTTCCTAAATACATACAGAGACGTCCTCTTAGATTTGGAAGTCTTTGTCAATAGTTTGACTACAGGCATTGGTTTATAAAAACAGTTTGAGGATGTTTTTGGAAGACAGGCACTGTGGTACTACCTGATGATGATGTTCCTGCACCCAGACATTCACTAATGTCCCTCACTGTCTCTAACAGGTCTGTGTAAAACAGCAGCGAGACTTACACTTCCTTCATGTCAACTTGGATAGCTCTCAGGACTCCAGGCAAAAGCATGAAAAGGCAGCAAGTGGAAGGAGGTAAAGATATTTTTAAATTTTTTTTTCTTAAATAGTTCGTCCTCCAAGAGAGACTTCACTGTTCAGCCTTAACTAACATCCTAACAGAGGTGTGTGCTGGGTCAGGATGGCTTTGCTGGACTCAACCACAAACATCCAGTGAAGCTATCAAGTACCTTGCTTGTTATTTGGTCAGGAGAGACCATGAACATCAGTCACAGACCACGGGTTGTAGCAGGCCAGACATCTCATGATTTTTTTAGAAGGTGAAGTAGTCTGCTGGGTAGGGGTGTTAATCTGGCTCCCTACTACTTTTGTTTAAAAAGCAAAGTTTATTTTAGGAAGTAAACTTAGAGAATTGGTGCACACCCTGGAGGTTCAGACAGAATCACCACACCGTATAAAACATGAGGGAACTCTCAGACTGATTTTGAAAAGTAACAGCCAAATCTGGGCAGATTTTCTGTGGGGTTTTGGCAGGATACAGCTGCCTGGTGGTGTGTGAGCTGCTGCAGAACTGTGGCAGCAGCCTCTGTTCTGTAGAGCTTTAGGAGTGCACTTGGGGATGCTCTTTACCTGCAGTGTTTCTGACTTGTTTTTGTCGTGCCGTTGTAGCACAGGGGCCACATTCTCTGCCTCTGAAAGCCCCAGCGAGACAGACATGGGTAGGACTGAGGGCAGCCACAGGATGTGCGAGGAGTGTGGAACTGCACCAGTTCCAGCAAGTAGGGTAAAACCCACCCCTGAGATGTGTGAAGTAGATAATAGACAGTTACAGAATGCTTCAGACTTGGAGGAAACTACCTCAGCCTTCTTAAACCGGTGTCAAAAAGTTGTGAAAGGCTTGGCTGTCCCTGCGGAAGAAGGAGAAAAGCAGGATGTTGCATCAAGCTTTGATGAGCTAGACAGTGAAAAATTTCGTGAGGCAAACAACACAAGGACATTGAGAAACAGGGAAATTGGAGAGAATGGAGTGGAAAGCAGAGACCGAAAAACCTTTGAGGTGTCTTTGCCTTCATATGATCATTGGCTTAACATCAGATCTCGTGTAGATTTGCAAAGCACTTTGATCCAGAGCAACGTCGCGTCTGACAAAACTGATAATGGAAACAAAACCTGGGAAGAGAGATCTGAGACTGAGTCTGGCCAAAAAAGCAGAGAGACTCCTGTGAGTTGCAAGTCTGAATCTGATTCCTGTATTAGTAACTTAATTGTAAATAAAGATGAACGATGGAGGCCGCTATCAGATCTGGAATGGTTGGAGATTTTCAAACCCAAAAGGAGAGATGGAAATACGCTCCGTGGAAAAGATTACAGCTCTTTCGAGACTGCAAAAGAGATGCAGTGCAGTACCTGCTCAAAAAGATTATGAGTTTGTTGCCTTTAAGAAATAAGCATAAGCTAGAGTCATGTAGAAACTTAGGTGGATAAGCTCTCGATATTACCTCAAGCTATGTGTAAAGTAACCGCTGTTTTAAATTTAGTCTATCAACTTGAAAAGTAACACATTTGAAATAAAAATAGCTCTTAAAGTATCATGATTCTATTTTTATGCTTTTTTATTTTTTCTCATCTGTTATCCCCAAGAGCTGTGTGGGCAGGAGAAGCTGCAATACCATACAACTTAGCCAAATAAACTAATTGAGAAAATCTTAGGATTTTTTGAAATCCCAGGTGTTGCTTGTAACTCTGATGGGTCAAATATGTTCTGACCAGAGCTGGACTTGTACAGTGATGTTTCTGTGAGACAAGAAACAGATCCAGGTTTTGTGTGGTGCTTTAGTGACTGTGTTATTTCTATTGAGAAATCACACCTTGGCTGGGCAAGAATGTAGGACACAGCTCTAAGCACAGGCTGCTGCCTCTGTCAGGGCAAGAAATGAGATGGCAAGATTTAAAGGACAGCAGTCTGTCCACTCTCCAGTTCATGGGACTCTATCCTTCTGTTTGTGCTGTGGGAGGAAGAGGACATGTGGTTGGGGACGAGCAGAATGAGGTTTCTAATGCTGAGAAGTGCCCGAAGAAGACTCAGGTGCCTCAGTGGTGTTGGAATGTCTCCGAGATAGAAACACTGCTCTGCATTTACAGAAGTGGCTTTGTGCCTGCACAAGCAAAGGCATTCAGAGCTGGGGCTTGCTGTGGATTTGTTCTGTTGGTTCCTCTACTTCCTTTCAAAAAAATGATTTACCAGCTCTATTTTAGAAGGATTTCTGAAGTTTCACAGCCATTTCATAGCTGCCTTTTAGCCAGAGGAGGAGCCTTCCAGCTGGTGGTTTGACAAGCACAGTAAATGAACAGCTGTTTAAACCTGCTAACAGCGTTTGCCAGCAAGTCTGCCCAGCATCCAAACAGATTAATGTTATGGAATGGAAAGATCTGATGTATGGATGCTTTCATTCTGTGTGGCTTTTGAAACAGAAATATTGTAGAAATTGTTGCTGCAGTGAGACAGACCTGTTCAGAAACAAGGTGAATGGGCAGCCACTGTAAAAGAATGCTGGCCTGGCACATTCCCACGTGCCTTAGCTGAGCTTCACACGCCGTGTGGGCTCTCTCTAGTTTCCACTGCCTATAAATCATTGAAAAGACTCCACTCCCCTTCTGTCTACCCCGACCTTTCTTATCTACTCCCCTGGCAGCACCAATGACACACTGCCATCCCTCCAAATCCCTTTTGAGGCTGGATCATGAAAGCTGCTTTCACTTTTTGTCTTGTCCTATTTGTCTTGTCCTTGAGTGAATTTTAAGGGAAAAGGAACAAATTCAACCTGGGCAGTGCAGCTAGAACAGAGATCCTCGAGTTGGGGGGTGGGGGGGCTGTGCTGCCCATTGGGGATTTGCTGCTGAGCTGTCCAGTTTTCTTGATATCCACATTTGGTCCTGGGGCCCTGCTAATTGGAGATGGATTGACTCGGTGCAAATCCCTGACTGTCTGCTCTCCAGCCTCTGCTGACTCGGATTTGCCAGGCAATAAATCCTCGCCCGTAAATGGGAGGAAGGCAAGAGCGTTGCTTCTGTGAGGGATTAATGGCAGAGACCAAACACAGCATTCCTCCTGGGACTTGAATCTGGATCCTCCAGTTTTCCATTGCTGCTTTCATAGTGCTGATGATGTAGTTTGTGTTTAGGGAAGGGTGCTGGCACCTCCCTGTCAGCCCAGCAAATATTTTTGCCATGAGTTCCTGGGTTCTGGAACAGCCAACAAGGAGGCTGTTAACAGTCAAATACCTTCCCCAACAGCAAAGGGGATTGTGAAATCCCAGAGTGCAGGAATCATTTCTATGTGCTCTGACTTGGTGACTTCATTTATGTTGGGCCAACGTTTGCTGCCTTTGGATTTTTATCTCAGTTCTCATTTTAAAGATGGAGCATCAGCAGGTACTTGTTGAGTCTGCTCGGGCTGGACTAAGCCACCCATTCCTGAGCCATTTCCCTGCCTCAAAATCAAACCTGTTTCCCCTTCCTTTCCCAGCTGTGTGTTTTCCAGGACAGGCTCTGCTCATCTCATCTCCTCACGTCCATGTTCCAGGCTCCTTGTTCCCTCACGTCTCCACAGAACCTTTCCTTGTCAGAAACACAGACATGAGCTTTTCTCTCCTAAAAGAGAGCCTGTTTTATCCCAGTGTTTTATGGGAGAAGTGAAGTGGGACACAGCAGACACTCGTGAGCTGGCAACTCTCATGGAGGCTTTTTCCTAGATTGAATGTCAGTTAAAAATACACTTATTTTTAACAGTCTTGCCACATATGGAATGCATTGTTTCACCAAAATAAGTATCTAAAGAATATCTAATGAAATGTTATCAATTCAAAGATGGTATTTTCTTTAAAATACACGTATTTTTTCATTTTTTGCCAGTCCAGGCAGGGCTAGCACTCTGCTTCTGTTGGTTCAGAAGCCGATAAATGTGGTTTGCTCCTGTATTTAAAAATAAATAAACCCAAACCTCTTTGGGAAAGCTCTCCTGTGATCTCTGAAGTGAGATGATGACTGTAAAACACTCTGAAATTCCCTTGAAAGGTACACCTGCAAATACTAATTTGCCTAATGGTTGATTAAAACCAAAGAGGGAGTTGGGCGTGAGAGAAGAGGGAGTAGCAGAGTATTGGGAAGAACGAGGTATTGCCTTTCATGTGCTCTTTGCAAGGTTAAATACACACTCAAGCACATGGTCATGGAGCTGGTTGAGACTGGTTGAATGTCAAACTCTCGTCCTCAGAGGATGAAACTGATCTAGGGAAGCTGTTAAACATGGGAATGCTCTGAGGAACAGGGTAACCTCCCAAGCTTCTTGGTTTCCTTGGCTCAGGGCCCACAGTTATTTATGTTGTGCCACGATTTTCCCTTGAAAGTTTAAAAAGGATGGTGATACTCTTTCTGCCAATGTCTTCAATTTTTTTAACAGTGGAGAAAATGTGGATCTGGATTCCTACCACTTGGCTTCTCCCCATTTGACATCCACTCAGAAGAGCGACGTGACTCTGAATTCCGGGAAATCCTCTGGTGAAGACTCCCCTCTGGACATCAGTGACCTGGCAGTGACTAAACCAACAAACAGATGCTGCATGAACACAGTCAGTATCTCATTGCACAATGTCCTTGACTGATTTTAAGGGGAATTATGGGGAATTATGACTGGTGGTAGGAATGCAAATGTCTCCTGGCATGGAAATAGTAGGGACTCAGATGATTAGACAGCAGGCTTAAGGAAAAGGTGGTAACGTATTTTTTAAAAATAACTCCTTGTTGTCTCAATATGTCTTGGATAGCATAAGTATAAATGAGTTCTTAAAAAATCAGTAAGGTATTGGAATGAAAAGCTTCAGGAAAATTGATGCTGGCTAATTGGTAATTCCACTAAATATCTGAGCACTTGTGAATGCAGCTATCAGAAGCTATTGGACATTGTTTCTTTCCTGTTCTGCTTGGTCTTCCCTCTTCCTCATGTCTTTATTCTCCCCTTTATCCCTGAAGTACCTCTGTTGTGTGAGCTCCATGTATATGCACGTGGAAATCTGATAAAAAATGGCACTAGGAGAGAGCTCTGTGTTTATCAGAAACACCAGCAGTTAGACAGAGTCTGTTACATTGCAGTATTTTGAACAGAAACATTTCAAAATGAAAATGCTGATTCTTGGTGCATTGTAATTCTTTGAAATACCCCAAAAAAAGATCCTTCCATAACTTTGGCTCCTGTCTGTGTCCTCCAGGACACCAGTTCCCTGTTCTGGAAGCTGGAGCGCTCGCTGGCCCAGTCCCGACAGATGCTTACTGATCTGGAGCTCAGCCTTCTCCACACAAGCCCTTCCTGCATTCCCAACACCAACAACATGAATAAGGTACAGATTGCCTTCCCAGGGCTCGGGTCAGGTGCTCAGGAATACTGATTGGGAACATCCTTTCCCTTATGCTTGGCTTGCACTGCATTAGCAAAGCATGAGGAGGATATTGGTTATGAAGAGACAATTCCTGCATGCCTTAGTGCTTGAATTTTTTATAGGATTCTCTATGGCTGCTCAAGGTCATGACAGGATTTGACTTCTGCGTGTGTCTAAACAGATGGAAGGAAGAAGTCATTTTGGGGCAAGCTGTAGGAGGTCTAGAAAAAAGTGAACACTGGTTCTTTCTCACTTGAAGCAAATTAGATGATTTCTCAGGCTCAGCACGCACTGCTCTGCTGTCCCAGAGACTCACAGTCAGAACTAGTTTATTACTATATTCATGGAAAGGAGGGCAGTATAGGGAATAGGTGGTATATAGGATACCTTTGGATATGAATTTAAACCAGAAGTTCAGCTTAAATAAATTTAGAGCTTTTGTGGGTTAATAGTTTTAACTCCTTCATTGCAAGGTCAGAGAACTTACTCAGTGGTCAAAGAAAAGAGCCTGTACGTAGCTGTCATGGCAGTTTATTTTATGAGCACAAGTGCTGATAAAGTTCTTGTTGAGTATTTGAGCAGTAGAAGCAATCAGAGAAAGGGTCACTTGTTTGGTGGATAAATATCCATAAGAATTTCTACCTTGTTTGACAAGGACATTGTACCTTTTGTCCCTAGAAATGAGTATACTTTGTGTACTCGTGAGTGCCGGTGTGTATCCCGAAGGGAGGATTTAGGCTCCTGGTTTCAGAGCAGTGCTCAACCCTCATCTTCATCCTCACACGTATCACCTCCCTCTAAAAAGTTGCACTCCTTTTAGCCTTAGATGAACTTGACCAGAACAACATTACTGTAAGGAACAGACAAAGCCATTTTTATAACATTCAGCACCATAAAACCTTCGCTGTGCTGGGCCTGAGTGTAAAGGTTGTGTGCCAGCGTTTGCATAAACTGAAAGGATATTTTGTTCAGAAGTTCCTCTGCAGGATTTCATTCAGTGGCAAAGACAGCAGCAGTTTAGTCTTTTGCAAAGACTCCTGAGTAGGAGGATTCCTGAAAAGCTCCCTACAACACAGTGCTTGCTTGTGGCTCTTGCCCAGCCCCATCAGCTGTCTGGCTCCTGCTCACTGCTTGGCACGTCACAGCTCGGCTACTCCGGCTGCCCATGACTCTGCTTTATAATCTGATGCTGCATTTTTGAGCTTGGAAATTGGCTTCTCCTTCAGCACGGGTGCTTTAGTGGATAGAAAATGAAGCAGGCTCGTGTGGAGTGGTGGCGGGAGCAGATCCTGAGCCACATCTGTGGAGCTTTGATCTGCTTTCAGAGCGGTTCTGGGCAAAAACTCGTCAAGCGTGTTTGAGTTAATCTATGCAGGCCAACTAACCTGTGCTTAAAACCAGGCTTACCTGGGGCTGTTCTAAACTGAGCTTTAGAACATAATACATATTAAAAAACAGCCTGTAGAATTTAATCAGGAAGAATTTGTACGTGTTGGATTCTGTGCCCTGCTTGGGGGAGGGAGGAGAAGAGGGAATTAGGAAGTGCACCCCTGCTGCTCACCAGCTTGAACCTGGCAACTCTGGAAATTTTATTCTCTGGGTCCTTTGATTTCCATGTAGTGTTTTTACATTACAATGGAAACAACAGAGCTTGCAGAAACTCTTCACAGAAGCCAGTTACCTGGTGCAGAAGAAAGAGATGCTAAGCTTCCTTTTTTTTCTCTGTGATGTTCCCTGAGCATGAAGGTGTTTTCAGCTTTTGTTTGCTTCCCTCTATATAAATGCATCTGCAATATTAATACACTTTATGGATTTCTGAGATGGGCCTGGCACAAGATTCTAAGTGCATTTCCAATAAAACTCTTGTGAGTACTGTAACAGCAAACAGATATTAAGGCAGCAAGTAGTTCCTTCAGTCGAATAATTAAACTTTTCTCAAGCATGTTCCTCATCCTTGGGGCAGTCAGAGCTCACAGCTTCATTCCCCGGTACCTGCACTCTCCTTATTGTAGTTAAAACCCTTCTGTGTGTTACAGATAACAGGATCAAGGATGTGAACATTGTTGAATGAGTTAGCATACGGTTTTTTTCCAGTGCCAAGGCCAAGGACTGTTTTAGGATACTGTTCCTGGGCTCAGAGCCCCAAAAGTAGAATGTATTGAATAGAGCTGTTTCAGAATATCCAAAGCAGCCTTGCCCACAGCAGATTGTTTTTTTCTTTTTGAATCAGGAAATTTCTCACTCTCTGATTATTTGTTCTCCGATTGTGGGTTGGATGCCTGCAATAGGCACCACCTTGTCTGGTTCTGAGGACAAAAGAGTAACCAGATATGGTTAAAATCCTGAACACCACGTGAAACTGAGTAAGAACCAGCAACAATGAGGAGAAAAAATGGCAAGAAAAAGAAATCTTCCAGTGCTGACACAACCTGAGCTCCTGCCTGCAAAGGGAGGTTATCCCACAGCCAGCTAGGCTGTGACACTGTGTGGCACCAGGTTTCTCATGTGGATCAGCCTCAATCCAGTGGGGAGCTGGTGCTCAGTTCTCTCTTGGATATTCCAGCTGCAGTCCCTGAGCTGTTTGTGCCCTGTGGAGCCAAACCCTGTGGAGCTGTGCCCTGGGGAGTCTGCGTGGTTTGCAGCACCCTCGTGTTCTGCTGGTTCTGCATTAAGCCTGGAGACACTGAGCCTTCTCTCAAAACCCATTGGGTCTGCAGAGTGCAGCTGATGGGGCACTTGGGGGAGATGGATGCTGAGTAGCTGGAATGCCCAGCCTTACTCTGCTGTAACGTTCCTGTGCACAGAGAGAGCTCTTCTTTTCCTAAAAAGAGCCCTGAGGTAAAAGCAGCTGGAGGTTTTGTCGCTTGAAGCCAGCACTGTGACTTGCATCCTGAAACCACTGATGTTACAAAGCTTCAGGAGCAAATCCCCAAAAGTGCTGAGCCCCGTGCTGAGGCAGCAGAGTGCTGAGAGCATGCTGAGCCTACAGAAATAATCACGTTTGCCTCAAGTGAGAAAGAGCCGGTGGAACAAACGCACCACAATCCACTGTAGAGCCATGACAAGAATGAGTGACTCTGCGAGTCACTGGCTAATGCATAATTCTCATTTTCTTTGTGTGTTAAAAGGCACCAAATCAGTGTGATCAGTTAGATCTGAAGCAGAGCAGGTCCAGAAATAACTGAACATTTGTGCAGTTTCATATACAGAAGTGATTGAATTGATTTTGGTTGTGTTTGTTTGGTTTTAAATTGCTTTGAAACTCATTTGAGGGCAGGTGCACTGACAAACATTAGGGTAATTTCCTCCCTAGCTGCCAGTGATTTAGCCATTCTCATCAGTCAGTTGTTTTGCCTCTAGAGAGAGGCTGGGAGGAGGGGAGTCGAAGATCTCAGGAGGAAAGCAGTGAGTAAAAGGCTATATTCAGTTTTGGACACAGCAGCATGTGCCACTGCTCATAAATGGTGAGTCAGTGGCTGGCCTGGGGCACAAAGATCATTCCTTTCCTCAAAGCCAACTGGAAAGGTTTTATTTCCCAACACCCCGTTGGTGGCCCTGAGACTGTTGTCTTTCTGTGAAATACTTTATTTACCTTTTCCTCTTTATGTTTTTATTCTGTGTTCTTACTCTGTTTGCAGTGTGAAAACGTGTGTAGTAAATTGACATGCGTGTGGTTGCTTCAGACATTTCAGAGGAAATGTTCCTGCTTTTTAATAAAAATCTTTTCATTTTCTGCTGAGGAAGAAGTTGTTTCCAACACAGAAGTAATTCTGAGGACCGAGGATCATCAACCCGGCAGCTACAATGGAAAGTTACCTCATTTTTTTCCATGGTCCTCCTGAGTGTTTGAAAGACTCACAAGTGGCAAGAAGATGTGACTCTGTGGGAATGTATTTTATCTTGAAATAAAACACAGAATTATGCCAAGATTAACAAAGCTATTTTTATAGCTGAGAGCTCAGGTTAAACACTAGCTTGTTTTTTAAGAATCTGAAGTGTGTAATTGTTACAACATAGGAACTGTTTTTCTTTTTATTTTTTTATGGTGGCTCAGAAATATTTATAGAGTATGACACAGCCAAGCATTCTTTTTTTTTTTTTTTTTAGCATACTGTTTTTGTTCTGGATTTCTTGCCTTGTAGAGAGAGATGAATAATGTTTATAGGAAGTTTCCAATTAGTGTTGTAAGCAGGAACTGCCTCCGATGTTGCTGAAATGGGAGAGCTGTCACCCACAAGATGGGCAGAACAACTTTCCATGCTCAGGAGCTGGTTCTTCCAGCAAAAGTTTATGGGATCAGGTGTGTATGGCCTCTGTTTGCACTGCAGAGCAGTAGCCAAGTGTGATGTGACCTTTTTTTAGCATTTAAACTGGATTTATCTTTGCTGATTGGGCAAGACGTGCTGTTACCACAATTTGAACTGATTTTCTAACTAAGAGATCCAACAACCTGCTAATAAAGGTGATACTTTGCTGTGTCTTTCTTGCCCGTTGAACACATTTAGCACTGAATTTCTGACACTTCTCAGCACAGGCACGAGTGGGCTGCTCAATCCCGTGCAGGTTGGGAGCACTTTGGGACACCAGTGCCCCTCCCACAGCCCTGTGCCAGCGTTTTTCCTGCGCGGGGGTAGCCAAAGGTGGGAGTCTCTGCTCCATCCACTGCCACCAATTATTGCAGAGAAACACAACACTCCGTGGATTCCCCTTGTTAACTCTTTCATTTCATTTTCCCCTTTCTCTTCAATTACCCCAGTGCCAGCCTTTCCTCTGGGTATTAATGCCCTAGAATTAGGTGGCCAGTTCTGATCAGAGCTGCAGGTCTCCACTCTTTCCCTGCCTGCTCGCCAGCGTTACCCACAGGGGGAAGGAAACTCAGCTGCTCCAGCTCTTTCCAAGTTTCCTCAAGCCTTTACAGTGCATTTATTCCTCTACCTGCACAGAACCCTCTCATGCTCCATCCTCACAATCTCCTGCTGTGGGTATGACACAAATTCCCCTAAAAAGCCAATGATAGCAATGCCATGATGCTCACCCTGAAGCTGTCCAGCAGCTACACAGAGGAATTGGTGTAACTTCGAAGCGGGAGCTGCAGTGGTCTAAATGGGTTTGATGTTACTGGATGAACTCACTGAGTTTAAACCCCTTGAGAGTTTAAAATGATGGCTTTAAAATCAGTATAGAAAACTGAGCTCAAGCATGCATCAAGGATCTGCAGAGCACTATGGTTTTGTGTCGGGGCTGCCCTGGATTTGTGGAATGGGAAGAGGGGAATAATTGGGTTAATTTATTCAGCACTGACTTAAAACCCAACTGCATTATTGACCACACTCTGAGGCTCGTGTGGAAACGCTTCAAACTCAGAGCCTTGTTTCTGGAAGCAGCTCAAATACTCCAGGGAGCCCTTTGCTATTGTACCCTTGGACTGAATTATTATTTAAAGACAACAAAGCTTCTGTTCAGCCGCGGCCTTTCCGCAGGGTGGATGCGAGCTCCGGTCATTGACTTTGCTAACGGGAATTGCTCTTGGAGCTCCGGGGCTCGGAATGAGCTGCGCGTGTGTGTGCAGGTGCAGAGGGAGAGGAGTGAAGTTGGGCACTGGCAAAGGACGCCCGTGCGGGCGGTGACCGCCGCTCCTGGTGTTTCCTGAGCTGGGGAATCACCTCGGTGCCGCTAAGAGACGTGTCCCCCGCTCCGTGTCCGTGCCCGTGTCCCGTGTCCGTGTCGGTGTCCGTGCCCATGTCCTGTGTCCGTGTCGGTGTCCGTGTCCCGTGTCCCGTGTCCGTG
>VZTE01002410.1:393482-448884 GCA_013397775.1 Eulacestoma nigropectus
CGCCCCCGCGGGCAGCCGGGCCCCGCGCAGCCGGTGCGCCCTCCCCGCACCTCCCGGGCCTTATCGCAGGTAAACACGGCCGGCAGCACACAGGGAAAGTTTTACGGTGTCGCCGGGAGCGCGGCCGAGCCCGGGGGCTCCGCGGCAGCCCCGCGCCCCCCGGCCCGGGAAGGGGCATCTCCGCATCCCTGCCGAGCCCCGGCCCCAACCACGCCGGGGGCTGTTTGGCACCGGGGCTGGAATCCCCCCTGCCCCGCGGCTCCGGGTCACCCGCGGGGTCATCCCGCGGGGATTGGGGTGTTTGGACCCACGGAGGATGGCAGAGCGGAAGCAAAGCCCAAATGCGTTTGTGTCCCGTCGTGTCCGGCTTGGCCGGAGTGTCCGCAGTCCTGCGGCCCCCACGGGGCGGGCGGTGGTCGGGCACTGACCGGGCTGGCATATGGCTGGTGGGAAATGAAGTACTCAGACGGCGTGGGCAGGGATGGGCAGAGGGATGGACAGAGTGACGGGCTCGCTGCTGCCCCAGCAAAAATAACAGTGCCCTCCTGCACTCCTCCTCTGACCCCTCTGCTTTTGCAGGCTGTGCCCTCATCGCAGATGTTTTTCCCTTTGCCCCTTTGCTCTGCTGTTCCTTCCTCAGCCCCCGGCCTGCTTTGGCCCCGGAGAGCGCCAGCGAAGGCAGGTGGGAATTTCAGGCCTCGCAGGGTCACGGTGCTGGGTAGGAAACGGAGCTTGCTGGGTTTGGGGAGCAACACGAGCAAACCGGCAATTCCGGTTCCCTCTGGACGCGTCTCCTTCAGTCGTCCCGCTGGGCACCGCTGATAAATGATCGCGGCGGCAGCGCTGCCCCGTGCACCCAAGGGCTGCCCGTGCCAGCCGGGCAGGAGCGGAGCCCTCCTCCCTCCGCCCTTCCAGGGCATTTTGGGCTTTTCACTGGGACTTGTGCTCTGGAAATCCACTCAGTCACAGGGATGCTGTGGGCAGAGTCGTGGACAGGGCAAAGAGGTGGTTGCTCTCCATTAGAGCTGTTTGCTCTCCGACCCCAGGCTCGCCGGCTGATGGTCACATTCACTGCCCAGAACTGACCTTTCTGGAGCAACTGCTAAAAACTGTCCTAAAGGAGCTTTATCCTGATGTGGTTTCTGTAGTGGTGCTTCAGTGAGAGCAGAACTGTGTCAGAACGTGGGTATTGATCTGCCTTTTACCTCTAATTATAGCAGCTGCCGAGCCGGCCGCTGATCGCTTCTGTGTCACGGGGGTGCTGGTGGCACGTCCCCTCTGCTGTCCGAGGATTCTGTACCACCCTGGAGAACGATGCTCCAGGAATCCAGAGCCCCATCACTTTTTCCCCTGTGAGGGCCTGGGTGATGTCTGTGGATACAGAGAGGGGTTGCTGACCCTGCTGTGCTCCCAGGTCCTCGTGGGTGACATGGAGGTCACCTGCTTTCTCTGAAAGTGCTTTTCCATGTCTTGTGTCAGGGTGATGTGGATGTCCCCCTTGGAGAAGCCGTGCGTGGGAGGTAGGAAATCACCATCCCACAGCAGGCAGCTCGACAGCCTGGCAGGAGGAAAAACTTGCTCTTTCCTGCTGCCAATTTTTGCTTTTCTTAAACAAAAAGGTTAAAAATCCAGTGAGCTCTGGAACCTGCAGGATTACAGTGTGTGTAATTCACTGCCAAGCGGTGCTTTCCTGGTGTAATTTGGGAAGGAGCGGCGTTAGGAAGGGAGCTCTGGAGCAGCCGTTCGTAGCTCAGCTGTTCTGACAGCTCTCGTGCTGCCTGGCCAAGGAGGTTTCCAGCTTGATGTCCTGCTGCCAAAAAATCTCTCCTGCTGTGGCATCGTGTTGGGACCTGGCACCCACCTGCCGGGGGGGATTGTGGCCCTGTGGGATGCCGGGGAGCCGTGGGCGGGAGGATCAGCCCTAATTAAAAGCAGCCTGGAACGAAAGGGTGGATGTGAACTGTGCTCCTTCATTTGGGCGCTTTGATCCCGGCTTTAGTCACCGGCTTGGTACGTGCGGGCTGTGAGCAAAGCATCGAGGCTGCACCCCTGTGGGCTCCCACAGCCCACGGCCGGGCAGGTTTTGGGGTTGGCCCCTCACCCTGGTGCCTGTCAGTGATGGGGAACAGTCCACGGGTTGCATCAAAGTTTTGGCCAGGCTGGTTGTGCACCTGCAGTGACAACCAGGACCTGCCCATCTCCGGCTGTGCCAGTGGTGTCCCAAGAGGTTGGGTCAAGGGTGACTCTCCCCGTTTCGGAGCCATCCTCCACAGCCCGGCTTTGCCAGGCAGCCAGCGGGGACATCCTGACAGCACGCGTGTCCCAGGCTGCAGCGTCGCCCCATGCCCGTCCCCGGTGCCACCATCCTGTTTTCCTGGATCTCCTGGCCAGCCTGATGTTTGGAGGCAGTGAAAGCACACCTGGGCTGGCAGCCCTGAGGGATTGGCATTGGTTCTGTGCCACCGTGGTTTATTTGGGGCCACGCTGGACACAGCGTCTCATGGTGGTGCTGTGGGTGGGCTGGGGCTGCCCCCGCGTGGGTCCAGTCCTTGTGCTGGACATGAAATGGCTCAGCGGAACCTCTGCACTGAATACCAAGGATGAAACCAACCTCTCCAGCAGCTCCTGGGCTGACTTTTGGCTGGTCAGGCTAGCAGTGAGACTAAGGGCAATAAGTGCAATAAAACCACCACTGCCAGTGGGAATCGCAGCTCTGTTTTGGGACAGACCAGCAGGGTCTTCTCTGCAAGATGCATTTCCAAACCCTGCCTTGCCTCGGCTTGGTTGCTCCCTGGTCTGTGATAAACCTCCCTTTCTGTCAGTATCCCATCCCTTTGGTGCCAGACTGGGAGGTGCTGGCACTCTGAGGACCTGTGGCACATCTCCCTGGCCAAGCTACCATCGAGGGCACAGCCTCTGCCAGCCCCAGGCTTTTGGGTGGCTATGAAGGCACTTGGGGAGAGGCAGCTGTGCTGCAAGTGCCTGTTCCCGGGTACTCGAGGCTCATTAACCTTTGGGGATAAGAGGATTACAGCAAGTCACCGGCTTAACTCCGCTGCTGCTTCCCGGCCCCGTGTGGCGGGGTAACGCCGGGGCTTTGCTGCTGCGGGAAGGGCAAAGCCAGCCCCTCTCCCCAGCAGCTGGGCTCAGGCTTTTGGGACAGATTCACTCTCTGAGATGATTCACAGTTTTGTTCCTGTCATGGCCAGTTTGTGGGTAACTGTCCTTTGGGGTGCGTTTGGTGCATGGACACCTTTGGCATCGCCCCTTCAGCGTCAGGTTCCTCCTGCATAAGTCAGGAGCACTCGATAACTCGGCATCGGGTTCCTCCTCCTACAGGAAAGCACCTCATTTCAGAGGTGTCCCTGGACAAGCAGCCATGTGGAAGCAGGTGCTTTCCCAGACAGGTAGATAGGATTTTTGTAAGGTTTTAGGGCTGTGGAGCTGCAGGGAGGGACCAAGTTCCTCTTCCGGCACAAGTGCTGGCAGCGGGGCTGCTTCCTGCCTTCCCAGCTGGGACCTTTTTCCTCTGCTGGTGACAGAGGGCTCATGGACACAGGCATAGCCTGAGCACTCCTGCGAGGGTGAAGCAGCTCAGTTGAGTCTGGTGAAGAGGAGGAAGATCCTCATCAAACACAGCAACTTGGATTTGCAGCCTGTCAATACATGGGAGATGCAGCCGACCCCAGTCTGGGGTCATCTTTTGGAATAAATTCATAATTTAAAGTGTGCTGTGATCAAACACATCAAAATACAGATAATCCTCCTCTGATAATCACATTGCTCTGGATTTTTTCTCCATCAAGATGGGCATTGAGGCCACCACTCCCTCCTTGCTTGGGGGCTGCATTTCCCCACGTGCTGTTTGCGCGCAGCAACATCCTCAGAAGAACCCAAACCACTCCCCCGTGGTTCAAAGGCTCCTTGTGATTACACAAACAACCCTGGAATTTGGCATCTCGCTGTTGTGCTTTAATGTTCCCCGGGCACGGCGCTGAGTTCAGGCTGCAAAAATGCAAAAATTGGTTTCCTGGGACAGGGACAGCCAGGAGCACCAGCGGCAGTGGTCACATTCTGACAGATCCTGCTGGGGATGGGGGGGGTTTAATGGATGCTTTGTTTGTGGATAAAAAGGCCTATTCTGATGTGTTACCAATGACTTTGAGGTGACAAATGTGTTCTGAAATTCAGGGTATTCCCCAAAAGCACCAGCACTGCACTTTGGGGTGTCGGGGTAGCTGTGGGGGTCACACCATGTCTGACAGCTGCTCTCTCCCCTCCTCTTGCAGGCCATCAGCATCAGCAAAGCCATAAACACACAGGAAGCACCAGTGAAGGAGAAACATGCCCGCCGTATCCTTTCCCTTGGCTCGCCAGGACAGCACGGAGGAGTTCGGGGTGTGGGGGTGTCACCCCCTGATGCTGGGAGCCACAGGAGATTGGGGAGACAGAGAGATCGATCCATGCAGAGCTTGGTTGGGGGGTGGCATCACGTAGGTTCATCCATCAGTGAAAAGGCAAACGAGCAGTGCAATAAAATTGCATTTCTTTGGCAGTAAAATGCAGAGGGCCCCAGCGTGCCCTCGGCAGGGGGAGGTGCACCCAAAAATGATGAATGGGGGTCTTATCTGGGGGTTTTATCTGGGAGTGCAGCCTTGTGCTGGTGGTCCCTGTGCTGACGGGGCACCCAGAGCGCGTCCCCTTTTCAATGAAAGTTGAACAAGAACAGCCCCCAGCCCAGCCTGTCCCCTGCTCCGTGTGTGTCCAGTTGGCCTTGACTGCACTGGAAGGGATCATCCTGGGGACACACCACGAGAAGGGGGCGTTCACCTTCTGGTCCTACGCCATCGGGCTGCCCCTGCCCAGCAGTGCCATCCTCAGCTGGAAGTTCTGCCACGTCCTGCACAAGGTCCTGCGCGACGGCCACCCCAACGTGAGTGTCCCCTCTGCAGCGTCCCTCCTGCTTCTCTGGCAGGGCAAAATTTTTGGCTCTTGCCAACATCCCTCTGCACAGGGGGTGGGTTCCCTTCCCTACCCCAGCCACCTTTCCCAGGCCGTGGGGCACTCTGTTATCTCGCATCTTGGAAACATCCCCGACCTTTGGGTGCCATGGAAAGGCTGGAATTTCTCCCAGAGCTGGAGCGGTGTAAGGGGCCGGATCGCTCCTCTTCCCCAGCATTAGGGCAGACAGGCAGGTGCTCACCCGTGCCAGTCCCGCTGTGCCACATCCCTCCCTTTTTTATCTCCAGGTCCTGCAGGACTGCCAGAGGTACCGCAGCAACATCCGAGAGACGGGGGACCTGTGGGTGAGTGGGGCGGGGCAGAGGTTTGTGCCTCCCAGGGGGTTTGGAGATGGGTGCTGAGGAACACGATGGGCACAGAGAGGGTGAAGCACTGCTTGAAATCACCTTCTGCCTCTGCTCCCTTTGGCTGATGGTTGTGTCCGTGGTGGAGCCGCAGGGCTGGCGCAGGTTCACTGGCTCCTGTGGGATCTCCTGGATCTGGTCACATCGCTCCAGATTCCCCGTGTCTCCCCTCGTGTCTCTGCAGGGCCATTTGCACGACAGGTACGGGCAGCTGGTGAACATCTACACACGGCTCCTGCTCACCAAGATCTCCTTCCACGTCAAGGTGAGACCCTCTGCCCCCTCCTCACCACCCTAAGGAGGGGTTGTGCCACGCCAGCAAAAACACAGCAGCAGCTGATGGCTTTTTCCTTCCTTTTCCAAAGCATCCCGAGTTCCCCCCTGGCCTCGAAGTGTCGGATGAGGTGCTGGAGAAGACTGCAGGGACGGATGTGAACAACATGTGAGTGTCTTGGCAGGCCCCAGTGGCCGGAGCGCCCCGTGAGACCCAGCTGGCAGCGTCCTGCTAACGAAACCACTCCAGGATGGGGCAGCCACCGGGACTTTGGGAATTGTTTGGATGGTGCCTGATTCCTCCTGCACCCACAGAGCGCTGTGGAGTGTAAATATAGGGAGAAAAAGCCCCAAACTCTTGTCAGTCAGAGCCCTTGCCATCATGAGGACTCTCAATGAACACGAGGAACTGGAGCAAAGACATCTCTGCTGTCAAGTGATGGAGTTTTGGTTTGTTTTGGCAGCTTCCAGCTGACGGTCGAGCTGTTTGACTACCTGGACTGGGAGCTGAAGCTGTCGGAGTCAGGTGAGGAGGTGGCAGGGCCAGGTCCCTCCCGCTCGCCCCGGGGCTCTTGAGCAATAGTTTCGCTCTTTGGTTCCAGGAGGCCGAGTTTGGAGGCTCAGGTCCCTCCTCCTCCTCCCATGAGATTTCGGAGGTGGTTTCTCAGCTGGATTCCCCTGTTGAAGCTCTGTAGAGGCAGTTGTAGGAAAACATTTAGGGAATGTGGCTGCTTTGAGCCCACCCGAGCAAGGCAGAGTGTTGTTTTCAGAGCAGAGCTGCTCTGAAATATGTTTTTATTTCTTTTTTGTACAACCACGTTAATTGTATGCATTACACAAATCCTTTCTGTCCCCCTGAAGCAGAGGAAGGGGCTGTACTTTTTTAAAAGACTCATTTCCCCTCGTTGAAATGCCTCCAGGGAAGGCTGGAGGCCCCTGCTCATGTCTCTCACCTCCTTAGGAATTTTTAGATGGCTTAGAGAGGTGGTGGATTCTTCCTCTGTCGAGAGCCGGGAACACGGAGCTGCCCTGGAAAACAGGGCACAGCAGGAGCGACCGTGCTCCCAGCTCCCGACAGCCTCCTGCTTCTCCTCCTGACCCAGTTATACAGAGAATTTATATTCATAAATACTTTAAAGCTGAGCGGGGAAGAAGCCAGGGTGGATGTGCTGCCTGGATCCCTGCCAAGGGAAGGGATCTGTTTCCGAGCAGGGGCAGGCGAGGCTGCGGTGCCGCCGGGCTCGTCCCCTGCCCTGGGATCCTCTCCCAGATCCTTGCATGATTAAAGAGAATGGAGCAGAACCTCTCACTTTCCCCAGCTGTGGCGTGCAGCGGCAGCTCCAGGGCAGCGTCCTGGGGTTAAATCTTTCCTTTTTGGGGTCGGGGTGTCCATGGCAGAGCTGAGCACCCCTTCCATGTGCCAGCGTGGTCCCTTTGGGGTTTTTGTTGCTCGGAGCGGGGTTGTCTCAGCTCAAGGCAGCAGCCCTGGCATTTCCCCTTGTCCCACATCCGCCGTGGTTAATGATCAAGCGGCGTCCCGGGCACGGGCAGCTCTGCAAACACGGCTCCCCTCAGTTTTCAGGCAGCTCAACACCTCGATGGCCGTGTCGCAGATGTCGGCGGTGCAGTGCCGCCTGGCCCCCCTCATCCAGGTCATCCAGGACTGCAGCCACCTCTACCACTACTCCGTCAAGTTAATGTTCAAGCTGCACTCCTGTGAGTCCCGGGGATTGCTCTGTGCTGGTGTTTTCCCAGGGTGGGCTTCTGCACTTGGGGATGAGGCTGGTGTGGATTGAGGCATCCATAGCCATGTCCCTGTATCCCAGCGGGGCTCTAGGGGCCTGCTCCATCCCACACAGACATTCCAGATAAAGGAATTAGAAGCACTTGTCCTTGATTAATTCAAACCCACGTGCCCTGGCCTGCCAGCCTCCTGCATGGGATCACTGGGCAGCACAGTGCCAGCGGCCTCATGTGGGTATTTTGGAGTTCCCACACCCACATCTCCCTGTGCCGCCTCCCCGGTCCCTGTGCTGGGAATGGGAGCACCCCACTCCCATCCTGACCCCTTGCATCCCAATCTCTCCTGACTTTTACCCTGCTGGCTTTTGCAGAGGAGGGGTCTGGGTGTGTGTGAACAAATTTGCAGCCTCAGATCAGTCACAGCTGTCCCTCCTCACCCAGGTCTGCCAGCCGACACCCTGCAGGGCCACCGGGACCGCTTCCACGAGCAGTTCCGCAGGTAACTGGGGCCCAGGTGGGGAGGTGGGGTCCCCTCCCTCCTACCAAGCCCCCTCTCATTTCCCCTTTGTCCTTCCCTCCTCTCCAGCCTCAAAAACTTCTTCAAGAAGGCATCCGACATGCTGTATTTCAAGCGGCTCATCCAGATCCCTCGGCTGCCGGAGGTACGGCAGGATTTGGTGTGGTGCTCTGGAGAGCTTGTGGGTGCCCCCATGGATGGGTTTGGGGTCTGGGGACACTGCAGAGGGACCCTCTGGCCCTGTCAGCAGCACAGGGGTGGCTCCCTCCCTTCCCTTTGTGCTCTGCCTGCTGCAGTTCCTGAACCCCCCCGCGAGGCTGCAACAACTTCTTGTCCCTGCAGAACCCCCCAAACTTCCTGCGGGCGTCCGCGCTGGCCGAGCACGTGAAGCCGGTGGTCGTCATCCCCGAGGAAGCCCCCGAGGATGAGGAGCCCGAGAACCTCATTGAGATCAGCACAACTTCCACAGAGCCGCAGGTCGGGGCCCGGGGCTGGGATGGGGTCAGGCTCCCGTGTCCTGGCTCAGCTCAGCACTCTCTGTCCTCCCCAGATCACCTCGGATCTGTTTGAGCAGACCTTCGGGCCGCCCAACGGCGTTTGGGATGACAGGTATGGGGGGGCCAGCAGGGGCGAGTGGCCGCTGCCACGTGGGACCAACCTGCCTTTGTCCACAGGGATGCACAGATCGAGAGCCTGAAGAAGGAGGTGGACACGCTCCGTGCAGAGATGGAGAAGATTAAACTGGAGGTAAAGCCTGGCTGGGGAGCAGCTGAGGTGGGAGAATGGGGGTGGGTTTTAGTGCCGTGGTGTGGAAACCCTGAAGGGATGCAGCAGGAGTGGGGTCCTGGCATCCAGTGCTGTGTTTTGGGACTCCTGATGGGGTGGAGGCATGTGAGACCTGTCCCTTGCTGCCCTGACTTTACCAACAGGGACAGATTGACTGCAGGGGTAAAGGGGAGAGCTTTCCCATGCATCCCATGGCTGCTTTGCCCAAATTGCAGCGGGGCACCTGGACAGGGTTGTTGGAGAGGGTAGGGCTGTGCTCCAGTGCCCGGTGACCCCGCAGGCGCAGCGCTACATCACCCAGCTCAAGGCACAGGTGAACAGCCTGGAGGGAGAAGTGGAGGAGCAGCGCAAGCAGAAGCAGAAGGCGCTGGTGGACAACGAGCAGCTGCGGGATGAGCTGGAGAGGCTGCAGAGGGTGAAGCAGGACAGTGACAGGTCGCAGCGACTCTGCGCCGAGGCCGAGAGTAGGTGCCCTGCGGTGCCCTGCGGAGCCCGGGGGCCGTGGCCGCCCTCGCTGCAGCCACTGAGGGTCTCTCACCCCTGCAGAGAAAGCCAGCGCCACCGAGATCCGCTACACCAAGCTGAAGGAGAAGCACAGCGAGCTCATCAACACCCACGCCGAGCTCCTGAGGAAGGTAATGCTGCTGCCTGTGCAGGCAGGCACTGACGCTGAGGGCAGTGTCCCGGGATTAAATCCCTCCCTTTTGGGGTTGGGGTATCCAGGGCAGAGCTGAGCACCTTTTCCCTCTTCCATCATGGTCCCTTTGGGTGTTTTTCTTGCTGTTTTTTGGTCTGTTTTGCTGGTTTCTGTGGCCGATGCAGGCAGTGGGACATCACTTGTACCAGCAGGCATGGAATGCTTGGCTCTAATCCTGGAAAGGGGCTCTCAAGGGGTACACTGGTGATGGGGATCCTGTGTGATAGTTGTGCCACACACCTGTTTTGTTTTTTGCTTTGGGTGTTCTGGTCTTGCATTTGTCCCTTTGTCCCTCTGCCGCCACTGGTGTGGCTCACGCCTGCCCTGTCCCTC
Organism: Eulacestoma nigropectus; assembly: GCA_013397775.1. Taxonomy (NCBI): domain Eukaryota; kingdom Metazoa; phylum Chordata; class Aves; order Passeriformes; genus Eulacestoma; species Eulacestoma nigropectus. The sequence continues at coordinate 403,198 of VZTE01002410.1, forward strand.
TGTATTGGTCCCATCGCCCTCTGAGTACAGGGCAAGGAGCACCCCTTGAATCCATGTCCACTGGCAGCCAGCACTTTGGATGCTGTGGGAAAGGCGTCTTGGAGCCAGAATTTGGTTGGAACGAGTGTGGGGACGGTGAGGGTCCCCCTTGGAGCAGCGGGTGAGCCCCGTGTCCCCCCGCAGAACGCTGACACCGCCAAGCAGCTGACGGTCACGCAGCAGAGCCAGGAGGAGGTGGCACGTGTCAAGGAGCAGCTGGCATTTCAGGTGGAGCAGGTCAAGCGAGAGGCCGAGATGAAGGTGAGCTCCAGATCCTTCCCTGCCAGCACTGAGCCCTCCCCAGCCTGGGAAAAGCAGTGGGTGGGCACAGTTTGGGTGCAAGGGAAAGGGGTGGTTGTTGATGTCAGGCCCTAATCCAAGGAAGAGTTGCCCTGGCTCCTCAGGAAGGTGTTAATATATTGTTCACTCCCTCTTGCCCAAATCTGCCTTTTCTTCCCCCAAGAAAATGCCACAATGCAAACTGATGGGTTTTAGTGCTTTCCTTCTCGGGGGCTCAAGCTGGGGGCTGCTCCCAAAATTCCTGGCACGGGAAAAGGAGCCCTTCCAGGAGACACCCCCTGCCCAAGACCCCAAAACCCCTTCCCTGCAAAACATGGCTGGGTTCATCCCCTCCACCCCGCTGTGTGCTGGTGCTGGGCGGGGCCGGGGCGTGGCAGGGGCTGAGCCCTGGGCACGGGGTGTGGTTGCAGCTGGAGGACCAGAGCGTGCAGATGGAGCAGCTGCGGCAGGAGCTGGACGCCCGCCGGGACGAGCTGGAGCAGGCGCAGCGCTCGCTCAGCCACGCCAAGCAGGTACGGGGCTGGGGGGGCAGCACGAGCCTGGGTCCCCCCCAAACCCTGTCACAGGGCGATGGACCTGCCACCACTGCTGAGCCAGAGGTTCGACAGCAGCCCGAGGAGCTGTCACAGGGCTGAGCGTGGGCCCAGCCCATCAGTGTCACGAGCTGAGCACATCCGACGCTCCCCCGGCGTGTCTCTTGGGCTCGCAGCAGTGGCAGGGGAGTGACAGGGTGTCCTGGCCCCCCATGGCAGGCAGGTGTGGAGCTCAGCGCCCAGGTGGATGCTCTGCACGCCGAGAAGGAGGTGCTGAGGCGGTCGGTGAGCGAGAAGGAGTGTGAGCTGCTCTCCACGCGTGGCCTCATCGAGGAGAAGGAGCTGCAGCTGAGCCAGGAGGCAGACAAGGCCATGAGGGAGATCCGAGAGCTCCAGGGCAGGCTCCTGGAGAAGGTACAGTGCTGTGTGAAGAGCCCACTGCCCCTCTACCCACCGGGGTGAGATGTTGGGGGGATGCTGGCTGATGTAGCCAGTGGGATATCACTGCACCAGCAGTCATGGGACGCTTGGGTCTAATCCTGGAGAAGGGCTCTCAAGGGATATGCTGCTGATGGGAATCCTGTGTCGTAGTTGTGCCACTCACCTGTTCCTCCTGCCTCGCAGAGCAACCAGGAGCAGAGCCTGCAGCAGAAGCTGCTGGAGGAGCAGTTTGGAGTCCTGCAGGAGACGGTGCGGGAAGCCCAGGACATCCTCCGTGATGCCATGGCCAAGCTGGATGACCCCCTGCACCTCCGCTGCACCAGCTCCCCAGGTATGTCCTGCTCATTCAGGGGGCTGGAACACGCTGTGCCTTCTCCCTCCTGGACAGATAACGTTGCATCTCAGCTCTCCCATGGCATTTTTCCCGTCATACCCGAGGTGGTTGGGCTCAGACTTCCCAGGATGAATTTTTAGCTCCCATTTCCAGCACTACTTTGCTCAGATTTTAGTGCTGTTCCCCAGCCAGGGATACACTTCCCCTCAGTGGTGCCTCGTGGAGTCAGCACTGGTGCAGACACCCACCAGCCTGGCCGTGCTGACGAGATGAAATGCAATTCCTTGCAGATTACCTGCTGAGCCGGGCGCAGGCGGCGCTGGAGTCCACGGATGCCCTGGAGAAGGGGCACGCGCAGTACGTGGCCTCCATGGCAGGTACCTGGGGCTGGGGACCAGCAGCATTGCTCCCAGCTTGCTCCTGTTTCCATGCATCCAGCAGCCCCCGGCGGCTCCGGGGCCATCGGCAAGCGGCAATGCCCTGGTGGCAGAGGGACACGGACGGGGCTGGGGGCTTCCCGTGTGCTCCTTCGAGCTGGAGGGGTCAATCCCAACATTTCTGAGTCTTGGACTGATCCTCGAGTGCCTTTGAGGACGGGCTACAGCCCCCAGGACCTGGCAGGGGGTGCCCTGGGCTGGCAGCTCCCGACCCTGTGCTGTCTCTGGCAGATGCCGCGGGGCTGGTGGGGGCTCTGGCCCTCTTCACACACCTGACGGCCGACACCATCGTCAACGGCAGCGCCACGTCCCACCTGGCCCCCACGGACCACGCTGACCGTGAGTGCAGGGATGCAGAGGGTGTTGGGGGGGATTTTTCCTCATGGGGCTTTTCTTTAGGGAGGCCGTGCCAAAGCCCCCTCTGCCAGGAGCGGATTTTACCGAGGGCAGCACATGCCCCATGCTCCCCTTCCCAATATTTCCTGCCCTCTAGTGCCCCCTCCCTGGGCCAGGAACATCACGTTGCTCCTGGAAACTCATTTGTAATCTGGAAGAAATTTGCTGGGTGCTGCCGGTGCTCAGCTGTGGACGAGGGGAGGAGGAAGATGAGGGTGGCAGGGCTGGGGTGAAGGGACCCCTTGCCCAAGCCGTGCTCTCCGCAGGGCTGGTGGAGATGTGCCGGGAGTGCGGCCAGCGGAGCCTGGAGTACCTGGAGGAGCTGAAGGACAGGCAGAGGCTGGGCCGTGCCGAGCTGGGGGACGTGCGGCGGGCGCTGCGAGGGGTCCTGCAGCTGGCCCAGGTAGGAGATGGAGCCCAGCACAGCCACCTTCCCACTCGTGGCTGGCAGGGTGGCTCCCAGGGAACGCTTTGGGGTGGTTTGTCCCCCCGTACCCACAAGTTCTGGTGCTTTCCTTGAGCCATCTCAGCTTCTGAGCACTGAGACCCTTCCTGGTGGTGCACAGAGCTGGTTGCCCTCAGATCAGCTGAAGTCTTTCAGCCCAGTAACCCCTGTGGAATGAAACTTCCCAGCTTTTGATACTTCTCCCCGTGAAGCCCCTGCTAGTCTTTTCCTTTACACCACTCCTCAGTTCAGCTCTCCAGAGCCCTCTGGAGCAGAAACTGCTCCTGTGATGGAGTTTTGTCACCTTGATTTGGGGCATTTCTTACCTTTGAGGTCCCTGTGCCGAGTTTGCTGCAAGTTGGTGCCTTCACCTTTGCAGGCTGCAGAGTGCTGCTCCTGCAGCTTTAATTATTTAGTGTGGGGAGAAAAAAGGGAATCGGATACCTTGGTTTGTAGCTATTTCTTATAAATATTCCCTTCTGTCCCTCTGCCTAAAACCTCCTGGTGCCTGCTGCTTCCTCTGACAGGAGCTGAGACCCAAGAGCTTGGACATCAAGCAGGAGGAGCTGGGGGACATGGTTGAGAAGGAGATGGCCTCCACCTCGGAGGCGATCGAGGATGCTGTCAGGAGGATAGAGGTGAGACAGAGCTGCAGGATGGGCCATTCTGGGGCCTTGGGGCAGCGGAGTGTCCATCATTCCTCCACCCTTCTGGCCCCAGCATGGCATCCAGCCTTTCCTCCTGTGTTTCCCAACAGGAGATGATGAGCCAGGCAAGGAACGAGAGCTCTGGGGTTAAGCTGGAAGTGAACGAGCGGTGAGTTTTGGGGAGGGATGTGTGACACGTTTGTGTCCCGTGCCCTGCTGGAGTGTGCTCTGCTCCGAAACAGGCTGGCTGGTCTTGGAAAAAGACCCATTTTCTGAGGCCGAAGCTTCCCTGGATGCTTAACACTTTTCTCTTGCTTCCCTCCAGCATTCTGAACTCCTGCACGGATCTAATGAAGGTCAGTGCTGCAGAAACCCACCTGGGGTGCACAGAACTGTAACCTCCTACTATCAGCAGCATCAATCCTCCTCTGTAAGACCCCCATCAAACCCCAAAACCTGTTGTCCTTCATTCTAGGCTATTAGACTTCTTGTAACAACATCTACCAACCTCCAGAAGGAGATAGTAGAAAGTGGCCGGGTAAGTCCTCCCTTACACTCATCTCTCTTGTGCTGACATCAAATACTGGAGAATTTCCCCCAAATTGCAGAAACACTCTGGATTTCATGGTTTCCCATGTTAGCAACACTCTGGCAGTCCCAGTTGCTGGAGATGGGCTGCTCAGCCCTGTGCTCTCTGCAGGCATTGCTGTCACCCTTGCAAAGCCTTGTCCATCTTAAGATGATGGCCCAAACTTGTGTGTTTTAAACCAAACCCAGCTCAAATTTGCAGGCTTGGGGCTCCAGTGTTGGTTTTCTTGATAATTATTTAAGCAGGTCGGTAAGAGCAGCTTGAAGAGCACAGGAATGGCGTCGCTCCCTTGATTTATGACTTTATATATGAATTTATATATTGTTACACTTTATATGGATATTTCACGTGGATTTATATGTTGTTGTGTGTTAGGCACAGGCTAATCCAGGCCATAATACTCTCATAACAACAGGGGGCAGCAACAACTCAGGAGTTTTACGCCAAGAACTCGCGCTGGACCGAAGGGCTGATCTCTGCCTCCAAGGCCGTGGGCTGGGGAGCCACACAGCTCGTGTAGGTACCCCCAGAGCGGGAGCTTCCCCTGGGACACGGCTCCATGGGCTGCACCCAGGGCTGGCTCACGCTTCCCTGTCACCCAGTCATCCAAAATTCCCACTGCTGAGCCGTCAGGGAGCACTGTTGCTAATTCCTTGTGTAGCATCAATGCTAATTCCTTGTAGAACATCATTGCCACCTCTTTGCTGACTTCTTGTGGAGCCCCGTTTGGCTCGTCGCTGATTGCTCACGAAACAATCGTAGCCCGGGTTGGACCACACGGTCACCCAGTTAGGGATGGCAGTTCCTCCCTGTCTGCAAAATGTGAAATCAAATCCCCCCTGTCCTGGTTCCTGCTCAGATGGTTATGGATGGGGTGGTTGGGATGAGGGCAGGGTGTTCCCTGTGCCAGTGCAGGAAATGTGGGAGGGTCTTTTGGGCAAAGCTTCAAAAATATCATCCATTATGAAAACAAAATCCTGCCTCTGTCCAAATCGCCCGGATCATGGCTTTGAATAATTGCTTTGTATATGAGCTTTAATAACAGCTGGACTCGAAGATCTTGGAGATCTTTTCCAACTTTTAACGATTCCATGGTTCTGTAATGACAAAACTGCTGGATCCAGCTGCTGATTTCTGAGGGTGTTAGCAGGAGATAAATAATCTGCACTTGCTCTGTCGTGCACAGTCTGTGACACAATCTCCCTTCCGATCCCCAACGCAGGGAATCTGCGGACAGGGTTGTCCTGCACACAGGGAAGTACGAGGAGCTGATCGTCTGCTCCCATGAAATCGCTGCCAGCACAGCCCAGCTGGTGGCTGCCTCCAAGGTGGGTGTTCCAGCAGGATCCTCTGGGTGTCTCCTCGTTCTGTCCCACAGTGTTCCCGTCCTGTCTGCCAAGCCTGCAGCCTCCCAGAGCAGGGAGAAGGGAACCTCTTGCAGTTTTCCAGTCAGTCTGTGCTTTTTAATCCTTGTGTTAATGTTCCCACACCTGAGGCTTGCCTTGGAAATGAAGATGTGTAAAACCTCCCGTCTTCCTCCTGGTCAGGCTGGTTATGTAAAGGAAATGTTAATATCTAACAAGAAATCAAAAAAAGCAGCTGCAGAATTGAGGATGGTGGGTTTTGGTCCTTGCCACCTTTCCTGTTGGTGTAGGTGGAAGTGAGGGGTGGAGGCTTCAGTGAGCACACAGGGATGCAGGTGCAGGGGGAGGGGGATCCATACGGATTTTTACAGCAGATGGCTTTGAAATTAAGAGCACGGTTAAAAAACCAGAGCTGTGTCTTCACTGAGTGCTTGGCTCAGGTGGGAGCAGAGCTGGTTTGGTGCCCTGAGGCTGAAGGGCTTTGTAGGGATCACCTTGTCTGGCCGTGATGGGATCACTGAGGATAAACCTTCCCATCTGTCCATCCATGCGTTCTTTCCACTCTCAGGTTTTCTCGCCCAAAAAGCTCTTTGCCTCTGCCTGGGGCTCCCTGAGAGCTCCATGGAGGGCTCGTGGTGGGCACCCACAGCCATCCCTGTGCTCGTTGCAGGTGAAGGCTGAGAAGAGCAGCAGGAACCTGGCCAGGCTCCAGGAGTGCTCACGCAATGTCAACGAGATGGCAGCAAACGTGGTGGCTTCCACCAAGTCGGGGCAAGAGCAGATTGAGGAGAAAGGTGAGGTTTTTTGCAAGGAAAAGGTAAAAAAACCCACCCCAAATCCCTTTCTGGCCTGGGGAACATCCCGAGGTGTCCGTCCAGCTCTGTTTTGGCATGTGAGTGTCCTCTGTGAGGGGTGCACTCAGTAGGGGCCCTGCTTTCCTCCACAGACACCATGGACTTCTCAGGCATGTCCCTGATCAAGCTGAAGAAGGAAGAGATGGAAACACAGGTACGGCCCTGAGGTGGATTCGGTGCGGCCGTGGACAGACCCGGCCCCGCACTGGGGGTCCCTCTGCCCCCAGCACGGGTCCCAGGATGGTTTTTGGGCGCAGGTGAAGGTGCTGGAGCTGGAGAAGCGGCTGGAGGGCGAGCGGGTGCGGCTGGGCGAGCTGAGGAAGCAGCACTACGTCCTGGCCGGGGGCTGCGACGACGCGCCGGAGGACGGGGAGGCCAAGCCGGCGCCGGCACCGCGACGAGGCATCCTCAAGAAACCCCCCATTGCCCAGAAACCCGGCCTGGGGGAGGTGGGGCCCGGGAGGGGGGTGTGAACGGGGCAGGGGGGGTGTTTTTGGCACGGGTTCTGACATTTGGCTTTGTCCCCCTCTCGTTGCAGCCCTAGCGAGACCCCGGCCCAGGGGAGGGCTGGCGGGGGCCCCACACATCACGGTGCCTTCGCCCTGCTGTGCCTTCACGCGCGGGGTCTCCTCACTGCCAGGCCTGGAAAAAAAAAAAGCCCAAACTGGATGTTTTTTAAGGAAAATATATTGTATTTTTTGTTTTCCTTTTTTTTTGAACTGTAGAGCAGCGGGGCTCCTGCGCTCCCCGGGCAGCACTGAGTGCTCTCCTCCTCCTTCTCCTCTTCCTCCTCTTTCTTCTCTTCCTTCTTCTTCTCTTCCTCCTCCTTTTTCCTCCTCCTCACCTGCCAACTGGCTCTCCCGGTTTAATTTAATTTGGGGTTCGTTTGGGTTTTTGATTTTTGTTTTTTTTTTTAAGGACTTTATCAGCACTAGAAGTTTTCAGTAAATGTAGCTCTACTGTACTGCTCAGACCCTTTCCAAGAACTGTGAACTGGTTTTACAGTAGGAAACTGGTGGGCTTTTCTTGCAGCCATTTTTTTAAATTCCCCTTTTTCCAGCCTGAGGAATATTTGACTTCTTTTTGGCATGGGATCAGCCCTCAGCAGGAAGGGAAACGTTTGCCTTCCCCAGCACGTGGAGCGGGGCTTTTGTAAGGGAAAAGCAGTTACTGACACACACTGGCAATAAGGATACAAAGGTTTTTATTTTTTTTTTTCCTTTTCTATTTTTTATTACTACAGCAATGTCAAGGGATCAGTTGCATTATGTTTTATATTTAAGATAATTAGCAGAACTAAATCTAACCGTGGCCTACGGGAGCCAGGGGCTAGAGAAGTCTGCAGCAATATGGAATTACTGATGTGGAGAGATGCGGGGGCAGAATCAAAATCCTGTCAGCTGTGTCTTCCCTTGGAGCAACTACCAGGATGTAGATTATTAAAGGAGCAATATTTAAAATACATTTGTGTTGCTTTGTTGTTGGGGAGAGGGTTGATGACAGGGCCAGGGCTGTGACAGGGTTGGTTGCAGAAAACTGGCCCTGAGCTGTGGGGCAGAGAGACGCAGTAAATTAGCTAACTGTGCATAGATATATCTATATATACACATAAATATATAGAGAGGGAGTCCTCTCCATGTATGTGTAGCCATAGGTATCTATGGTTCTGTATGTGCCTATATATATAAATATATATATATATGCATTTTTGCACATTTTATGTACCTATACTGTTATGCACTCTATATATAATAGATAATTATATATATAATTATATTATTATAGATATGTGATAGGTATATCATAGATATATGATAGGTAATATAAGTAATTTATAATATATTAGTACATATTATATATTATATCCATGTTGCATATATATTATTATATATTCTATATTATATATATATATATAGAATAGGCAGCTGTATATGATACATAATATCATATGGGTGATAAGACTGAAGCAGAGTTCAGCATGACAGGGTGACCACAGCTGCCTTGTGTTTTAAGTGGAGATGCGTGAGGGTCCTTTTCACGTTCAATCAACATTTTCATCCCATCCCTTGTTACCCTCAGACCCAATTACAATCAAGCTTCATAAAAGCCACAGTAAAACCCAGGGCTTTCTGTCTCTGTGACTGACAAGGGGCTATAAAGCAGTTAACTGGAGTTACAAGTGGCTCTATCTCAGGTAAATACTTTTATAAGGTATTTCATTATTTAGTTCAGTTACGTAGCAGTCTCGTGGTGGCCGAAGCTTTCCGAGGTTACACATCACAAAACTGACTTTACAGGTTTGTGGGCAGTGACACAAGTGCCAGTGCTCGCTTCCCAACTCGTTGTATGGCCAAAGTGCATTCCCCAGTGAAGGGCTCCGGTGTTGTCCTGGTGCCGCTGGGTGAGGCGAGCAGCTGCTCTGATCCTGCAGGTTCTGCTGAGATCACTCCAGCCTGGAGGTTTATTCCCTGCTCAGCCTTTCCGTGAGCCCTGGGAGAGGGTTACACAGCCGTGTCCCTCGGGTGACTGCGGTCACACCAAGTGACAATGACACAGCAGTGACAGGGGGCAGCTCCCTGCTGAGTTTCATTTCTTTCAGAGCCCTTTTCTCTCAAGGAAGTGCTTTCTGCAGTAGCTCAAGGTCTATTTATAGATGGTGATAAAGATATATTTGCTGGGAGACTGACGTCATCCAACCACTCACACCATCACATTTCATCACGGAAATACTGATTAATCAAGAATGCAAACTTTTAAACTCTCACTACCCTAAGTCTAGCTCCAGCCCTACTTAAAGGATTCAAAAATAAAATGTGGCTTTGAGATTGATGCTGTGGCTAAATGTAACTTGTTTACTCTCACTGCTGTCACACTGTGATTTACTTAAAACCATCCAGGCCAGCATAATCAAAAGTCTCAAAAAGTAGGAGCACAAATAAAAACAAGCTCTATAAACCACTTGAAATGTAACCTAAGTTAATTTTTATACCAAAATTAATCTTACTGTCCAGGCTAAGATTTTTCTTCAGTCCTATACTTTTTTGGAAAGTGTTTGCTATTTGTAGCTGACAAAAATACCAGAACGACAAACTGTGTGTCTGCAAAGGTTTATTTTGACGCTCCATTAAGACATCCGCTTGTGCAGGATCCAATTTGCTAATGACTTTTAAATACCATTATTGTGGCTGTGGAGAGAGGAAGATGTTTCACTCCATGTGCTCCCGAGAACAAGTTTTACTCAGTACCTGTAAGAGAGGCAGTGGAAAATAACCAAGTTGTGAAATACTACCTTCTGCTCCCTTCCACCGAGGTTAGTAAAGTACAATTTATTTTTTCTCGAAGCAGCTTTCAAACAGGCTGTTATCAGAGGCCTCCTCTGCCCACCCTCTGCCTCCCTCAGCAGCCAAACCTTCAGTAACCACAGATTAGTTTGAACACCAGCACACGAAGCAGCTGCAGCTCAGCAACAGCATCACTACAGAGAGCAAAGCTGGAAAAACACAAGTGTCAGACCACTGGGGGAAAAAACTGCATTGAAATGAGGCACACAAACAGAAAACAGGCTGGTACGGGCTCTAGGAAGTCAGGTAAAAAACCCAAACCACAAAACTTCTGCATAAGTATGTTTTTAAGAGCCCTTGAAGCCACAAAAAGCAGCCACTCCTTTGCAAGGAGTTATTTTTCTGCTGTGCCCAACCAGGCACGAACTGCGTGAGTCTGGGCAGCACAATATTTAGGGGTGGTATTTCCTGAACGACCCACTCAGAAAAGTGACTTGGGAAACCCAGAAGCAGCAGCTGATACAATCATTGAACAAATGCTTCATGGGTACACAAGTTTAAATCAAAACAAAAAAATACAAAGCTGGTCTGGATTCCCCTCATACCATGTGAGACAACACACCCCAGGCCAAAAGGCATTTCCACATTCCCCCACCATCAGCATTTTCTCCTCAACCAGGTGGTCTCATGCCAGTGCTGAGAACTGGAGCCCCTGTGTCACCTCCCATCCTCTGTGACTGGCTCCATTCAGGACTAACAAACCCCTCAAAAATTAGCCCATCCTAAGCAGTGGTTGCTAGAATAATGTGCAGCTTTAAGTGCATGTACCAAGGTGTAGGATTACGTGACGAAAGGAAACAGTTTTAGCTTTGAAGGAAAAAATAATTCCTATTCATCACCTACAGGAGTGCAGAAAAAGCACCTTTGAGGTTGGAAATAATAAGCAGTATTTAAAAAATAGCTTATAGCTTACAGCAGGATGCAGGGTATGCACTGGCACATCTCCCAGCCTCAGCAGCCTGGGATTTGTCCTGCAGGTAGGGGTAAAAAGGGAGAGTGAGGCTGAGAGCCCTGCATGGGCTGCCCAGGGACAGCCTTCTTCAAGGACAAGGTGTCCTGGGGCACAGCCTCAGCAGGGCACCTCTAAAACGTCAGTCGAGACCCAGAATCTCTCAAAAACCCTCATGCAACACGCCCAGTTTCTAGGGACCAAGTCTCAGAGAGGTGAAGAGGCGATCCTGTAAAAGCCTGGCATGAGGGATGATTAATGTACAACCCGAGAGGACTCAAATTACAGGAGCAAGGGCAAGGGAAGGACCTGTGTAGGCCTGCACAGCCCCTAAAGCCACTGCCAGGGAAGGGACAAGCCAAGGGCACATGGGCACTGCAGTGTGTCCCCAAAACACCTTTTTTGTGGCATTTTGCTTTTTTTATTATCCAACACCCAAGTGCCACGTGAGTCCCCTCCCTGGCAAGGTCTGACCCTAGCGGGCGACACCTCCTTTGCACTGGGAACAATCCCACCCAGAACAATCTCCTGGGGCACCAACCACAGGGAAGGGCCATCGGAACCCCAGGTTTGGAAGAGGCACAGCTGGAGTTCTGCAGCTCTTCAAGCTACAAAACACAGAGCAAATTCTTAGAAGAGCTGAAGAGCTGCAGCTTTTACATAACGCCTTCCCCTGCCCTCGCCCACCTGCACTGAGTCAGCACAGCAGGTTTTCCTCATCTGCACTTTCCCTTTCCTGCAGAAGGTTATCCAGTCTCTGCAGCCACCACAAATGGAACAGATCAAGAAACAATTAAAAAAGGGATTTTCTTCCCTAATCAGTTCTTCCACACGAGGATTTCTATTTCACATCGCTTCTAAAGCGACAGTTATCACAGAAAATTACATCAGGTCTTTTCTGCCCTCTGACTCATATTCCTAAATAACTCTGGCTGACTCATTTCTCCTAACTTGGCTGAAATCTAAGATTTTCCTCTCTTAAAAAAAAAAAAAAAAGGCTTTATCCCTTCAGCTTTTCCAGGTGATTCTGAACATTCCCGCTAGCTAACTGTAGGAAGCTAGAAGCAAAGGGATTTTACCTGACAGACAGCCCACCTACCTCCCTGCCATGATTACAACATGTAAAATCTATTCTGAGCAAACCAAGCCTGTATCAGCTCCATACAAAATGGACTTGCTTTACCCAGTCACTAAAAACACGGCCAACAGATTTACTATGAATAATTAAAGCAATATTTTTTTCAATTTTATGTTCTACATCCACCTACAACTGTGTTTATGTTGCTACAGAAAAAACACCATTAGGGTTGAAAATCATTAATGTAACTGCACCACGACTGAATGGAGCCACAGGAGCACAGGACACTAAGAGATATGCTATTTTATTTAAAATCAGAACACAGTAGATAACAGAAAGACTTATTATGCAAACAAATCCACTGTACGTTTCACAACTTGCTCGGCATATAAAATTGCCCCTTATTAAGACAGTCCAGGATCACACAGAGGAACTGTTCAGGCACAGGACGACTCTGTCCCCCTCTGAACTCCACGTCTGCCACGTAGCTCCACGTGAGGGTAAAAGAATTGTCACTTTGAGCTCTGTAACTGCATCATGATTCCAGTTTGAGAAGGCAGAGAAGTCCCAAGAGAGGTCGAGACTGAGGCTGTGGAGGTTGGGGCACTAATGGGGATGGTCACCTCGACCAGCCAGTGCCCAGGTGCCTCCTGGCGTCCCACGGAAGCTCGTGTTCCCTGTCGCCCCTCCGGGGCCAGCGGTACAGAGGTGACCTGCCTGGATCAGCTGTGCTGGAACGACTGACTCCACCTTCTCTGGGAGGCAGCCCTGAGAGCAGTGAAACCCACCCAGGAGTCAGAACTGCTCGCTGCTGATCCCCAATCCAAGCCTAACCACGTACAGTCAAGTTAGTCCCACCTTACAGAACTGCGTACAAAAGACTGGCACCAACAATGCTGCCCAAAGAGAGCATTTCCAATGCTACCAACACTCTAAAGCCGTGTTACACATTGTATTTAAAGGATTTTTCTCCACTCCAATTGCTTTGGGGAAGTATATGCTATTTGTAGCAGACATCAAAAATCCTTTTTCCATATATATATATAGATATATATTTTTTTTTTTTTTTTTTTTTTTTTTTTTTTTTTTTGGCAAGCATCGTGAACCACCCCCTCTCAAGTCTCAGCTTGCCTATGGCATTTTAATCTCACTATTTTATAAACAGTGCAAATTAGTACAATTCTAAACATCCTAGCCAGAACAGAATTTATTTATTAGCTGTAACAGAACAGGAGAAGCTGTTGAAGGGCAACAGGTTGAAAGCACTGACACAGCTCTTGCCCGACTCATCCAGGTCAGTGTTTCGTCAGGCTTGTTGCTGAAAGGATTTGAACAGTTTCCCACAGTCATTCTTCTCCTTTACCCTTAAACATCACCAGCAGTCAAGTAAATATTTACAGTTTGTGTGCACACACACACACAAAATTAATGGCAAAACGCTTTCCATGAGCAGCTGGACTTCAGTTATGAGCTTGAAATAACTGAAACATCACATTAGTTACATCATCTACGTTCAAACTTACCCATCAGTGAAGGCAACTATAAGCTTACAAATAGCAGATACAGCTGTTTTTTCTGAAGTATGAGGGTCAGTTTTTTGTAAAAGTCAGTGCTCTCAAAGAGCCCTTAAATTAGAGTTAAGCAATGGCCATTCAAATGATAAAAATGCTAATATCCTAGAATTACAATCACAAGTAGTGATCCTAAGGCACATCAGCCACATGCATATGCAATAATGCATTGTTTTGCTTTCAGACAAAAAAAAAATTGCATTAGCTTTGTCTGTATTTAGTGTGCACAAGAGGTTGTTTTTAGATAAAGTATCCCTGAAAGGTCATTGTTATCACAAAAGTTACCAAAAGACAGAAGATTTAACAAGTAGTAAAAATATTTTTGGACTACTAATACCAATAAAGTCTGATACATAAAATGCAGTGCAAATTCACAATACACTTATCTATCACCCCCATCACTTCTGAGGACTTCCAACCCTCAGAAAAAAAGTTGGCACTTGATAAGTGTAAAAGACACCTGGTTGTTTTTATGAAATCTTAGTAAAACTGATTTGAGAGTGTTTTAGAGTTTTTGTGTAGCAGGCTCAAAGTATGAATTTCTGTACTCAGACACCACCCTGGTAGCCCCCACCCACTTTAATTCTTTCTAGGACACAAACCATTTCTACAGCAGACTTATGTTTAGCATCCAGATACAACAGCTGCCATCCAAATACCAGCACTAACAGCACAGCAAAGTTACTTTGAAACGAGTCATAACTAACCATGCTTATACAAAGCTTCAGTGAGAAAATAATACCAAGAAAAGATATCACACTATTAAAAAAAAAAAAAAAAACAAATCCTGTACCACCACTAGATTACAGAAAAAACACACTTTGCAAACAAATCCAATGCACATTGCTTCACAAAATCCCCCATCTATAAAAACTTGCCAGACTTACACTGGGGAATTGGTTCAGATGCCAGTAACACTGACCAAACTTCTGCCCTTTGTCTTCAGAAGGCAGAGCAAGCCAAATGACCATATTTTCAGAATCGAGAGCTTCCTGTTATGAGCTTAATTTCAGATTAGTATTTGCTAACCACCACACTCCAGAGGAAATGATTAAGGGACAATCCAGGTCTTACATAAAGAAAAAAAAATAGTTGTTCTATTCTGACTGATGTTGTTTGTAGTACAAACCTCCAAACAATGTAGTGCATTCCAGGACAACGATACCAAAATGCTCTGAAATAACCAGGGGCTTGGACAGATACTGGACTGATTGATAACAAATTCACAGACACATTCTGTGCAAACAGTAAGTGTTAAAATCTGCCTCCCCCAGTGCTGGATTAAAATACCAGCATGTGTCTGCACCTTAGGCTTCAGGAGTCACATCAAGAATGAAATCAGAGCTGCCCTAAAAAGCCTCTCCCATCCAGTGGCATAAGTCAAGAACGGATTCTGTAAGATGCAAACAGCCACCATGGACTTCAAAAGGCTTTTCTTTTTTGCCCCTGCAGAGAAACATTAACTGCAAATTCCAGATAGCTACACATGCCCTCAACTGCAAAACTAAAGGAAATGGGAAAGTTAAAAATAGTTCTGCCAAGCGAGAGACAGAGTTAAGGGATAAAATGAAATTGTGGAAATTCAAGTGGGCAATTACATGTGAAAATCCAGTATTTGATTAAGAAAATACCCTGCCTAGATTCCTGGAATCACATGGTATCAAAAGCTAAGCACCTGTGTAAAAAAAATCATTTCTGTATCCAAGGTGTGGAAAAGGAGAAAAAAACCCAACCGTTAGAAAGAGTCTTAACAGGCAAGGAAAAAAAACTGCCTGGTAAAGTGTCTATAAAACCCTAAACTGGCTCTACAAACAGTTTAGTTGCATTTCAAGAGACCAGGACTTTGAGGGTATCAAGCTATTTAGGAGTGGGAGTAGTGCCTACTTTGATTACACAATGCCGAAGGTAACAACTGAAATGCAAAAATGAAACTCTTGTCATTTTCCCTGTCCAAAACCCACCCAAGGTGTTCTGACAGGAGTTTCAGCTCAGTGAGCTCTGAAAACGTTGTGCACCCGGCCCTGGATGCAAAAAGGATGCTGAAAGGGGGTCTTGTGCACAGCCCTTTCCCCGCAGTCAGATATGGTTGTTGCCATCCCAATACTGTCGTGGACACAGAATTCCTTAGAGAGACAACCAGCTCCCCGTCTGCCACACATACATCCAGCTACGACAGGAATACATCAGAACAGAGGAGGATGCTGATTTACCATCACTAAGGAATTCAGAGCGTGACCCAGTTTGTAATGTCAGCAAATCCGCTGTGAGTGACTTCCCAATCTGATGGATCTACAAAATTTAGACCTTATCACCTTCCTAGGAAAACCTTGTTATCGCTGACCTTTGCAAACAAACATCATCACATTTAACAAAGCAATTGCAAACCTCTGTGCCACAGCTCGGCCTTTGTACTCCATTGTGCAAAGAACAGAGGCTTCCCATTGCCTACAGCAAGTCTCTGATGGGGGAAAAGGAAATATAAGCACCAATACATAAGTCAGGCGCACCCAAATATTTACTGGAGGATAAAGCCAGGATGTGGTGGAAGGCGAGGTGGTCTTTGGGGAAGAGGTGGAGGATAGGGTGGTACAAACTGAGCTGGGTATCCTGGCTGTGGCATTTGACTCGTGGGCTGAGCTCCTCCCGGCCGAGGCGGGAGAGGAGGGTACGGAGCACCTGGGTAAGAAAGAGCTGGTCCTGAACTCATGGCTGCAGTGAAGGGAGTGGGGAAGCGTCCTGCTGGGCCTGAAGGAGGCGGGGGGGGTGGGATTCGCCGGGGCACGACCGAGGGAGCAGTGTTTGCATCCGCCTTGTAGGGATCTGCAGGTGCTGCTGTGGTCTCGGGTGCCCTCGGCTGCGCCGGCGGCTGAACCTGAGGAAGTCTCTGTCCCTTCAGCACCATTTCCTGGAGCTTCTCGATCTTCACCCGGCGCAGGTGAGCCAGTTTCCGCTTGCTCTGGTACTCGTCGATGAAGGAATCCAGTGGTATTTCACCATCAAGGAACTTTTCTGCCATATTCTGTCAAATACAGAACATTCTCTTAGGGAACAGACTACTGCAACAGAATCTAAATGGCTCACATCCCAAAAATAGCAGCATTTTGCCTGTGATTTTCCAGCTGGCATATGGAAGATGACTGGCATACTGAAGAATTCTGAGCAGAACTTTGAGTTAGTTATTACTCAGAAGCACTGAGAGTTAAATATCACTTTTGCATAAATTTATACTGAAGTAACAGCAGTAAAAACATCTGAATCTCGCTCTCAGCATTCCCCTGATCACCAGAGGTGGGAACGAACCAAGTCCAGCAGCCTCCCAGACTTCCAGCTGAGCTGAACTACAGCTCAGTGCTGCTTGAATGCCAACAGAAACACTGGGAACTCGGTGAGACTCAGCACAGAGATTATTGCTAAGTCAGGTTTAATACTCACCCTTACTTGTGGCTTTGGGTAAATGATGTTTAATAATTGAGAGGTGAACAAACATATAATCACAAAATTCAGCTTGTCCTGGGAATGTCTTTTTACGATCATAACTCAAGGCTAATAAGCAAATTTTTTCTCCTGATTAATTACAGAAAATGCCTGCATGCAAATCCTCAAACAAAACCAAACACTCCCATTATTCTGAAGTCAGACCACCCTTCAAGCACTTGTGTCACAGCAAGTGGTGACCACTGGCACCTGCACAGACACACAGAAATCACAACAGAATATTTCACCAGAAACACTGGAGGAAAAGCACCACAGGCACAGTTTTTTTATTAGGCTACTAATTGACATTTATAATGAAGTAATATATGTACCAGGCAAACTCCATTAAAAGAAGATTCCACATTTTTATACTCTATGAGTTTTAAGGCAAAGCCAAGGAACTAAGAGGGTTTGCCTTTCTTTTCTAAAAGGGAGCACTTTATCTCTCAAAACTTCAGAGATGTTAGGAGTAAAAAGCTACTCAGATAAAAAAAAATATTAAATTGCTGGAATCAAATAGCTGTTCACTAACGTTCAAAGCAGAGACAAGACCATATTCTTAAAACTACTCCTTAACCTGTCACATGTTCAACTCAGCACTGCAGCCATGGACACGGGAAGGTTCTGGTAATGGGTGGAAGTGGCAGAATTGGAGTGTTCTGTCGTTACCTCTGTGTCTTCCTCAATCTTCGCCCCCTCGGTCTGCAGCAGTGCCAGCAGGGTCTCCAGGGAAGCATTACTGGATTGTCTGTCTGTAACGGCACAGGAAGAACAGAAAATGACAGCTGGCTCTAAGCGACTTCCAACCACACAACAACCTCTAAGGCACATTTGTACAACCACCAGACTCTGCAGCTCTAGACAGGGTGAGGCACAGTAAGAAATATATTAAGAAGCTTAGGAATATTGTCAAGAGTGCTAAGAGCTGAAATTTAATTCCCATTATATAATATTGAAAGCACTAGTATCAGATGTACAATATAATTCAGTATGGAAGTTAAATGCAATATTCCATTTGATTTATAAACAGTCACTGAAAATTCGAAGTGTTTTGCTCTTTAGCAAGGTAAATGAAGTTGATAATTTAGAGAAGAGTAGGTCAAGAATAGGTAGGTAACAGGAAGAACCCACAGTATCTGTTACTAGATGTGACAGTCACTTAATAAATCATCAGAAGTGTGATCTATTTCAGCACTACACCAGAATGACATTTCACTTTGTACCCTAATTCACACAGCCAAAAATGAAACAACAAAAACCAAACAACAAACAGACAACAGATTTACATTCACTTAGAAAACAGAAAATCATAATTGTCAACAGCCAGCGTTACCTAGTTTTGTTTTCTTTATCTGGTATGCTTCAAAAAGAACTTGCAGCTCTTGATATTTCTCAGTCAAATTTGATTTCAAAGACTCCAACTTTGGCTGGTACAGGAGATTTCCTTCTGCCAGACTGCGGTTGCTGGCAAGAGTCATGTCCTTGCTGTGCTGAACATTTTGGGCCTGGATATAAATTAAAAAAACCCCAAAACTGTGTGAAGTAACAGTGAAATTATTGAGCAAGACAAAATAGAATTTGAAAACTTTTCAATAAACAACAAAAGTAAGCTCTATGTAAAAATTAGTGCTGTGGCATTGGACCTGCAACTGATGAACAAATGATGAACACTGACAGATAAAGCAACGGCTCTTGAAAAAATCTGAATTCCAGCAGTGAGATACAACGAGTGCAGAAGAATGTCATCCCTTATCTTGTTAACATATAAAAAAATAAGGACTGCATCGTGACTGTTTCTTCTCCAGAATATTCTTCCCCAACTGTGTCATACCAATCCTGGATTAATGCCAAAACCTTCACTTTTTTTCAGTTTAATCCTTCTGCTTAACATCTCCTAGCCTAAAGAAAAAGTGACAATTCTCACACACTCAAGATTCAGCCAGATTCCAGTTTGCTCACACATGCACATGATTTTATCAAGAGAGCCTTCAGGAGCTTTGGGAGAGCTGAGTGTTTGGAGAAGTGTATCCTGAGTGTCACATTAGATTCATTAAAATATTCAGACATCAAAAGGGAAAAAAAAAACCCAAACAACCAAGGGATCTGATTTCAGATCCTCAGTCTGAATCAACAAGTGGAATAATCTTCCCATGGCACAACAGACTAATTCTATTAAGCTGCCCTCAAAATCAGCAGAAGTTTGGTACATTTTTGTGACCTCCCCCATCCATATGCCCCTTCTAGCCCAGGTTATCCCTGTTCAGCTGTAACTGCTCCCATTTACAGCCCTGCAGTCCGTGCAAACAGAAGCACAGGCCTTCCTCCTTCCACGCTCCGGGGTGGACACAGAGCCACACCTCAGAAACAGGAAAAGAGGAAACCCAAATGAGCTGTTTAAAAGCCCCAGAAAAGGTCAGGATCAAAATTCAGGTGTCTTTCCAAACACGGCAACTGTCTTTGAGAGCAATTACTTCCTTTTGAAATATTTATATGCCACTTTAATTTGCTAAATTCAAAACTGGCTCGGTGTTACTTAAACACACCTTTGTCCCCAGATACTGCTCTTCAAATACCGAAGTTTTACTCTCACCCTATTCTTGCCAAACCACTTTAAAACACAACAGCAACAATCACCAAGGATAATGCAGAGTCCTAAATTCTACATCAACCCCAATTCTACCCCAAACTGTGAAAATCACAAAATAACACTTTCAATTATTGTTTTTGTCTTCTCAAATCAAGCCTATGCAAGCATCCAGCCCTATGCTTGTGTTCAATGTGGATTCTTCCCAAGAATAAAAAGAAAATCCCCTTCTTACCTTTGAATCTAATGCAAAACAATTTAAATTAAACTGGTTTCCATTTGTTTATTCTCATATGATCCGATCCTGTTAGGACTGACGCTTTCAGAAAGGTGAAGTCCCCCTACTTCACATTTTTTTAAAAACAGTTATGAAGGGAACTAAAATACACGGAATTTAACAGCTTAATTACTGGCATCCAACCTCTCATCAACCTCCTGCCATCACCACAAGCCTTGTTACTCGCTGGCTCCTGAACTGCCAGCCAAGGAAAATTATTTGCAAGAAGACTGATCGTTTCTGGTGCCTCTTTCACCATTTTAATGAGCTCACTAATTCCTTCCAGCATACTCAGTATTTTCACTGCTTGGGAGGCTGATATTCTCATTTCAAAGCAGGTGCAGCGTCAGTCAGGGAAGACCAGTTTAATGAGTGAACTTTGATCTCTCTTTTAGGATGAAGAAGATGAACATTTACTCAGTGTGGATGCTGAAGGCTCGGTCGCTGAGAGATTTTCCAGCTTTCTGCCAGCATCCGTGTGAAAGTCCTTGCTTCCACACAGATGCTGGCTGAAAACAGTTAGAGGTTTTTGTAAACCAATCCCTTTATCTTGCAGGTGCAAGATGTTATGCAGTATTGTTGTTACTGACTGAAGAAATATTTTGAAAGGGGTGTTGTAGGGTTTAGCCAATCATTCTGAGAGGTGGATGGTCAAAGAACCAATAACCTTGTGCCACTAAGATATATAAACGAGTTTGTAAACTAATAAATAATTCCACTTCTTCCTGGATCAAGCCTATGTCGTTTTCTCGCTGTCCCGGTACAACAGCAACGACTCAGGGCAGAAAAAAAAGCCAGTGGACACAAACCTATAAACCTTTCAAGAGCACAAATACCAGGAAAAGGAAGCTCTTGGTAAAATCATATCTATTAAAGAGGAGAAGGTAGAACTCCAGGTAAACAGAGTAAGAAAAGGCTTCCTTAAGTCAGATGAGACTTTTGTGATGTTGTCCCTGCCTCGAGTGTCAGAATATCTCTCAACAGGAGCAGGCAGGAGGAAGAAGCAGCCAATTCCGAACCTTTTAGAATGATTTGCTGAATAACTTTACTTTAAATCATTTCAAATGTGTGAAGATGAATAAATACCTCTATGACATGATGTATCTGACTTGTAAAAGTAAGAAAAACGTGCCTACATCCAAGGCAGAGAGACATCCTGTCCTTTGCATCTGATATCTAGTAATTATGGACTAGGCTAAACTTTAGCAGAAGTCTTAAAAATAATTGTTTTAAACAGAAAAAGTTAAGGTATTTGTAACTGCACTTTAAGTTATAGTGCTTGAAATTACACAGGACTTAATGACTCAACTTTTTCCATCTGAAAGCACTTCTGAGAAGGGCGTATTTTTTCTACAGAAGTTGATCAAAAATGGTAATTGACACTTAATGTTGAATTAAAATGTCACTGCTGAAGTCTTCACTTCCAGCATTAGTCTGTGTCAAATTTCTTTTAACAATGCACACCTGGAGAGAGGAGCAACTTGAATCTTACCCAAAACCATGAGAAGAACCAGTTCCTCAAACACAAAGCAAACTTAGGAATAATGTTTAATGAAACTTAAGGAGGAGCTGGTGAAGACTCATCCACCTGTTCAAGACATTGAAATACTTCACATAACCGAAAGAATTTTGAAGTCTGTGAATTCCATTTCACAGCAAACAGAACAGACACAATCCCAGAGCAATGCAACTTGAATACAGTCATGATTTACAGAATAATCTCTGTCACTGATGTTAAGGTCTGTGTAAGAAACTTTACAGCAACTGTTCCACTGCACTTGGAAGTCAATTCGAGGAATCAGAAAGCAAACACTGTAAAGTTTGCTCAAAGAGTGCTGTAGAAAAGCTTTCAAAAAATGACTAATTTAAATTTGCAAAAAAACCAGCTGCAAAATCATCCAAGGGTCAAAGCCACACTACAGCAAGAGCAGTCTATTAAGTTTATCAGTGCAGCACAAAGCATGCTTTCAGCATCCATTCACAGCTTTCCATGAGCCCAAAACAAAAGCTGAGGAAGGAATAAATCCAACTAAAGGTATTTCGTTGTCACATGTCCCGTGTGACAAAAATGTGCGTTAGCAGGGAACTGCTCCTGCACTGGTTGTTCACCTGCCCACTGGAAGTGCAAGGAAAAAAGTTATTTAGAGATAAAAGTCAGGAGCATGGGACTCCAGCAGAATTCCTAACACGACTCTTGAGGCCATGAGCACTTTAACAGGCAGGAAACATTAATCTGAAACCAGATGAAAAACACCAGTCACAATCACGAGACACAATGAGACAGGACAATATTAAGGAGAACATATGCCTTTTTTTTTTAACTGCTAAGCTCTCACTATGAATTCTGAATGGGACAAATGGGGCAACCCTACTGAGCTGCTTATAAGAGGATTTTCATGGCACTAGGATTGCTCACTACTGATCAGACCACTCAATACCAAACTGTGCTGCAAGAAAATGAAGCCATAGACACACGGAGGTAATTAAAAAAAAAAAATCACGCTTTATGCAGCGCTTCAAAACTTCAGCTGCTTAAAAAATCAACTTCTTTAACAGATATAATTTGAATAATTTTACTCAAGGATTTATTTAACAAGCATTTCCAAGAGCAGGCAGCGGCAACTGCTTTGGGAATTTAGAGTCTACTACTTTTATGAACTGCAGCTTTGTTTCATCCCACTTTTAAAAAAAGGAAAAAAAAAGCTGGATAAAATTAAACCAGAACTAGTACCAGCTTAGCAACATTCATACCATAAATGTTGATCCCTTATACCAAAATAATGGTTTGCAGCAAGAGTTATTTGTGTAAAACGTCTCTGAGAAGCGTCACTCCAGTTCATCCAAAAGCACATTCCCAGAGGAGCTGCCCCCTGAAAAACTGAGCAACTGCAATCCCGACTACCCACAAAGTCCATCAAGAGCTGCTATAATTATAAGCTCGCTCTGGCCAGCACCACGGCGAGGAGTCTCTTGGTACCTTCGAGAAAAAGTCTCTTAAGGAGCTATAAATAAAAAGCAGCTTTGCGTGGCACCGTTTTAATTGCTTTATACATAGGACACATCCATGTTAGTTTTAGATTTCTCCAGCCTTTATCATTCCCACATTCTCTTTCACTTACACATACTTGTAAATTAAGAATAAAATATGCAGTCACACTGTGGAAGTATAAAGATGAACATTTGGAGTGTCAAATTAACCCCTGAAACAGGAGCTGACAGGTGCAGAGTAGGAGAAGAGACTTCTTTTACAGAAGATTTAGGAGTGCTTTTCATCAAGGACTGGTGAATAATAATAATACACCCCCTAACAACATCTGTTCTGTAATAAATATTAAAACAGACTGCAAAGTAATTAGAATGGCTAAATTTAGCTCTTCTGATTACTTAAAAATGACAAAATAAAGCTTAGAAGGTAAGGTGCAGTTCCTAAACATTTATTGCAGAGGCAAGACACTCAGCACTGCAATTTGCACTCATCAGACACAGAGAGGTTACTCATTTGATGCTCAGCTAGAAGAGAAAAATCTGTGGTTGTCACCGAGTCTAATTCCTAACTTTGCAACTAAATTTCATGTTTGGCCAACAAGAACATGACCACTTGCACAACGTGGTTTTAGGACAGGAGTAGGAATCCAAGAAATCTGGGCATGAATGCACATAGTTTAACTTGGACTTTCTGCCCTGCACGGTCTTTTCAATCAGCTTTTGAGAAAAGGACTATGCTCAAAAAATTCTTTCTGTGCTTGCCAGTGTACTCTGAAATGCTGGAATGAGAAGAAGGCAATACATTTCTGACTTCTTGATTTCACATAATTAAGGTATTGAAAAGCAAATAATTTTTGGCAGTGGAACCTTAGCAGTCAGTAACACAATCTTGCACTGTTACAGAAGTGATGTTCCAGGAGATAAAAAGAAAATTCATTTTCACAGCGAAATTCACCAAATTACCACCAGTGTCATGTCACAAATTCTCTCATCTGTGCTTTTTAAAGTTATCACACCGAGACTGACTTTAATAAACAAACTACTTTTATGACCCTGCCCTGGCAGGAAGTTTGGAACTAAATGATCTTTCAGGTCCCTTCCAACCCAAACCGTCCTGTGATTCTCTATTTCATGAAGATGAATGCTGTACATGTACTACAGAGATCAACCTGAAAGGATTATTAAAAAAAACCCTCCTCAGTTTTAAAAGACTGGGAGTACCAGACAACGAGCTTCCTTCCTCTTTCTCGCAGACAAGATGCTCGTTGTTCAAGCCCTGCAAGCCCAGAGGCTGCAAACTCAGCCTCAGAGTCAGGAAAAGAGGCAGTTCAGCTCTGATGCCACGGTGTCACACACCTGGGGACACCCAGGCAGGACATTCCACAAGCAAACCACCCCGTGGGCACACACAGATACAGATACACACCCCCCACACACTGACACGTACAAATCCTGCTCAAATGCCACACAGGAATACATTCCCTGCAAGGCTGGAAGTGCCTATTTTTAGCTGTTAGCAAGAAAGCCAAGTGTTTTTTCCAAATCCTCCTCCTTTGTGAACAAAACATTGGGGTTTGAGCTGGGTTTCCCTTGCAACAAGGAGAACAAAGGGTTTTTTCAATTATGGAATAATCAGCTTTAACCAACTTTGCCACTGAAAATACAAGTGACCTCAGAGAACTGGCTCAGGAATCATGATTTAACTGGCATGTCACAGTAAAATTAGGAATTTAAGGACTTTGGAATAACCCTACAACCTAGATACATATGGACTGACAGCCAAGCAGCAGTGAAGTCACCATGGTTCCTCCTTAATGTTCAGGATTTCCCTCTCTCCCGCTTCCTGCCACACACTTCCCAGTGAAAACTCAGGTCTCAACAACACAAGCTCAAGCAGTAAACAATTCAATGAAGGCGAAAACAGAATGAAAAAGAAATATTCAAGCGTGGCCAATTCCTTCCAAGATGTATAAACACATTTCTAGTTGAACAGACTCCAGTAAAAGCCTCCACATCCAATAAAAGAGGATTATACCAGACAGCGGCACAGCCGCGTTTCCACACAGCCTGAACACCTTTCAAACCTGGCCACACTTTCCAAACACCACAAAATATTCCCTGGGGCCCAGAGAACTTTACTCTACAATTTAAAAGCCTTCCGATGCCAACGAAAGAGGAAAACCAGAGGGTCAAATCGAGAATATGGGCTGGTTGTGTAGTGAGGGAGGATCTTTTCTACCGAGGTCGTGAGGTTTTCTGTCACTTCTGCCCTACAGTCTTAAGCCCATACTGACAAATACTGACAAATAAATAACAATAAAGAGCCCGGCCTTGTGCCTGTGTCCCTTGTCAGAGGTCACAGTGGAACCAGCAGCACTGCACCCGTTCCCATCTTTACAAAGTTAAGCCCATTATAACCCGCTGACTTTCCTTAAATAGTTTTTATACAGCAGGGTGCTCCTGCCCCCAGCAAACCACGGGGCCTCCGAGAGCTCTGCATGTTCTACTTCCCACAGCATTGCCTGTTTCTTCTAAGTTCTCAAAATATAAGCTCGCACGAGAAGTTATTATGGCTGCCCCACTCTCCGAAATCTACTGGCACAAAGTTCAAAATCCAAATTGTTGCGTAATACAGCAAATAAATTCCTCAAGACACCTCATCAACTCAGCCTCAGCCTTCAGTGGGCCTCTCCATGTGTAATATTTGTCTCGAGGTGATCCAGAACAATTTTCTCAGAAGCACCAAAAGGGCCGGAATCTTAGTGTGAGGGAACACAATTATAATGGATTTCACTTAATAAACTAAGCTTCTTTCTCAAGAACATGTTGCCACTTTTTTCTTTTCCTGAGGCTTTTATCCTCTAATTAAAAAAAACCAATAAATACAGGACCCAGAGAAGTAGAGCACTTTCTTTTTTTTTTTAAAGCTTTCATGCATATAGTTTCATCTTATTTGCTCTCATCTGACTAAGAGTGAGAGTCTTTCAGGCACATCTGTGGCCAAATAAACCCACAACAGTCTCGTATCTGAACTGTAACACACAGTGTCCACTAGCACATAGAAAAACCAGTGAAGGACAACCACAGCCAGAGGAAGAAAACAGGCTCCTATTTTATTTTAAGAAGCACAGATCCAAAAGCACGACTTAGAGCCTGATACACTGACAAAGACACTTCAAATAGGCAAAACAAGGAGCAGAAAAGCCTGACAGCCCTCGCTGCGCCCAGCATACCAACCGGGGCACGCAGAAATCTCTTTCACATTGTTTTGAATTCACCCTGGCAAAAACCTTCACCACGGCCAAGGCACAAAACAAGGGCTGTACGAACGGAAAAGCTGATCCCACCTCCGGGCCGTCAGTGTCTCCTAATTCAGCGGTTGAATTAATTTAATTTAGCGTTTTCAGCTCGGCGAGCTCTCGCCCTTCCTGTGGCACCCAGCGGGCACCGATCCCCCCGCCGCGGGCCGGCGAACAAAAGGCCGGGAGGGCCGGGGCCGGGAGAACGAGGGACGGGGGAGGCAGGGAAGGGGGAAGCAAGGAGGGGACCGGCAGCGCTTCCCGCAGCCCCGGGGGCTCCTCACGCACCGGCAGCTCCACGGCGGGGCCGAGACCGCCCGGCGGCTCCGGGGAGAGGGGAGTCCTTAACCCCCCCCCAACACCGAGCGGCACCGGGGACCCGGCGCGCTGAGGGGGGCGGCCCGAGGAGAGGCCGCAGCCCGGCGAGTATGAGGCAGCCCCCTCACCTCTTCCATCTCGCGGGCCATGTCCTGGAGCTGCTCCTCGTCGTCCAGCAGCGCGCTGAGCTCCTGCAGGCTCAGCGCCTCCAGGCGCCGCGCGTCCAGCGCCATCCCGGCCCCGCTCCCGGCCCCGCTCCCGTTCCCGCCCCAGCCCCGGACCGGAAGTGCCGCCGCGGTCTCGCCCCGGCCCGGCGGGCACCGCCCTCAGCGCCCCCTGCCGGGGGGGCGTGTCGGGGCGTACCACGGGGGCTGCGCGGCGGGAGGGGGGCGCTGGTGGACCGAACCAAAGGGGCCCGGGGAGCGGGGGTCGCGGTGGCTGAGCGGGCCCGGGCTGGCGGGAGCCCCGTGAGGGGTCTGTGGGACGAAGCTCCGTGAGGGGTCCGTGGGTGAAGCCCCTCCGTGGGCACAGCGCCGGGCAGAGCCCCGCACAGAGCGAGCTTTGTGTGCTGCGCTCACGTGAGGCCCTCGGGGCCCTCGGAATCCCGAGGGATCAGTCACGGAGTCGTTGAGGTTGGAAAAGACCTCTGAGATCATCGAGTCCAACTTGTGAGCGATCACCACCTCCTCCACCAGACCAGTGAGTGCCACGTCCAGTCTTTCCTTAAACACTTCCAAGGATGGGGACTCCACCACTTCCCCGGGCAACCCTTTCTAATGTTTTATCACCCTTTCAGTCAACGAATTCCTCCTGATGTCCACCCTCAGCGTTCCCTGACACAGCTTGAGGCCGTTCCCTCTCCTCCTGTCCCTGTTCCCTGTGAGCAGAGCCCGACCCCGCCCCGGCTGCCCCCTCCTGTCAGGGAGCTGTGCAGAGCCACACGGTCCCCCCTGAGCCTCCTTTTCTCCAGGCTGAGCCCCTTTCCCAGCTCCCTCAGCCGCTCCTGGGGCTCCAGACCCTTCTCCAGCTCCCTTCCCTTCCCTGGACACGCTCCAGCTCCTCAATATTCTTCCTGAATGGAGGGCCCAGAAGCGGACACAGGACTCCAGGTGTGGCCCTGAAGATGCGGCTGCTGGGACACTCGGAGGTTGGACAGGTCACTGGGATGGCTCGGATTCTCTCCTGTGCCCTGCCGGACAGAGCTGAGCTCTCAGAGACCCTTCACAGCCCCACCACACACACCAGCACAAAGCCCCTGTCTGGAAGTGCTGTAGCCACTCGTGGCCTCCTTTTGTTTAAAACTCCACAGCTGTAAATTAGGAAGGAAAATCAGTAGATTCAACTCGCATTTCCTTACCAGGTTGGGACTTGGCTGGAGTAAATCTCTAAAGAGTGATTGCATTATTGTTCTCAAGCCTAGGCCGAATACTTATTTAGGTTAAAAATAGCTAAAAATCGTATCTGGCCAAGCTTTGGTGCTAGGTCATTTCATCCGTCTTAAGCACTTTTTTCTTCAACAGTGGAGGTCAATAAATAATCTGTCAAAGATGTGTTTCACGGTAAATTTAAATACTTTTGAAATGCAATGTGGCAAAACTGTGTCAATTAAACCACAATATATTTTGTTCTTCTGATTCATATCAGTCGTGTCACCAGCGCTGCAGTAGGCACTGTGTGGTAACCCTTAGGAGCAGCAGCTCCCCAATTACTGCTGCTGTTAGCAGAGCTGATAAAGACAATTATGCCTGGAAACAATTAATTTTGTTAACAGAGCCTAAGTTATATGCATCACTTGGCATGCACCACCTTCCTGGCCTGCTTTTGTCCCTACGTGGGTGTGGGTGTGTGTATTATTTCCGTGTGTGTAACACTGGAGAGAGAGCCAGGAGGAACCAGGAGCCAAGGGAGCAGGGAAGGGAATGGCCACGTGGTCCTTGTCCTTTGGAGTTGATAGTTTTGATCTAGCCAGGGGAAAAAAAAAAAAAAAAATCCATATAGTGACCGAATACAATTCTGATGCAATGAAGTTGCAGTGACACTCAGGAAGTGACCCAGCAATTCCTGGCAGGACACAGTGATGACGTGACAGCTTTATGGTTGTTCTTTTGTCCTATAACTAGGCTCCCCACGCCTCTCACCCTCCCAGAAGCCCTCTTTGTCATTATTATCCACAGGGAATAACGACCAACAAGGTGACCCTGCTGGAGGAAGCCTTCCAGGCCTTCTGGCTGCTCGGTGCAGAGGCACTCCACAACCCTGGCGCAAGCTGGGTGCTCTCAGAGGGAGGTGAGGGCGCGATGTTTGCGCAGCAGGAAGCTGAGCCGAGCCTGCCGAGGGTGGGGAGAAGGTGTTTGGTGATACGGGCACCTACCGTGTAGGACAGCACCCACCCAGCCCAGCACGCCTGCCTGCTGCAGGGATGTGCTCTGCGCCAGGTGAGTCAGCAGCTGTGCCCTGGGCACTGGCATGGGTTTGCACAGTCACTACAGCCCTGCCTTGTTACTTGAAACCAGGAGATAGTCGCCCTGCCAACACCATTCCTCCTACCCTGTATTTCCACATGCCCATCAAACAGAGTTACAGCCCTGTGTTAAACCTGCTGTAAATCTGCACATGCAAACACACGTATAGATATACACACACACAAACAGAGGAATTAGTGGAGGGATTAGGAGAAGACCTTTCTTCCCAAGAACATTGGTAATTTGAACTTCATTCCCTAACTAAATAAATGGTTTGGAGGGGAGTGTGGTTTAGAGGAGCCTGACTCAGCTTCATGTTGTAAATCTAGTTTTACCACTGCCTCGCTGTGTGATCCTGAGTGGAGTCCTCAGATTCCCTCAACCATGGTGCCTTTTGCTTAAAAAGAGGAATAATAAGAACTGCTCAGTCACAGGTGATAACTCACTTGTGCTCCAGTACAGGATACATTGAAAATATTACTTCTCCCTGTGTAGGTAATTTGGGTTCTGGTGATGGTGGAGAGGGGTCTGCATGAAACCTCTGGGCTGCTTTTGAGTACTTTGGTCAGCACCTGCATGTGATTGAGCTCTCCAGTTGTCCAGAAAACTGAGAAAACTGAAAGCTGAGGCTGAGACACAAGATAGAACTTAACTGCTTTTATATAATTATATTTTCTGTTGGGACAGGTAGGAGGGTGCCTTCCCATTCTGCAGCCTTCATGGAAGATAAAGGTTTTGTGACAGAACATCACTTGGACAGGATATGAAGGATTGCAGATAAATCAGGATTTTGGGCTACAGGGTTTATCAAATATTGCAGTGCCGCAGGCTGGGATTTATCATCTCCCCAGGCTTGGTTCCTATTTGCCTTTGCTGAAATCCTTTTGAAGGGTGACAGCATTCAAGTACATTAGAACTGTAAGCAGCCAAAGTACAGAAGTCAGGATTTCTTATTACAGGAGAAATGGAATAAATAAATTGTGAAGATTACAGGGGAAGCCATGTCATGGTGAATAAGAAGTCAGGCTCCAATCTTGGGGAGAACTGGCATCCAGACTAGTTTAAATAAGATGTTAGATTTTTTTTTCTATTTAAACTTGATCTTGAATTTCCTTCTGGTACCTCATATCCTTTTACGGTCAGTAGCACTGCACTCATGCATATTTATTAGATTTAGACATATTTTGCAAGTCACCTTCACATCTTGTTTTCTTTTCCTGGACAAACTGGTTGGTTATGTACACACTGAATTTGCAAATCTCATCTTTGGTGTGTATTAACCCCTATTAGTCTGGTTGCTCAATGTGCAGATAAGTTTTTGGGCTTATTTGCAATTTAACTTCCTTCTGTGTATTAAGCACAGCCCATACTTCTGTTTACATTTCACAACCCAGATTCCTTCACACGTGGAAATGACCTGCGTATTCAGCATCCTGGTAGAGAAATAGCCATTCTGTTTGAGAGATCAGTGCTCCTGCTGTCTGAGAGAGAGCAGGAATTAGGTGTTTGTGAGGTACTCCTTCCTTCCAAGCAGCCACAGGTGTGAGAAGAGCAGCAGGTTTATAGACCTGCACTTATTTTCTTTGCCTTAAGCTCACAGTGAAGCTGGAATAGAAGAGGCAGATATTATTTTTCCTCCCCAGACTAAACCACATCTCTGAACCCGAGCTAGAAGCACTTTCTGTTTGCTTGTGGCACTTGCAGACCTGCTGAAGGCCTAGAAAGTGCAGCCACTGAAACACACACAGTTGCTTATTGAGGCAGAGGTTGGTGTGGCAGGAGACAAGTTGTTGGAATAAACACAGCTGTGTTTTTTCCATCGCTGTGTGCTCATTTACTGGGTCAGTCAGCCACAGACCCTGGCTGTGCAAAGGTACAGGGTGAATCCCTGTCCCTGGGGAAGTGCTGGGACTGTAGGATCCACTCTCAAATTTCACCTTGGATGGGGTTTTCTGTTGTTTAAATCAAATAAAGCTGTGGTTATACCTATTACAGGGAATGGTTAGAACTTATTAACGGTGAGGAAAACAACCTGCCATGGGATATACAGTCAACTTTGCAATCAATTGTGCTTCCAAATGCTTAATTGCTTACAGTTCTGCCAGGACAGTCTTCAGTGCCCCCAGGTTAAGGTTTCAGATGAACCCCTCCGAGTTCCCTGTCAGGACTTTTACCTTTGAAGAAAAGAAACTTTTTATCTCCATCACACTAATTGAGAAGCTCTTGAACTGATTTTGTTCATGTTCCCCTGTAAATGTCAACTCTGGGCAAAGCTACAGCCACAAAATACTACAGTCCAGGGTTTCAGAGGGAACAGTGGCCTTGTTTCCAGGAGAACAGTCTGAAACACAGACTGCCCACAGGCAGCCAGGCCCAAGGGATTGGGCAGCTCCAGGAAGCAGCTCGTGCTCCAGCACTGGAGCAGTTCCCACTGCTGCTTTGGGTGAAGCACAGCTTTACTGCCAGGCTTAGTCTGGCTAATGGGCATCTCTGACCCTGATTTTCACTTCAAAAAGAAGCCGTAGCTGGAATGACTTAGAAAAGCAGGATTTTCTGTACAGTCCCAGGGTTTGTGCCAGCAAAAATATCTGCATTAGATTAATTCTGCTGGATCTCCAATGGTGTGTGGAGCTCCCACCCATCTTTCAGGGCATAAGAAAACCCTCATGGCTTTAGCACACAAGCAGTGCCACTTGTCACATGCCAACAGCACAATAAAAGGACTCATTCAAGCCACAAGATGAGAGGCTCAGTGGAAAAGTAGCTTTGAGTTATCTGGATGCAGAAGAGAGAATTCAGCACCTGTGGCAATGAACAAAGTCAGGCCCTGTTATCAGCTTGGACTGGTGCCACCAGCAGAGACAATCTGCTGTTTCCAGTGTGCCATTTCATTTGAAGCTGTTTGGACCTGACCTGGGAATACAATGCTGGGATTATCATCACAGCAGGCTTAGGAAACAGGGTTCCCTTCCTGAAATTCAGTGTAGTTTTTGCAATAAAACAAATCTGATTGCATCCTCCAGTTCCCTTTTTGTAGCCCTGCCTGGGAGGGACATACAGGATACAATGAAATTCTCTTTCCTGGCATCTCATGTGCTAATGATCATTGTCCTACCAGTAGTTCGCAGGGTGAGTTGGCTTCCCTAGTTCCCAGGTAAGCCAATCTGGGTTTCCCCCGCAGTTTTTCAATTAAGCAGAAATTAATTCCACTTCTGTGTACCGGTGGCCACGTTCTGCTCCCAGGTACTGATAAAAATGCAGAATTAATCACCTGCCTGTCAGCATTGGGTGGAACCCTCAACCTCCTCATACCCACAGTGCAAATTTTCATCAAGCAAGAACTCCTGGCCATTTACTGAAGGGGTAATTGAGGAGTTCAGAGTGCCACACAGGTTCCCTGATTGGAGGGAAGGAAAACAAAAAGAGATCTTGTTCTTCTTCTGAGGCAGAGATTGCTATCATATCACAAAAGCCAGCAGCTGAAAAGATTCCAGTCAGGAAGCTCCGTGCCTTGAGAATGGGTTAGACTGCCCGTCCTTCCCTGGGAGACGGACACCCAACGGGATCCGGGATGAAAATGAGTTATCCTGACTGCTGGGCTCACAGCCATTATCAGATGCTGAAGTGTTTTCCATACCTCCTTCTCTGTAGGTTCCTCTTGCCATTCCCCAGAACCACGTGCAAGAGCAGCTGGATTCAGCTGTGGTGTCAGATGAACGTTACCTTGAAAACCTGGAATGCAAAGAACACCCCCAACCAGAGCGGCTCAATGGTGAGTGGCAGAGGTAGTATTTTATTTTTTTTGAGCATCCCTCCTCAAGGACACTATAATTTAGAGTTTGTAAAACATCACTAAATGAAAACAAAACATTGCCAATAACAAAAATGCAAACCTGCTGAAAAGGAAAATGCAGCAGCATTCAAGTATCAGAAAACATGAGAGCTAAAGTGCTTGAGAGAATTTCTTAACTATGCAGAGTCTGAAGTCGGTGTTCCCCTAGAAATGCTATTTTTAAAACAGCACCTGCCTGGCTGCATAGGATTTTTCACCAATCTATAGCAGGATAACTCTACTAAGCCAGAGCCATTACCCCAAAGGGCTAGGAGCAACACATTTCTTTCTATCCCTCATACTATAAATTATATCCCTCATAATATAAATTATATTCAAAGAAACACATTATAAAGTTCAGGCAGCTGAAGTTGGACTTCAAGGAACGTGACTGTACGGATTTCCCATGCAGTGAAGTCGCTAGTGTGGCCTGAAGCTGAACAAAGCTTTGGTGGGATTTATAAAGTGCTGTCTTTTAGTGTTTTATGCCTGTCTTTAGTAGTGTTTTTTTCACACCAGCACCGGGGTTGTGAGTTAAAAAAATTCTGAAGTAACACACCAATTCTCAGTGGATGCTGGAGCCAAACAGACATTGCAGAGTGCACACAAATAACGTTAAAAAACTACAAACAAATCAAACAAAAAAAACCCCCAAGCCCCAAAACCTAACCCAGTTATGGTAAAACATTTCATCCTTAAAAACAAACACCCACCAAGCACCAAGAGCAAATCAGAAAGTAACATCTGCCTCCCGGTCCCCTGGCTTGTCCCAGCAAGGATGGGTACTACATGATACAAGCTCAGCAGCAATGGTTGGGAGCCTGAGCCTGCAGGCACTCAGTGCAAAACTCTCCCAGCATTCAGCTCCATGGGAGTGATCCAGTTTTCGCTGAAGCCAAAGGGAACTCCCTGCAGGCTTCAGCCAACTTTGGATTAGCCCCATAGCATGACAGAGGGAGCAGGACCTTGTTTTACAGTCACCGTTTTTCTATCCAGCCACAAAAGCCACCCCCTGAAATTCCTGGAGGGGTTTCCAATCTTCCCCTCCACGCATGCATTTAACATCCATTACAGTTAATAGCAGTTACACATGCAGATCGATGGGAGAAAAGTCCCAGTCGAGAGGAGTTACTGGTAGTAAGAAAAGAAACCCAGTAGAAATGCTGAGAATTGCTAAAGACCCAGCTCCCTCGGGTAAATCCCTGTTTTGCCAGCTGGCAGGTGCCCGCCAGCCCGTCCTGCAGGAAGCTCTATGGTGTGTGTTTGGGTGTGCACGGGTGCGTGACGCGGGGCGAGCCAGCGGCGCCGTTCTGCCACCTCCATCCCAGCGTCCCAGGGAGCGTCCGAGCGCCGGCCGGCCGCGGCCGCCCTCATGTGGGAGCCGCGTTGTTGTAATCGTCCTGTGCGGCGGCCGGCAGGGAATGGTCTATCCTGAACTCCTCCTCCAGCCCGC
Organism: Eulacestoma nigropectus; assembly: GCA_013397775.1. NCBI lineage: Eukaryota > Metazoa > Chordata > Aves > Passeriformes > Eulacestoma > Eulacestoma nigropectus. The sequence goes on from VZTE01002410.1 coordinate 437,200, forward strand.
CGGGCCCCTTGGCCGAATCCCCCCGGGCTGCAGGCTGGACACTGTCCGTGCCGCCCCCCTCCAGCCCCAGGATCTGTCTCTGTACCAGCTTGGAATAAAGGCCTCCTTCTTCCATCAGCTCCTTGTGCGAGCCCTGCTGCACCACGCGGCCCTTGTCCAGCACAATGATGTTGTGTGCCCTCTCCACAGTGCTCAGCCTGTGAGCTATGACAAGCACCGTGTGGTTCTGCAAGTCGCCGTAAATCGCCTGCTGAATCTGCGGGGAGAAAAGGCGTTAGTGCCCGGGCACTGGGAGAACAGCAGCTTTGTGGTCAGTGTCCAGAAACCTCTGGACGGGAGATGTGTTCTCCTCTGGCTCCCTGCAGCACTACCAGCACCAGCATGTCCGGCCCAGCTCCCGGCTGCAGCCCAAAGACCATCTCAGTCCAGCCAAGTGAGGTATGAACACAGGTCTGATCCTGCAAGCTGGGGACTTGTTACAGCTGGGCCCCAAATTTGGAGGCCACATGGTGCTGGCAGAGACTGCAGGAAGCCGGTACCTGGTGAATGCAGCTGCTCAGAAAAGCAGGATTCTTTCCTGAGTGTATCAAGGCAAGGCAAGAGAGGCTTTTTTTCAGTCAAGAGACAATAGCGCTGACAGCTAAAGGCAGGCAGGTGGCCATCAGGCACATGTCACATTGACACCCCTGGGTAGCCAAAAGCAGCCCTGGGCTGGCATCAGGTACCACACACGTGGCTGAGAACCTGTGAGGCAGCAAGCTGCTCCAAGGTCAGACATTTGTGCTGCCCCAGCAGGTTTTGTCCTCTGGGATCGGAGGCACGTCCTCAAACCCCAGCCTTGAAGAGGCTTTCCCTCATGTCATTGCATCAGTGAGGCCAAACTGCTGCTGGTAGAGTGGTTTGGTCATCACGTCCCAGACAGATAAACCAGTTCACAGGATGCTCAAGGCTTTTCCGGCAAGTGTGGCTTCCTTGGTGCCTCGGCTGGGATTTGAACTCAGGCAGTCCTACTCTCCTTGCTGCAGCACCATTTTATAGGGTCTTCCTCTCTATCCTGTCCTAAAAGGCTGCACAGTGTCTCTGTATGCCAGTTAACACTTTCCACGTTGAAAGAATCAGCAAAGATCCCTACCTCATCAGGTTTGTCAGGCACTGGCTGCTGTGAGCATGGAATTATTCCTTTCCTGGTGGCTACAAGAGCATTGGAAGCAAATTCCTGCTACGGAATTAGCAGCTTACTCAACCCTCTGATTGCACCATGTCAAGACTAAGCTTGCCCACAGGCTGGAAACTGAAGCCACAGTCTGTCCTCCAAGCCCTCTCTGGCCCAAACACCCAAGTGACCCACTCACAGCGTGCTCGCTCTCTGCGTCCAGCGCGCTCGTGGCTTCATCCAGGATGAGGATAGGAGGGGTTCGGATCAAGGCCCTGGCAATCGCCACTCTCTGCTTCTGGCCACCTGACAGCTGAGCTCCTTTTTCACCTGCCTCTGTTGGGTCAAGGGGGAGAGGAAGTGGTCAAAATAGAAATCAAAAGCTGCCACAAAAGTCCAGCTGCCAGGCCCAGCAGCGGGGTGGGTACCTGTGTGGTAGCCGTCTTGTAGCTCGGTGATGAAGCTGTGGGCGTTGGCCTTCTGGGCAGCCTGAACCACGGACTCGAAGGAGGCTGAAGTTAAGCCATAAGAAATATTATCTGCAATAGAGCGGGCGAACAGCACGGGCTCTTGGCTCACCAGGGAGATCTGCAGGAAGCAAGGGGGAGCAGGGGTCAGGAGCAGAAGACGCCCCACACGGCATCTCAGACCATTGGTATTTGTTCCTGCTGAGTAAGGACCATGATCAAGATATAAAAGTGTCATTAACCAAGATATAGAAGTGCTTGGTGTGAGCTTCCAGTGAGGATGCCAATGTCAGGGTGCCCAGCTTGCATCTTCTGCTGGAAAGCCATTTTGCAGGAAAGAAACCTGATGCAATGCTGGCACGTTGGCATCTGGGATGGGCTTCCCCCTCCTAAAGCCCGCTGTGGTTTTGCTCCAATTCTGTTATTCCCATCATTGTTTGCTTTTCCAGAATGGAAAACCAGTTGCTGGGATAAGTCAAGCTGGAGAGACCCTCTCCCAGGCCCTTGCTGATTTTCCTTTCAAGGCCAGTAATCACACTTGGGCCGTGTGAATGAGCCCTCTTGCATCTTTTAATCCCAAATGAGCAAGTTAGGGACGTAACCGCTGCAATTCCTTAATTGCTTAGCAACAGCCTCCCTGTCCTGCCTTACAGCCATGGCTGCTCACTCTCACGTTCAGCTGCTTTATCAAACCCTTGATATTGGAACAAATCGAACCTTTCAAACTATTACTCAGAACTGCGCATGAAGAGAGCCAGGGGGACACGGTCATATTTTAATTGACTTCTCCCCATGTTCCTAACACCACACCAGGCTTTCTAAGCTGAAAGACTTGCTTGGCCTTTGATTTTCACTCCATACGGGCAGGGAATGTAAATTAGTCACAGTGACTTTGGCTTTCCACCCTCTCTCTGATCAATTGTTTTCAGGTTTTCCTGCTGACTGCTGAGGCCATTTGCTCTGGGAGCAAACAAAGGAGGCAGTTACTTGCAGAGATGAAGGCTGATCTGTGCTGACACACAGATGAGAGCTGAGGGGCCTGCACCCCTCTCCTAGGCAAACCACCAGCCCCTCTGGTGCTCCAGCTGCTGCCAGGATCCTGAGAGATTTAACTCCCCATTAGCTGAGAATTCCTGCAAGATCTTAAGGTAGAAAGTGCTGGAGGAATGCAAAACTCTTTTTCCAAACCCTATTTGGATGATAATTAATCCAACAGCCAAAAACATATTTCTACTGTGTTGGCCAAAAAATACCAAACTAAACATGTTTTTTGTTCTGTTTTTGGAAGGCTTCCCCTTCCCCTTGAAACCGCCCTCCATCCCTTTCCTTCCACCCCCACAAATTATCCGAATTAATTTCTTGGACCGCTTCCAGCCTCCAGCTTTCTGGACATTTCTGAAGCTGCCAGATCAAATCCAAAGCAACGCGCAGCGGTGCCATGCATCCCCTCTGGGCTCTGCAGTTGGTAACTGGGCTAAGCAGAACACAGGTATCATAACCAGAATACACGTATCAGTCGCTCGTACCACGGAGTGCAGGTACTTGTGATCGTACATGTTAATGGGACGCCCATCCAGCAGCACCTGCCCGTCCTGCAGAGGGTAGAAGTTCTCCAGGATGTTGACACAGGAGCTCTTCCCACTCCCCGAAGGACCCACCAGCGCTGTCACTTTGCCGGGGTGCAGGGTGAAGGACACGTTCTGCAACATGGATGGGAGAGCATGCTCAGGTCCGGGCTTTTCTCAGCGTCCTGGGGCACTACACAAGAAATGTAGCCAAAATCTGGCCAGAGTGACCCTCTGCCTTGGTGATGTGCCACATCAGCCATTTCTCCTGGCTCTGGGGAAGCAAAAAGCCTCCAAATTGCTTCAGATTTGCCTGCTGAGGTAGCAGGTCCTCTAAAAAGCAAACTGACCTCTTTGCTGCCTCCCCCTGCCTCATTGTCCCAGCCCCTCTCCCACAGAAACAGTCTGAGGCAGCTTGGCACAAAGCCCTGTACCACGCTGACATGTTTAATGCCTGAGCGGGGAACAAGGGTTTTATTAATAAATCTCATTCCTTGTAAGGAAGGCCGGCCCTAAACACCCGCTGTTCCTTTTAATCTGTTTTCCAGCACGTGCTGAGCCTGCCTTTACCCATCTCTGACAGGCAGCTGACACTCCCCATGGGCTGGGGTTTGGTTCTTGCCAGGGTGGAGCAGCAGCACATGGTGCTGGGAGGGCTCAGTGCCCACAGGGCTCACCTGGAGAACCTGCGTTGCAGAGCGAGTACGGTAGGAAAACGTCACATTCCTGAACTCCACCTTCCCATCCACGTGATCCGGGGCCAGGGACCCGTCGTGCACCATCGTGGGCTTGCGGTCAATGAACTCGAAGACCTTCTCAGCAGCTCCCACTCCCTGCATGAGGCCGCTGTACACGGAGCCGATGGACTGGAAGGGAAGAGGCAGCGGTGAGACCCTCCCAAGTGATGGGGAAATCAGCCAGTGCCACTTGTACGGAGCATGGCTGAAGCATTCCCAAGTCTCCCATAGCCTGACATTGACTACAGTCATCAGACACAGGAAAACTCTTCCTCCTCTGCTGGGTATGGCAGGGATACATGGACAATCCAGGGAATGGGCATTTTTCAATATTAAAGCCAGAGCTGCAGAACAGTTTGTAGTGCAACTGCCCCTCCCATCAGGAGGGGAAAAAACCCCAAACCAAACTAAATCCACACCAAAACCACAGTTTGGAAACCCCACCAGAGCCTGCAGTCATCCAAACAGATGGTGAGAGCTGGGTGAGCTGCCTCCAGCTCTGCTTTGCCCCTGCACAGAGGCTGAAGCACCACCAAAGCCACACTTGGCTGTGAGGAAACCTCGACTGAATCATTCCTGCCTGGATTAGCTGAGTTTATGCCTCTGCAAGGGGAAGGCAGCCCTGGGTGGGCTCTACCATCCCACCCACAATCCCATCTTTCTAAGATGCTGCCAACGCAGCAGCTTGCAGCCTATTCCAGGGAAAGGGAAAAAAAATGTAATATAATTAAGTTTTTAATGAAGCCTGAAATTTAACAGGCAGCTTTGTAATCCCTTCATTCTTCATGCCAGGAAATGTGCTTGGGAGGCAGCCAGGGCTCTGCCCTTCAGCAGGGCCAGCCTGACCCCTCTGGTCCCAGCTGCCTTTTTGGGGGACAAGCTGCTTCAGGAACATTAAGGGTGTGAGACCACAGCAAGGGAGGAATGGGGAGCAGAGGGGATAATTCCCCCTCTGGCAGTGCCACTGCACCAAAGAAATGTGTCATGGGAAAGTCAGCACTGGATCTATCCCTGCAGCTGCCCTGGGACCTTCTGGGAGATAAAACATTCTCTTGACATGGGGTGGCCCAGAGAAGCTGTGGCTGCCTCACCCATGGAAGTGTCCAAGGCCAGGCTGGATGAGGCTTGGAGCAACCTGGGATAGCAGAAGGTGTCCCTGCCCATGGGAGGGAGTTGGAATGAGATGGTCTTTAAGGTCCCTTCCAAGCCAACCCATTCTGTGATTCCCTGCTAAAACAGACTCACCTCCATGCAGTCTCCCAAGACGAACTCGTAAATGATGAAGGAGATCAGGTTTCCGCTTGTCATTTGCCCAGAGATCACGAGGTGCCCGCCGTAGTACAGGATGCTGACCTGGACCACCAAGAGGGTCAGCTGAAAGCAAGAAAACGCCCCAGAATCAGCAGGGACAACGGATATGATGGTGCATTTGTCATTACTCACACAACAGCCTAACCTTCATGCGCTGACATTTATTCTTTGAGCCCTGAGCTGAGGATCCCTGACAGTGCAGCTGACAGCCCTAGGAGTGAGCATGGAAATGAGAAGGGAAAAACAACTCAAGTACACGGGCTGATTTAAAGAGCTGGGCAGATATCTTTCAACAAAACAAGTCCTGAGGGACAACAGCCAAGGAGGCAGAATTTATCTGAAATAACAGAGCATCTCATGAACTCGCCTCTTGGACTAAGGTCCTCAAGCATAATAATCTATGTTCAAATTATCCAAGGCATGCAGTCACCTCACCACTAAAATAAACTTTCTGTTATATGAGTGTGACACGTTTTAATTTAGAACACAGAATCAAGCCAGGAGTTAATGCAGAATATCCTCCTTGCATGTACAAGTCCCTGAAGCATAACCTCAGCTCTCATCTGAAGTCAGTGTGGGGGGTACCACCTACTCTAGAAAGGAGACAGATCAGCTCTGATGTGACAAATACCAGCCCCCTTTATTTAGCTGGTTTTGTTCCATGCTGCCCAGGTGTTCCAAAAAGCAGCGATGCCCTGGTGCCCTGTGGCACCAGAACAGGCTGTAAATTCACACAGACAAAAATACCGCGGAAAAAAATTCCTCCTCTATTGCTCTGCCATGATCTGACCTTAAGCTCCTGCATTCCCTCCAAGAAAGATTCTACCAGGGCTGAGCTATATCCATTGTCTTCTTTCTACGTGAGCCCTGCAGGAGCGGTTTTTGAGGGGTTTTGCCTTCTTAGACTTGTCAGCATCAGTGTCAACCCAGCTCATGCTCCAGCTTTACCTAGGAGCCCAGAAACAATGCTAATAATGCTCCCATTTTTCTTCCAGACTTGGGAAGCCATAAAGTCTCTCAGAGCTGCACAAAGGCACCGTAACTCACAAACCCTTCACCAGAGACTGCTTCGATCCCTGAACGCGCAGCCTCACGTGAGGGTTTTGCTGACGCTGGAGAAGTCCCAAACCATCTGGTGTTAAACGATGAAAAAGCATTTTGCAGGAAGGGGGGAAAAAAAAAAACAAACCCAAAGCCAAAGCCCAGCAGCCTCCCCCTGCCACCACCCACACGCAGAAAATCTCCGTTCCTGAGCAGAAGCTCAACCAACGCCGCGGCTGTTCCCCAGCCGGAGCCCCGGAGCGGAGCTGGCACAGGCACGCACTGCAGCACACACAGGCACGGGCTGCTCCACGACCTTGAGCTCTTATCAATTATTTCCCTGTTTGCAGGGGAAAACAGGCAGTGCCGTGGAACGACGCAACGCTGCCTCGGGGCGGAACGGGATGTATTTTTTGATGGGTGAAAATAATAAATGATCAAGAGCCCAGGGATTACTGGCAGCGGACAGCAGGGCTGGGCTCGCCCCACAGAGTTCCCTGGGAGCAGAGGAGAACCACGTGCAGGCGCCTTGTGCACTTTGGGATCCAGAGAGACTCCCCTGCCCATCCCAGCCCCACGCAGGGAAGCCCCAGGGCCATCCACCTACCCCACTGGACCAGACATAGTAGGTGTAAGCCATGGCCTCCCGTTTGTTGAGCTTGTACACCTGCTGCAGCTTCTGCCAGTACACGTTGGCCTCCGTCTCCTCGTTGGCAAAGCTGCGGACGGTCTTCATAGCCGAGATGGTCTCCTCGGCCGTGTTGTTGGCCTTGGCCAAGGCGCTCTGCACATCCTTGGAGAGCTTCTGCAGGGAGCAGGGGGAGGCAGAGGGGGCTCAGTGGGTGCCAGGCTGCCCGTGGCACATCTCCCTCCTGGCCCTGGGCTCTGAGACCCCATCAAGTGACTCCAAAGGGAGAGGAGAGATGGCATGAGGACGGGCAGGTGCATACAGGGGACACCCCATGGCCCAGCCACCTCTTCTGTCAGACCAGAGATGCTTCCACTCCTGAGCATGAAGCAAGGAAAGAGCCCAGGCTACACCTGTGCGCCCACACAGGTTTAATGCCACCTTCCTGCTCCCACTGCTGGCAGCAAAACACTCCAGCATCACTCCCACTGGCTCCAAGGCCACCCACAAGCTCCTTGATGGCTTCACAGGGAGACCAGCCCAGCACTGTGGCAATGCCAGCTGCTCCTGCCTACCTGGTAGTACTTCCCATAGACATCAGACACCAGCATGATGATGGGGAAGCCCATGAAGGTGACGAGCGAGAGCTTCCAGGACAGGCTGAACATGAAGAAGATCACGCCCGTGGCCTTCACCACATTGCGCAGGAAGATGTTGATGTTCTGGGAGACCAGGTCGCTCACAATGGTCGTGTCCGACGTCAGGCGGGAGATGACGTCCCCTGCAGCAATGAGGGGTCGGGGAAGGGGAAGCAGGGACGTGTCACCACAGCAGGTCACTGCCTAACCGTGTCCCGTGTCCCGTGCCAGGGGCCAGATGGAGCTCCCCATCCAACCAGCTGGGGGTCTGAAGGGTGGCATGGAAGGGGGGCAACTCTCCACCGCTGTGGATGCAAAGCGAAACAGAGGAGCTTGGATTGCTGCATGCACGAGGGGCAGGAGATCCACCTGAAGGCACAAGCTACATCCCTGCATCACCAAGGGTGGCTGTAGGGCAGCAAAGGGGACTGTGGCAGCACCCTACACCGGAGGGCAGCCCACAGGCCAAACACAGTCCACAGCCTGGAGCTGAGCCAAGGGACCTGAGGACACGGGTCCAGCTATTGAGGGATGAAGCTCTGGCGGTGCCTTTTGGTGGAGCTGAGTGTTACAGCCAGCAAACATCACCCTGAACTCCTAAATCCTTGGCCTGGGTTTGAGTCCAGATGAATCCCCACGCTTTTGTGCAAGTCTGGGGTTACCCATATCTCACTTCCAGTAACATCTCTGCTGTCCTCAGCTACCAAGGCACTGTTCAGTGACTGCTAAATACAGCAACAGCCTCAAAACTAAAAATACCACTGAGACAAAATTAAATATGTGAAAGTTACACCAGAGTGGCATGGCCTAAGACCAAGACTGGGGCAGGACTGAACTGCAAAAGGGGAAAGCAGCAAGCACATCCAGCAAGATTCACACATCCAAGGTTTCAGGGACTGGAGCAGAGCTGGTGAGCAGCCCACCAATAGGCACTGATGGGAGGAAGGAAATGGGAGTTTTGGGGGTGACTGGAAATGAGCATGTCAGCCCTGGGACTGCTGGATGCCAGGCTGATGGGTGGCAATGGGACATCCCCACGGTGGGAAGCAAATGAAAGAGAAGAGCTTTCTGCCTCTATTTCTAACCACAAATATGCGGGTGCTGCCTCTGGCTGCCCCCCGTCTGCTGTATGACAGTAGGGCAAGCCAAGGGGAAAAAACTTCGAATGGGATTAGAGGGGTTAGAGCAAATCTGGGGGAGAGAGGAACCAACCTGTACGATTCTCATCAAAAAAACTCATCTCCTGAGACACCAGCGACCTGAAGAGGCAGTTGCGAAGGCGGATGTTCAGTCTTGCGAAGATGAGCGTAAAAACGCCGCCTCGGATACCTGCGGCAAATGAGCTAATTGCAGATAAGAAACGTTATAGAGCTATGGACACGAAACCCTCTCAGCAACACAAACACCCCCGCGCCGGGCCAAGGGCCTGGGCAGTGCTGGCAACACCGTCGCCAGCCCACATCTCTCCTGCGTGCCACCAGCACAGTGGTGGCTGGTCCTAACCGTGGTAGTCACAAGCTTTGGGAGTGGATACAGCACTGCTGGAACAGCATTCCCCAGGGAACCCATTCCCTGTGTCCATTCCTGCTCCCCCACCTCCAGCAGACGGACATGAAGGGCTACACAAAGGCCTCGTGACTGCCAGCCACGGCCTCTCTGCATTGTGGCAGTGCAGAGAATTCACAGCACATCCCTGGGGTCTGCCAGCGAACTGGTGGAGTGGGTGCCTGTGCCCACCATCACCAAGAACTCCTGTGAGAAAACCCCGAACTCCTTGTCAGGGCCAAATCCAGCCCCTGGATTACCTTCCTATGGCGAGCAGTGACATGACCAGCACTGCCGTGGAGAAGCGATCCATGCTCTTCTGCACCACGATGCCGTCGATGGCCAGCCCCGTGTAGTAGGGCAGGAAGGTCTCTCCTGCAGGACAAGCACAGGACATGGAGGTTCAGCCCCACTGCATGGGATTGGCACAGGACCTGCATTCCCAACTGCCACAGCCTGTGGACAACCCCATCCCCACCACAGAGATCCTCGGCCATCACACAATACCCCTTGAGAGGCGCAGCCCTTAGTGGCACGTGGGGCTGTTGCACTCCCAGTGTATTTTATCCCCTATTGCATTTGTTTTGGCCCCACTGCATTTTTCACCCACCTTGTGCAGCATGTGCCACCCAGCACCCCCAAAAAAGCAACCCTAGTGTGCTTCCAAGCCCTACCACCATGGCTCCGTCCCTCCTGGTGAGGATGGGAGCACACCACAGCCCGCCTGCGGTCCCTTCACTCACCCAAGGCGGCCACGAGGAGGAAGAAGGAGGCGATGCCCAGGAAGAAGGCATCCGGCTTGGTGTAGGACAGCAGTTTATGGATGGTGGGACCTGCTGCCTCTTCCCGCTTGTCCCTCGGGGTGCCCCCATCACAGCTCTCCTCCACCTCGGCACGGGACTCAGAGCCGGGCCCCAGCGCCTCGCGGGAGGAGGTGACACAGGCCAGCAGCTGCCACAGCCCGAAGGTGGCCGCCAGCGCCACGTAGGTCCAGGCAAAGAGCCCCCAGAACCAGGGGTCCCTGATGGTCTTCCGCACCTCCGAGTAGAGCAGCAGCTTCACCATCATGTAGATGCCCATGAGGAGGCAGATGACGGCGATGAAGGTCCGCGATGCCTTGAGGCGCCGGGGGCCATAGGCCGTGTTGGTGGCCACGCCGATGGCAGCCCCCAGCAGCACACAGCTGCGGTACAGGCAGCCCCCCCAGATGTCCAGCAGCGAGTTGAAGATGTTGAAGTGCCGCAGGTCCTGCAGGACATTCCGGCCGCCCTGGCCGTGGGTGTAGAGCAGCGTGGTGACCACCACATCGGCCCCACTGAGCGCCAGCGTGCTGGCCACTGCCTTCCAGGCGCGCATCCTCGTCACGGGCTGGGGTCACTGAGGCGGTGAGGGGCAGCCCTAGCACGGGAAGGACGTCGTCATGTCGGCCTCTGCTGCGGGGTGAGAAGAGGGAGACGGGGTTGTTATTCACCCCAGCGAGGTGGTGTAGAAAGGGAAGCAGGAGGAGGGGACAACTGTGCCAGCTCCCCACCAACCCATCCTGACCCCAGACACCACTATCTGCTCCTTCCTCCCCTCCCCTGCTGCACACGCCACAAGGTATTTCATTAAATGAGCAGCACAAATGAAGACAAACTTCCCTCCTGGCCGCCTTCACCCATCCTGAATCCCAGAGCAGACATCTGCACATCCCGATGGGAATCTTTGTCCCTGCTTGCTGTGGCGGCTGCGGGGCCAGCTGGGCCGTCTGTGACATCTGTGCAGCCACGTGTCCTGCGCTACGGAGCCGTAGGTGCTAAACTTGGACAGTCATGATCCGAGAGTCCCTGCCCACCTTTCCCAGGACAAAGCTGAAACCGAGCAGTCAAAACCGTAGGAAAGCAGACGAGAGAGCAGCTCTGCTTTATAATGGATCCCCCCCATCAAAATAAGACTAAACCATCGGTACCGCAGCTCGTCACACCTGACTGTCCCCAGCCCTCTTGGATATTAACTCGGGGTAGCCCACTAAACCCGCTGTGCAGTCAGCGTGCAGTTCAATGACACAACAAAAATCCCGAGAGGAAATTAAAAAGGGATTGGAATTCCACAGCTGCGTCCCATGGGAGAGGAAGGCTCAGGGGCGGGACGCTGCCTTTGCTGTCGCCCGGGGGTCTGTCCGGCAGCAGCGATGGTGGGGCAGGATCTCAAGGGACACGGGAAAGGGCAAAAAGCTCGGCTTGCTCTAAGCCGAGTGAGCCGCTCACCTGCTCCGGTGCCATGCCCTGAGTTGCCACGCGTTGGCAAGAGGGAGGTACCCGATCCTGAAATTTGTGCTGGGTAAGCAGCCCGTGACGGTGCACAGCGCAGAAGGCACCGCACAAGGGGTGCCATGTGTCGGCCACACTCCGGCCTGTGTGGCCGCAGCCCCTCCAAAATCCAGCCACCGGGAGAAGGACAGCCCTTGGCACTGGACAAGCTGCGCCCTTGGGCTAGAGCTGCTCGGTGGTCGGGCAAGTGGGATAAAAAGCTAAAAAGCGGAGGAAAACAGGACAGAGGCTGCAATTCGGGGAAGCACGGGGGTTTATGGGGTGGGGGGGGTGGGGAAGGAGGGATGGAGG
>VZTE01002410.1:464092-520976 GCA_013397775.1 Eulacestoma nigropectus
CCCGCGCGCTGCGGCGGCACCCGGGGCTGATAAAGAGCTGCGCTCTTAAAGGGGCCGCGCCTGGAACGCCTCCTGCCGAGCTCTTAAAGGGCCAGCGCCCCTGGTGCCGAGCTTTTAAAGGGCCAGCGCCCCTGGTGCCGAGCTTTTAAAGGGCCAGCGCCCCTGGTGCTGAGCTCTTAAAGGGCCAGCGCCCCTGGTGCCGAGCTCTTAAAGGGCCAGCGCACCGCGCGCGCTGCAGGCTCCCCGCGCCGGGGCGTGAGGGCAGGGACAGCCCCTCCAGCTGCGAAGGGCGGAGCAGCTGCGGGGCCCTCGCCGAGGCCCGGCCCGGGCAGAGCTGGGTGGGCAGGAGGAGTCCCGAGCTGTGGCCCCGAGCTGGTGTCAGGGTGGAGGTGAGAGCCCGGCCTGGGGCACCGCCAGCCTGCCGTGCTGCTGGGATGATTTGGGATTCGCCACCGGGACGCTGCTGTCGGAGCCCAGCCCCGTATCCGCTGATCCTGCTGCTCTGGTTGTGCACAAGTGGGTCCCGCTGCCCATCCGAGTCCCAAACGCTGTCCCCAGCAAGGCCCTGGTGCAAGGGGCAGCTCCTGGGTGTGTGTCCCTGGAGGACTCATCCTCTGAAACTTCCCTGCGTGCTCTTAATGGTTGTGGTTGGTTTTAGGGGGTTTTTTCTGATTGAAATTTCCCTGTGGAAATCAATCAAAGGTCTCATTCACTTGGGAGAGAATCCAGATTGCTGCCTGAGAATGTCGAGGTGGTAAACAAACAATTAATTAAATGTGGTAGTTGGAAGGTGGCTGTGAGAAAGCATTTCCCAGATCCTGCTCTGCCCACGGTGCCAGTTTGTTTTTTAAATTAATGAGAGCATGGATCACACGAGCTCCAGCCTGGGGCTGCCGGCATCCCTGGGGTGATGGACGGGGGCGCCAGCTCAATGCATCATCTGTTTTCTAAGAGTCAATTGGAACATTAAAAATTCATCCTTCCCCTTGGCTTGTGCCTGCTCCCAGCATTTTCAGAGCCGGGGTGATTGACTCGGTGTTGGGCTCGGGGAGGACGTTTTGCTCTGCTGTGGCCGCAGTATCCATCCCACTTTGCCTGTGTCCGTCTGTGGTGCAGCCTCTCCTGCGGGCTCCCAGCACCATGGGGTGACCGTGGGCACAGCACTGCTGCAAACACCGGCCTCGGGCCCCTCCGTGCCCGCCCGTGGCAGGGATCAGCCCGATTCTCCAGGGACAAACAGCAGAAGCGCAGGGAGAGCCTGGTGCAAGGTTTTCCTGGTGGAAAACCTGCTTGGGGACGGTTGTGTGAGGCAGGCGAGGGCTGCCTGGGGACAGCTGTCCCTGTGCCAGCTCCCTGCCCAGGGCTCCGTGTTGGGGCTTGGTGAAATTCCGCGCGGCCGCGGCCGTGATGGGAGACCCCGACCCACGGCTCTGGAGGGGGCGTGGGCAGGGAGGGAGTTTAACAGGAGCGGGTCTGCCAGGGCTGCTTGGCTCACACTGGACTGAGGGGTTTTGGGGCCGCTGGGCAGGGTTGGTCCCCCGGTGGCTCTGATGTGACCCGTTCCCTCCAGCAGCCGGCATGGCCCACAGCCGGTCTCGGAAGCGATCGCGGAGCAGGAGCAAAAGCGATTCTCGGAGCAGGCAGGAGAGGAAGGAGAAGAAAAGGAGGAAGAGCAGCAAGGACTCGCAGCGGGGCAGCAGCTCTCCGCCCAGGAAGAGGATCTCTGGCTCTCACGGACCCAAGTCGAGCCCGGCAGCAGCAAGGGAAGGTGGGGAAGGCCCCTGCGCTTTCACATTTCCCTGGGGCAGGTGCACGGAGAGGGCCCAGGGGGGAGAAGAGGGTCCCTGGTTTTAGCTAAGTTGGTGTCTGTCACCTTGTCCTGCACCTTGTGCCCACTTTGGTCTCGTTCTGACGAGTGCAGAGCCCTCAGCACCTCCGTGTGCTGGCCTGGCCCCTGGCACCGCACGGTCCCAGGTTGAAGGTGGGCACAGAGGGGAATTCCAGGCAGGAAAGGAACCAGGCTGAGGGGGATAACCAACATCTCTACTGCTGCAGGGCCAGGGCTGCTCCACTCACCCTCTTCCTGTGTATTGCAGAAAAGAAGAAGGAAGGAAAGGACAAAAAGAAGAGGAAGGCCAGTACCTCTTCCTCCGGGACATCTTCATCCACCAGCTCTTCCTCATCTTCCTCTTCCTCCAGCTCCTCTTCTGATGACTCCAGTGACAGTGACTCCAAAACAAAGAAGAGTCAAGACAGCAAAAAAAAGCAAGTGAAACAGAAAGACAAAAAAAAGAGGAAGAAGAAGAAGAAGAAAAAAATAAAGAAGAAATCAAAAAAGAAGGCAAAGGAGAGGGCTAAGGAGGAGAAAGGCAAGGGAGAAGAGGTGCCCGGCCCCTCGCTGGAGCAGTGGCAGAAGGAATCAGTGGTGGACTCTGGGCCAGGTAATGATGCTCTTTGCCCCCTGCTGGAGCCTGTGCACACAGGAGTTGTGCTGGTCCCTTTCCATGTGTGTGAGGGAAGCAGGGCCGTGTACAGGCAGGAGCCCCGGGCTCTCCTCCCTCCTACGTACGGTGCCCACCTTTGAGCCACACTCAGAGGTGCATTTGTGAAGTGTCAGGATGTAGTTTATAGATGTGAGTGAGGAACAAAGATGCCAAATGGAAGGACACAGTCAGCAGTCACATCCTGGCAAAGCTGGTCCTGGCTTTGGGATGTGAAGTGTCCCTTCCTTTGCGTGGTTTGTCACCGAACCCCGAGTGCCGCTGGGGTTGTCCGTGGGCTGCAGCCGTGGTGCTGTGCCCCTCTCCTGGAGCCAGCCCCACGAGCACGGCTCTGACTGACCACTGCATTCCAGTTCTGACAGATGAACAGAAATCCCGGATCCAGGCTATGAAGCCAATGACAAAGGAGGAGTGGGACGCGAGGCAGAGCGTCATACGGAGAGTCGTGGATCCCGAAACGGGGAGAACCAGGTATGACCCTGGGGAGAAGGGAGGTGGGTTGTCTGTTCCCATCCCTGCTGAGTGGGCTGGAGGCCTGGAGGATGCCTGTCCATGGCATGGCCTCACCACACCTGCACCCAGGTCCCCTTCAGCAGCAAAGGCCTGAGCTGACCCCTCATCAGGCCTGGTGTGACTTACTCAGAAAGTGACACGATGACACCAAATGATTGAATTGTGCTGGAGCTCCACACAAGGGACACTGGGCTGTGTCCCAGTATCCCACTGCTGCATCCAGTTACCTTTCAGCTCCAAAGCCCTGGGCCCTGCTTAACACCCGGGTGGGAATGAGGAGCCAGTGTGTGCCCTGGGGGGTTACAGACAGCAATCAAACCCAAGTTCATTTAGCTGCCAAATAGAAATGACCCAGTTTTTAATAAACTGCATCTTCTCAGCAAGCAGAAAAAACGTCATGCTGAAGAGAATTGGGTATGACAAGTCCAGTCTTAAAATAGAAGGCAGCCTGCAGGGCTCAGGGAGGTGTGGAACAAAGGTCAGTTCCCTGTAAGGCACGTAATGAAGACAATTAAATCTCTGTTCATGTTTGGAGGTGTGAGCCGCCTCCGACACTGCTTGGAATTTGCTCAGCAAGATGCTCCCCAGCCTGGCTGCATTTCAGGCCCAAATTGGCTCCTGTTCCTGAATGGTTTTGCAGTTTCCTGGGGCAGCCAGGACCACACCTGAACTCTACAAAAAACGGAAGAGGTTTTGCATGGGTTGGGGCACTGCAGATTGTGGGGTGACTTGGGATGCTTTTATTAGGCGTGTTTTCCCGTGCCAGTGTGACTGACTGCACACAGCAGGCAGTGCCCACAGCCTGGGGCAGGGCCAGCTGGCCCTCAGTTCTCAGGGGAGCACTCCTGTCCTTGCTGCAGTGTGGTGACATTAATCCCATGGGAGCAATGGCAAAGGCTGCTGTGCTGTTTAAGCCTGATAGAAAAACAAAGCCACAAAATACAGTGTCAGGGGTAGGTCAGCACTGGCCTTGCCTGGAGGTGCATCAGCCCAGCACCTGCTCTGGGTTTGGGGGAGCTGGGGCACAGCAGGTGCCCTCAGGGTGGGGGTCAGCACCTTCTGCAGCTGCAGGAACTTGGCAGTACCCTCACGGCTCCTGGGCCTGTGCTTGTCTTGCAGGCTCATTAAGGGGGATGGGGAAGTCCTGGAAGAAATCGTCAGCAAGGAGAGACACAAGGAGATTAACAAGGTAGTGGGAACTGGCCACCAGCATGAGCTGCAGGGGGTGGCTGGGCACAGCCAGGGAGCTGCTGCACCCACAGGGGTTGTGTTTCCCCCCTGGGGACAAGTTGAGCCCTGGCAGCACCGCCAGGGCCCCCGGGGTGGTGCTGGTGGTCCTGCAGCCGTGGGCGGGGAGTGCTGTGAGTGCTGTGTCTCCCTTGCAGCAAGCCACGCGTGGGGACGGGCTGGCCTTCCAGGTGAGGACAGGGATGCTGCAGTGAGGGCAGGCACCAGCCAGCCCAGGAGCCCGCCCTGCTGCCCCTGCCAGCCCGGGGGGAGCCTCTGCCTCTGGACCACGCAGACAGCACCGTGTCAAGATGTTCCCCAGGGGCCCTTTCCAGCTGCTCTGTAAGTTACTGACTGGGAAGGAGAGCGACTTTAGTGGTTCATCTCCCAGTAAATGGCTTCTCCCCTCCCCGTCCCAGCTCAGGCCACTGTGGCTGTAATGTACCTGAGCCATTTGCCCCGATGCTCCTCTGGATGCTGGAGGAGCTCAGCAGTACCCAGGGGACAGGCTGGAGGGTGCTGAGCACCTCAAGGTGCTCTGGGCTGTGGGGGGCAGGAGCCAATGCTGTGGCCAGGACAGGGTGTGTACCAGGGCCACAAAACACAGAGCTGGCTGCCGCTTTTTCCCTTCAGGAGCTGCCCGTGGCCCTTTGCACTCACTGACCCTGCTCAGAGAGGAGTGGCCGTGGTGCTGTGTGGCTCTGCTCAGGCTGCAGCTCCTCTGCACCCCTGAGTGCCATCCTCCACTGTGCCCCAGGGCTTCTCCCAGCCTTCCTGCAGCTTCACCTCCTCGGGTAGGGGAGCACTGGGCTGGCACGCTGCACTGGCATCTGTGCAGGTGTGCTTTTGGAGGGGTGGCTTTACCTTGCTCTCTGCTCCTGCATGCAACTCATGTCCCTTCCCCACAGCACAGGCCTGGGACAGCACTGGGGTTCTGGGCTTCTCAGGGCCCAGGGCTGCTCTGAAGCAAACACAGCAGCCTTTTTCCTGGCTGGAAAGTCCATAAATCTACAAACTGTAAAAAAGAAAAGGACAAATGGGTTAAAGGACAAATGGGTCCTGCAGGACTGATCTCCACAGAGGGTTTCCATGTTCTGTTCATCGCTGTAACCCCATTAAACTGGCACCTGCTCACATTTTGTGACTCGTCCGTTTCTAGAGTCTCCCCCCACCCCCAAAAAAGCAGACAGAGAAGAGCCTTCCCATTTCTTTAATCTGTGTAACTCACAATGATACTGTACACAAAGCACACCAGGCATTGAACGATGCACTAACAGCAAGGAGGAGAAGGAAGTTGTACAGAAGGTTTGCCACACACAAGCGAGTCATCGGCACGGCACTGCACACGCGGGGCGTCCCCGGCGCCCTCGGGCATCCCCTCCGGTGGTTCCCCACGCACAGCTGGTACCCCTAGAGCAATTTTTTATAAATAAAATATAACTAACATCGTTGGAATATAAAATTGACAGTCGAGGGTATCAACAGGCAGAGGGAGGGGACCGTAAGGCTTCTAGAACTAATAGGAAATGCAGCAAACAGTGGCGATACCTGAAGAAGGGGCTGCTACAGCAAGCACGGCGGCTGCTGGGCGGGCGGGAGCGTGGTGGTGACCCTTTGGCTGATGTCTGCTCTCGGCTCGCGCCTCTCCGACACTGTAAACAGTTTTTGGTATTAGGATTTCGCCTCATCTGACTGAGTGATTTGAGCAAACCCAGGAAAACGACTCGGAGGGAATGCACGGGCTCCTCTCACTGGTTTTTGAAAGACATTAAAGGGACAGCGTCAGGTAGAAAGTCTGGCCTAAGGGTGCAGTAATATAAAAAGCTGCTTTTCATAAAAAATCTGAGCTCTGCAGCAGAGTTTGATTCCCATGGAAACGGAAAAGCAACCCCAAAGCCCGAGGCTGTGTTGTGCTGATGTGCAGAACAGGACGTGGGCTGTCACCGAGGGCTGCCCGGACAGCGGCCGAGGGAGAAGGACAAGAAACTTCCCATTCTCTCCTTTCCAAGCAAACAATTTACTCGTAACAAGGATAAATTAGGTCCTTAACCTGACAGTGCCCCTTTAGGAAGGATGGAATATACATTCATCTTTCCCTCACCACGTCCAAACGGATCCTCTTCCATACACGTGGAAAGGCATCGAGTCACATGCATTGCTCTCCAAAACAGCTCGGGACAAACAGGTTATAAACACAGAGTTAAACTATTGCTATTGTTCTGTGAGTGTTGATCTCTGCTTCAGAGGGATGAGTGCCAGATGGGGGCGGTTGAGGATTGAGCGATGGAGACGGGGATGGGCTGAGTCGGTGAAGAAAAACTTACTGGCATTATTTCCTGGTAACTACACCCACCTCCTGTGGTATTATTGCAGCAATAAAGGTCCTGCTCTACAATTGCTTCTCCGTGTTGGACCCGTACAATGGCAACGGATGGGGGGCCAGGGAAAGGACCCGGGCAAGGTTCAAGAAGCTCAACAAAGGATGAGGACGGAGGTGCTGTGATTGTCAGGCTAAGTGGTTTAGGAGCTGTTTAAAATATGGAGTGATGGAGAGGGTGAGTATCATATTGCACTTCTGCATTCATTGACAGTTACATTAAACTTGGTCCATAAAATAATTGCTTTGTACATAATGCCTGAAACAAAAAGCTACATTTTTAAATATTAATAAACCCTGAAGGTTCCAGTCCCTCCAGACATTTTTTTTTTCCTCTACATAAATAAATAACTTTCAATTTTATATATCCACTTTTTATGTTGAACATTTACATTCGCCTCTGTTTTACACTATCTACACATAAGAAAATGTGAACATCTTGTCAACACTGGAAAATGTACAGATCATGCCTCGGTTGTGGACTTGGAGGAAAGGTGAATTTTACAAAGGCCATATCCAAATTCGCAGAAATTATTTAGTGATGTGGTTTGGTGACTTCATAGGATAGACTGTGGCTTGGCTTCCTACTCGGCATCTGTTTGATAGAACATTTGGCTAGCAAAAAGCTGGGACAAATTCACATTGTTTTCAAACCCAGTAAAAGCTCTGGATGTACATTCAGAGAGAGCCAAGCTGAGTCAGCAGAAAGGGAAGTCAGTTTTCGGTAACAAAAAGTCATCAGGTACATTCTATAATTGGATAATTACCAAAGAGAAGTGGTTAAACATTTTGCAGTCGGGTCTGAGCGCTCCAGGGGCTCGGATGCCGGCGGCAGCTCCGCACTGTCCCTGCTCTGCCTCGGCCTGCACCCTCCACACCACGAACACATGAGTTGGATGAGTTGGATTTGCCTACCGTGGCCCAGAGGCAGTGAGCAGAGCAGTGTTCACAGTGCTGTGTATCTCAGTGCGGCCGTCCTGCACCATTCTTATTGAAACAGGTAATAAAATGAAGCAGCCAGTCTAAAAAATTCTCTGTTATAAATAAGATCCTCGTAAGTAGAAAGTGGTACAAAGACAGGAAAGTGTGGTGGGGAAAGCGGGGTTACACACAGTCGGGGAGCTCGGTAGGACTATAAAATCTCCACGTGAAGAGGCCAACTGGAGTCTGTAAATGGGCACCCCGGAACCCCCCGTGTGGATGCCCCTCCACCCCGGGAGGTGTGTGCAAGGAGGGAACCTTCGCTGGCCCTGGGAGGGACAGGACTGAGGGGCTTTTTGGCAAGCCCTTGCCCTAGGCACTGTTCTCTGTCCCTGTCTGGGTGTCACCGGGGTGCCAGCCCTCTGCCACGTGCCTGCCGGCTCACTCCAGCAGCTCAAACCCAGCGCCTCAGGCACATCCACTGAGAAACACACCAGAAAATTTAAGATATGGCCTTTTCTTAAGGTTGCCTGACATTGTTGGCACACTTCCTTACAGTCTCCTTACTGCTGGAAAAACTTCTGCACAGGTTGTTTTGTTTTTTTTAAATATATACATATATATATGTGTGTGTGCATATATGTATAGATACACACACACACCCTGGCTTAGCAATATTTCATTGTCATGCACTACAAACACTGGTGTAGCTACATGAGATGGTAACAGGTTTCCATTCTAAAAATCATCAGTGCAAAAAACAATGAGGTTTTACAGTTCAGTAACTACAGGTAAAAGAAGCGAGTCTAGTTCCCATGAAAGCTGCTACTGAACTTGGAGAGAACCTGGGAAGAAAAAAGGTCTCAGAGGTGGGTGTTGAGAGAGTCAGACCCTGCATTTGGATGAGAAGAACTGCAATGCAATCCAGCTGCTGAGTGCCTTCAGCTGCTTCCAAATATATGGTGGTTACTTGTTGGAAATAATACACAGCGAGACTATTTGGAGACTTTAACAGCAAATTAAGTGTCTGAGGTTTGTAACAGCTCAAACAAAATAGCTTGTATTCCTCTTTTAATAGGTCAACACATTAGATTCCATCGGCTTCTAGAAGGTCTCTTTAAAAAATAACAGTAAGAACAGTAACGACCCCGCTGTCTTGGGCACGAATCTGCCGACATTCTGCCTCTGCCAACGGCATCCACACAGCTTTAGCTTTGCACTGCACCAGCTCCTCGAGGAAGTGGCTGCACCTGGAGCTCTCTGTCCAGGAAAAGCTCTCGGTCGCTCTGCCTGGCACAGCCCCTGACAAATCCCTCGCTGGGGCCGGGGGAGCGGAGCGTTACCCAACCCCAACCCCCCGCGCCGGCAGAGCCCCCAGTCTGACTCCTGGGACAGCCCAGAACAAGTTCCCCCAGCCTCATGCCCTGTTCCTGTGGCTCTGAGGACAGCACTCGGTCACCGTACCGGAGCGATGGCTAACAAGGCGAGGAGGCACATATTTACAGTCACTGACCCTGGATGAGAGAAGGAGGCAGGAGAGAGCGCCGTCCTGATCCGGAGACTTCCCCCCCCAATTTCCAGCTGTTCCTTGGGCTCACGCTGCACAAACCTGACGCTCTCGCTGCAAGGCCTGCACGTTCTGTGTGAGAAACATCCCGTCTCTTCCCAGAACACCATTTTATTAGAGTAGCACCATATTTACCCTTCCAGCCCGAAACACTGGCCTCGTCCCTCTTTCCTTTTATTTTCTCCTCCAGTGGCTGCAGCTGACAATCCTGGCTCTGGCCCGGCTACTTCTGCCCCAAGAGGCCAGACTCCAGCCGGGACGTGGCGCTCCGGCCCCAGCACCCCGTGGCGATGCTCATGCTCCGTTGGCTGCGCTCCCTGTCCCTCTCCTTGTCGCTGTCCGACTGGCTCTGGGTGCGCTCGGGCCGGTGGCCGGCGCCGCTGGCCGAGGGCTGGGAGGAGATGGTCCGCAGCAGGTGGTTCCTCTTGCGCAGGAACTCGGCCTGGCTGGGCAGCCCGAAGCTGCCCTTGCGCAGCGCCATGCGCGTGGTGTTCTTGGCGGGGCGCGCGCGGTGGTTGTACTCCAGCTGGGCCAGGTGGGCCGCGTAGCCCTCCGTGATGAACTGCGGGGTGAGGGCAGGCGTTAGAGGGGTGGGACACGTGTCCCTGAGAGCCACTGGCAGCCGGAGATGTTCACTCTGCCAGGTTTTCTGGGGTGACCAGCCACGGCACCGCTCAGACCCATGCATGTGGCTCTGCTACCTGGGACAGTTCCCACCCCGTTGGCCAACGCTAGCTCAGTCACCGGTCTTGTGATGACCAAATTCCCACCTCCCTCCCATGGGAGGCCCTTGGCAGCACCTCCAGGGCTCAGCCAAGTTGGCTCCTACCTGACACTGGCTCTGCAGCTTCTTGGTGGGTCGGCCAACGATGTAGATGTGCGTGGGTGGGAGGCTGATGGAGCTGTACACGGAGATGTCCTTGGTGGATCCGTACGCTGCGTGGATCCTCATGTGGAGCTGGGGGGACAGAAAGCAACACCAGGTCAGAACACGTGGGCACCCCATGCTGCTCAGCAGGCTGGGCTTTGGGTTTTCCCACAGCATTTGTGGGAATCTCAGGTCACTGGAACTAATGCAAGTTCCCAGCTGGGTAATGAACCACCCAGTGAAGTGCTAATGAACAGAGCTGGGGATGTTTACAGGCCACGACAAGAGGAGCGACAGCGATACAAGAGCAGATCTCCACTTGCTGATCCACAGCCTTCCCCTGAGGTCTGCAGGGGGCAAGGATGCTGCACACCTCCCTGCTGTCACTGGGGGGGAGGAGCTGCAACCCCCATGCAGGAACCATTAGCCAGGAATGTTCCCCTCCACAGCCAAGCTGCTGTTACCTGCTGGGCAGAGGGAGAAGGGACAGGCAGCAAAACCTGCTGCTTTTCAGGGATACCTCTGCCTCCACTCCAAGCAGAGAGCAGCTCCTGGACTACCTTTTCTGTAGTGGGCTGGAGCAGGGGCTGGCAGGGGAGGTGTGGACATTGGTGCCACCACACACTGGCCAGCTTTGAGCCCAGAACCACAGGCCAGGGAGATGGGAAGGGAATTTCTGACCCTGGTCCTAAACTTGTGGAAGACGAGAGCAAGTAAGTGCCAGCTGCTCCCTCCCCTGCGACTCCGGCCGAAAAGGGAGCCTAAGAAAGTTAAGAACAGGCTTTTCCTGCTAATCAAGACAGGGCAAGTGCTTGGGACACCGGCAGCTCCTTCACCTGGCCAGACACAAAACACTTTGTTCTATCTGGAGTTTCTCTGAGGCTCTGGGCTGAGCAACATCAGGACCTCCCAAGGGTCAAATGCCTGGAAGATCTCTGTGGAGTCTCCCAGCAAAGCCATTTCTGCAGCAGCCCCATCCCCTCTCAGTCCTGCTGTCTGCACCACAGGCAGCCAAAAAGCCACCAAATAGGTTTAAAAAAAGTGCATGTGTGAGGAAGGGAGGCTCTGCTGCCTCTGTTCCATTAGGGGTTTGAGGAGCAGTGATGAAATGGAGCAGTGCAGAGCAGAGGCAACACAATTTAACAGCATAGACACTTTTGTAGAGCAATAAAGGGATGAAAATAAAATGAACAGATTAATCTTCCACTGCAGGTCACATTGCTGCCAAGAGACTGGTGCTGACAGGGGCGGTTGGACGAGGAGCAATCTAAACCCGTGCCATGATCCCATTTCAGCAGAGCCAGGCTTACGTCGGTGATGAGGGATTTCAGGAAGTTGGCCTTGTGCCGCAGCGGGTCGTGAACGAGCCCATCGCAGAAGGACACGATCCCATGGGGGAAGTTGTGCTGTGCTAACCATGCCACCACCCTCTGCTTCTGCATGTCAGGGCGGCCCGTGACATAGATAATGAGGTAGCCGAGGTCTTGCCAGTGCCTGGAAGGAAAGCCACGAGTCAACAGATTGCAGAGCAACACCAGTGCCAGATCAACTGCCCCAGGCCCTGCCCTGACCTTACAACGTCCACGGCCCCGGCGCGGACTTTGGGGTCGCTGCCCATGATGGACACGCTGGCTGCGAAGGAGCCGTCGATGCTGAACACCACGAACTCCGTCCCCTTCGGCAGCACTGTGATGTAGCTGTCAGCAAACGTGTGGTCGCCCCTGAGGGAAGGGATGCAAGTGCTTAGAGGCATCAAAATATCCAGAAGGCATCACCAGGACCTGCAGAGCACCACGAGCCCAAAGCAGCTCCCACAGCTGACCCAAAGGCTCCAACAGTGATGCCACCCTTAGAGCAGTTAACAGGCACTGTGTGGGGGTCTCTGTGTTCAAGTGGGGATGGATTAGCACTCCTTGGCGGCAGAGACTCAAAAGTTACCCCCAGAAAACCACTGCTGGGTTCACCAGCAAAAAGATGCTCCCTTCCTCCTCCTCCCAGAGCCCAACACCAGCAAGTGGAGCTGAGCTGGAGCCCCTGGGCTGTGAATCATCACGAGTACCAAGTCCTGTCCTTCAAGGACAAGTTTATGGTCTTTAAAATACGCTCAGTCGTGCAGTTTTGCAGATGGCCACGAGGCCCTGTGGTGCAGAAGACCTGCTCCTGCAGCGGGAGCTCAATTCCCGTGCTGGTGGTGATGCAGGAGTGAGATTAAAACGTGGGTTTTCCCCTTACAGCTGCAGAGCACAAATGGCTTTGCCCCTGTTGCTGGCAAACCAGGCTCTGAACCCATCCAACAACAGAGCTGTCCCACCAGAGGGACCATGTTCTACCTACAGTCATCCAATTCCTCTTGTGCTCCTCCTGCAAGCCCCAGGCCCCTCACCTGACCACCATCTTGACGGGGTAGACACCGATGCCCAGGCGCCGCTCCTCGGGGATCACGTAGGAAATCCTGCCACTGCTGTTGCTGATCTCTGTGTCAAAGTACACCCACTCCCCCGACGGCGGCTGGGTCATGATGTGGATGTCCACCTGGGAACAGCGAGGCTGGGTCATCCCCAGCGGGACAGGCCGAGCACAGGGACACCCCACCCGAGCCCCTCTGGACGGCAGCAGGGTCGGTCCTGCTCCCACCCTCTGCATTTCACGGATCTGAGCAGGGAAGCACCCAAACATCAGGGGCTGGCATTAAACCTGGCCTCAGTGGTGAGACCTCCGTGACAAATGCTGTTCCTGGTGGGAGGTGCCCACGAGTCTGAACAGGAGAACTTGGCCAGGATACAAGAGCAGTGAACCCTGACAGGGACCAAGGGAGCACTGACCAGTGCCACCTCTGTCACTCTGTCCCACAGTTGTCACCACATGGTGACAACCTCCCAGCACACACGGTACCTTCTCTCCTGTGAGGGTGACCATGTCTAATGGACCATACATGAACCTCCCAGTTAAGGTCTGGGGCCCATCTTCGTTAGCAATGGTGTCGTTGATCCTGTGGTTGGCTGTGACGTTCTGCACAAGGCAAGAGGGGAGGAGGAAAAAAAAAAAAATAAACAGTTTGCAGCAATGGATAACCTCACAGGGAAATGCCAAATATAACTGGACAAATTGGAGCATGGGTTTCTCTGTGCCATTCCCCCCCCTCCACTCCACCCTGAGCTCTGGGAAAGAATTTGACCCATGGCAAAGGTGAGGCTCTGTGCCCTGCACTGATGGGTGGATTGGAGCACTGGAGAGCCAATTTCCATGGCAGGTTGTACGTGCAATTCTGATACTCTCTATTAACTCTCACACTTTGGAATTAAGAGGAAATACACACAGCTGCCAGAGAAATCTGCTGATATTTTTTCAGTTCTAGCACAGAATTGCCCTCTCAGAAACCGGAGACTTTACTGGGAGCAAAGGGCATTTACTGAGCTGAGAATTGGTATTATTGGACTTTGAAAGACGTTCCATTCTGACTCGGTCCCTGACCCACAGCCAACGCTTCCTGTGTTTTACAGACTCAAGGCTAAGAGGAGACCTTGCTGACACACCTCTTTTGGGTTGCTCTTTTTCAAGCACCCAGGTAGGATATAACCATTAAAACAGAGCAGCAATGCAACACAACCCTCTGTCTGTGCTGTGCCCATGCCGGCCGCCCTCAGAACAGTTTGTGCAGCCCAAATCAGAGCAGTCTGTGCAGCCCCCAAACCCCCCTTACCCGGAGCTTCACGTTCGTCCTCTTGCGGAGCCACTTCTCGCGGGGCTTGGAGGGGGTGAAGACGGACACCTCCTTCCCATCCAGCTCCAGAACGCTCGAGTTCTCGTGTCTCATCACCTGCAGGAGGACAGATCCCACCAAGGCATCAGCCACTTGCACCCTCCCCCCTCCTGCCCAGCTGTTCTGCATCTCCTGAGCCAGCAGTGAGGAAGGGCAATGCCTGGAGACAGGCCCCTGAGTTTGCTGTTGGGCGTTTGTCTTGTCAGCTTGCAGGTTTTACAGGACAAGTGGCCTTTTCTGCACTGGCGAAGCCTGTGGCCAGTGCTGACTTAATCCTGGCTGGCATGCAGGTTTTTTGGATTGTCAGGAGGTACAAAACTGGCTCAAACACAGCAGGATGAGCTCTGCACTAAGATACCTGCCCTTCCTCCAGGGATTTGTTAGTCCCTTCCCACAGTCTGCAAGGGAACACAAACCTTCTCCCATTCCATAACAGATCCAGCACCAGCTACTCTGACCGGCCGCGTGCCGACAGATGCCGTTCCTTCAGCTCATTTCTAATTCCTTCTGAAATACATTCCTGACTCTTGTCCCATGGCTTTTGCTCCTCTCACTGATTTGACCCCCGTGGAGGCACACAGGGGTCTGGCTTGGCCACATGTGAGGCAGAGCCCAGGCTGTCTGTCCATCCTGGCCTTGTCTCCAAGGCTGACAGAGCTCCAGGACTTTGTGCTGGTGGGATGTCACTGCCAACCAGGCAGTTCTGGGGGGCAATTCCTGCCTGTCACCAGGGTATGGACAGGGATGGGAGGCAGGAACATGGAGAGAAGAGGGTTAAATCCTACCTAGGTTGCTTTTAAGCTCTAGAATGGAAAAGGAAGAGTAACACCCAAAGGCTGGGGAACACCTCACAGACACCTCAAAGACTCACAGGACTGCAGGACTGGGAGGTGACCCTGCACACAGAACTCCAAAACTGGCAGTAGTCCTTAGTGACCAAAAAATTGAGAAGCCTCCCCAAATGTGGGCTCTTTTACAAGGTCTTGAACATATTCTGTGAGGTCAGCAGCTCTCCAGCTGAGCTTGGCTGACATGGGCCAGCTCTCTTTGCAGAGCTGAATCTGGTTTTCATCCAGAGAAATGGAAAAAGGACCCCAGGGAGGACGAGCTTGCTGGGGCGGGAGCTCATGGAAATCCAATGTAAACAAAATAACAAGTTTTACTGAAAATTATTTAAATCAGGAATGTATTTTGAATCCTATTTGGGCTTGTTTTAACAAGATTTAATCTTTGGAGGCTAAAACTATTCAAGAGGTTCTTTTTACATTTTGTCCAGAGATGACTTTCAAAGGCCATTAGAAACAAGTCCTTATTAGAGGAAGCCGTTGTGTGGTGCTGGGGAAGGACAGCGAGAAGACAAATGATGAGAAAAACCCTGGTGTCAAGGCAAAGAGGAGTGAACAGAGACAGGCACTGTGCAAGGGGGTGCCAGACTATCCAGGCAGCCACCAGCAGGCTTAGAATGGATGGAAAGGTACCTCCAGGTACTCAAGCCACAAGGTTTGAAACACCACGCAGTGCTACAGACCCAGGTTCGGGCTGAACCCTGAGTAAATGGCTATTTCCCAAGTGGAACATTTTGTGTATGAGACTGTCGTGGCTGTTCCCCCTCATGCACAATGAGAGTTTCCTCTTCTTTCCAGCCCTTTTAGGCTGAGTTTGATGTGGGACCATGCAGCCAGGAGTGTGCAGGCACAGAGCCTGGACACAGCCCGGCAAGACAAGGGTCTCACTGGATTATCACCACTGCTCAGCTGCCACCCGCGCTGACACCGCTGTTGTTTATGGTTCTCACACTATTTGGAAGATAACACTGAGAGAAAGTTTGCCAACAGAATCATAAATAATTGAGAGCTGCAGCAGAGGAGGCTGGAGGAGAACGGGGAGGGTTTAACAGCTGAGCTAACACAAAGCAAACCCGGCGCCGAAGTGGGCAACACAAACCACAGAGTTACTTTGAGTTTTGTTTTTTCCAGCTCCATGCTCTAAGTGTCATTCCCTGGGGAGTTCATATTTTGTAAGGCAAATAACTCCCCCTCATCCCCAAGGAACTGAAGAGAAAATATTCCTTTTAGGGAAAAACACATTTTAGACAGCAAATTTGAGTCTTAGGCCAAATATAGGTTGATAAAATCTGAGGTGTCAGACTCCAGACACCAGCAATCCCCATTCTCCTGGCCCCAAAACTGCTTTGTGCTGCAGGAACGAGGACTAAATCCCAATGAGTTCCTAGAGGAGACAACAATAACTTAGAAAGGCAAAATGGAGAACTGCATTCTGCCTATCAACTCATGTTGAATACATATAAAACTTCTCCTTTGGTTTTATTGTATCCGGTGCTGTTTTTATTTGTCCTTTGAGAAGTTTCAGTTTCAGACTTGAGATCCAACCTGGCACACACAGAGCACAGATCACTTCAAACAAGTGCCACTGACCTTTGCCACTATGATCTGACAGGAAACTGCCCTGGGCTCTCTCCATGGATCCCTGGTGAGCCCATCTGAAACCTGCTCTGATGATAAACCCAGCCCCCCAAACCAAGCAGGTGTGACAGCATATCCATAAAATTTGTACATGTGCAGCTCCACCAAGACCACAGGTGAGGAACAAAAGGAGGGGGAAGAAAATGGATCTGCAGGGGCAAAGGGTATTTTCTCACCTTTATGCACCAACAAGTCTTATGGAAGGCACACTGGAAAAAACAAAGAGCCCAAAGTATTTTTCAACCCAAGGGAGATCAGGGAGAGAGGATGATTGTACCTGTCTGAGCAGGAAGGAGACAACGTCCGTGGACTCCCAGTAGCTGGCGTGGAAGAGGTGAGGCAGGGCCACCGTCGGGAAAGCCGTCAGGGCGTCGGGGCAGTACAGGGCGTAGTCAATCCGTTTGGTTCCCCACCACTTGGCAGCAACTACAGAAGCAAAACACTCTTTCAGACAAAGGGGGTTCACAAAGGGGATTTCAGGGCTCTGGCTCCTCGCTCCAGGTATGCCAGGAGGCTGCTCCCTGGCTGGTCCCGCTGCTCCAGCGGAACAACCGACCCAGGGCTCGGTGTTTGCTCACTCCAAGGGAGGAACACACAGCCACCAGCAGTGAGCTCTCCCTTGTTTAAGCAAAGAGGAAGGCACTGGAGAGCAAGTTAATTGGCTGTTAGTCCAAACCCCAGGGAAGGGGCTCAAAGCTCCTGTGCAATGACCCAAAACATAAAGACAGCAACGCATCTCCCTGGAGCTGTGGGAGGAAGGATGGGTGTGCTCTGCCCGTCTCTGGCCCTGCTTCCAACTCCTTTAGCTTTCACCAGGGAATTGCATCCAGGTATTGGCCACACTGAAGAGGACTGAATACTGGGAATCCATACAGGATGCTAAAAGGCACCACAAGGCAGGGAATACAGCACGTGCTGACGGGACTGGTAGTCCCCAACAAATCCTTATTGCCCCGCTGGGCTACCAAGTTACAGGCAAACGAGATGTGCAGCCCAGCCTTCCCAGGGGTACAGCCTCTGTGGTGGACAACAGGACAAGTATCTGGGAGTATTGGGACTTCATTGCATGGGGGACTGAAAAACACACCGGGATTTTGTGGAGGGCAGGGATACAAACAAAACAGTCAAGTTTCTCCCTCAGGGAGCCAACAGCTCACACACAAGTGTCTGACAGCCACCCTTCACCCCGGGACACCCCCACACCTCAACTGCCCTGAACTCTGCGCACACGCCCGTCCCAATCTCTGGAAATGAGCAGGTCTCAGTCCAAAGCCTCAGACCCCAAAGCCATGGGCTGCTTTCCCAGCAGCAAGGAGTCCTCAATGCCTGCGCACTCCAGCCCAGAAAAGCAGCCAAGGAAAGAGAAGATGGAGATCAAGAGGGCAGCAGAAGAATTTTGTTTGTGTTTGCATGCAGGATGCAAGCTGGGGCTTTGACAAGGGCTTCCTCAAGCTTGGTTTGTCTCTGTGACAATGTTCCCTTTTTAAGGATTTCCAGGAAAGCTGCCAGGTTTAAGGTATAATCCAACACACCGCTCTGCGAAGGGAAATCTGGCTGGTGATGAGCACAGATGCTGAACTGAAAAGAGGGATCCACCAACTCCTTCCAGAGACCTGCACAGAGCTCCCACCACAGCAAGTGCAGAAGGATATGGATTCAGCACATCCCCATGGCCCAGCCCTGGCTGTGCCAAGTGCCAGGCCACCCTCATCCTGATAGTCCCTGCTTTTCTGAAGAGCCATGGGAAGGAGGAGCAAGGTTTGACAGATCAACATGGCTTTTCCAGAGCTCACAGGCACCTCCTCGCAGCCACTTCTGATTCCCTGCCTTCCAAACTGACAGCTCCTGGTCATGTCCCAACCTTTCATTTCTCATGCAAGTCCCCAGCTTGGGTGATTTCAGATTCTTTACAGGAAGCAGACAGGATTGACTCTTCCATGCTCAAAAGACAGTGGTGGAGGCAGAAGCGTTGTCCCCTCAGCTCTGCCCAGAAGAATTCCTGCTCCTGCCAAGTTGTTAGCGGTGTTACGATCGATCTTCAGGGAAAAGTGACAGAAATACTTGTTAAGATGCAATCAGAAACTGCAAGTGCCTCAGTGAAAGCGCAGAGATTTGTTGTGAAGTTCTGTGACTATCAAATGAGAGAGGAGGTTGACAGGAGTGGATCTCTTCAGAATACCTGTCTTGATGTCCAGGTCTGGTATCCGAAGAGCACAGCCTGCAGCCCGGCTCCGTGGCCCTTTGAGCTTCCTTCCCTTGGCAGGGATTTCGTGTTTATGCTGCCTACGCCTCCTGAATGAGGTTTGGGTAGGGGATTTATGAGGCAGGGCAAGTTGGGACAGAAGGCTAAACCCCCTACAATGATTAAGGTGGTGTTTGGTTTCTAAAAAGAAAAATAAAATGTAAAAAAAAAAAAAAAAAAGCAGAAATCATACATTATTATGGAACACACTGATTTCATCCTCCACAAAATCACAGTACCAGGGGAGCTGCACCCTAGGAAGGTTCCTGGGAGGGAGCCGTGGTTTTGCAGTGCCTCTCCGACCTTCCTCCAGCTCTCCCTGGGGATCAGCATGGATCACATCCAACCCTCAATGCCACAGCTCCATATTACCACCACACCAACAAGCTTGAGAGCAAGAACTGCAAAGGCCGAGCCGGAGCTCGGGGGACACTCGGAGTCGAGGGAAGGAGCCAGGACAGCTGTGAGGCAGCCGGCACATGGGGACTCTTCCTCCCTGATCTCAAGAACAGGCTTTGATGGCTGTGTGGAGGAATAAATTACACAAAGCAGAAGCTGCACAAGAGGGGAGAGCATGGGGAAAGCAGAGGTGAGCGTTGTGTGACCTGACCCTGCTGCAGCTTGGAACAAGATCTCCCGGTGAGACACGCCGGCCTTGGGGCATCACCCTGGCAGAAACACCTCCCCACAAACCACCGCCGTGTGCCAGCCCAGCAGCTCCCCGTGGGTGGGAAAGCAGCACAAAACAAACACCTTCTCCCCCAGGAGCTGCTTCCCAAGCAGATTCCTATTTAGCAGTGCTCGGCAGAATGTCAGGACGAGTAAAAGGACGCACGCAGGGAGTGCGGTCTCGGCTCTCGGATGCACTTTGAGCAGGAAAGCCTTGTTTGTCAGAGAAGGTGTTTTAGTCTTGCTGCTGAGTGTTGCTCCAAACAGGGCAGGAGGTTTCAGCAGCCCCTGAGCAGCACCCACAGACCTTCAACAACTTGTACCTGCCTCCGGGAGCATTATTAACCTCAGCAATTAATTGTGGAGTGAGTAATTCACAGCTCGTGCCAGGAATGTATCTCTAAATTTTTGACACCTTCTGGGAATAGAGTTTGGGCTGAAGATTTTGTCATATGCATTCCTGTTTGGTTGGTTGGTTTTTTGAGTTTTCAGCCTTTTTTTGGTCTGAGTTATCAGAGGTCCATGAGGACACAAAGTGTTCATCTCACACCTCAGCTGAAACAAAGAAGGGCTGAGCCATTAACAAAGTCTGTTCTTCTCCACTTGACAAAGTCTATTCTTCTCCACTGTATTAGTTAGGAAGTTATACAGGTCTTGGGAAAAATAATAAATAAAAAACCCCTTTTATTCCTCATTCTGCTCTGGGAAATGTGTCACAACTGACTGGGAGCTGCCCTGTGGGCTGCAGAAGAACTGAGTTTCTAATGCAAAGTAATAAATGTTCTGTTCTGAACCAACCTGTCCTTGTCTTTCAGCGTTACAGAGGGGCTTACTCATCCCTGTTTTTGTGGGCCACATTTGAGGGATCTGCATCAAGCCACATCCTGCATTACCCATCTGGTATCAAGTGCTGATCCCGACCAGTTCTGCATGACTTACCATGGCAGCACAGAAGCATCCCTCTGGATTAACCCTCACCACACACAACAGCCAAACGGTGCTCAGAGTTAGCAATTATTATCTTTGTTTAACAATTTACCACCAGCAAGGTCCAACATGCATAACACAGCCGTGGTCCCTGCATGGCCATCAAATACATCACCTGTTCTTCCAGGGGATATGATAACACACGGCACTGACTGACAGAACCGGGCGAAGGCGGAATAATTCCAAGCTTTTGGTTATGGATGGGAAGCACCCCCCCGGACAGACGGACGGACAGAAGCTGCTCGGCCCGGAGCGTGGTCTGAGAGCGGAGCGGCAGCGAGCGGAGTCTCGGAGGGGTGCAACACTTACTGTTGGCTATGTTGGAAGCAGTGTAACTGTCTGCCATTCCTGAGACCTGGCTGGCAATGCTGATCTCACTGGCTCTCCGGAAGCCCCTGAACTGAGGGGCTGAAATGGGGGTGGACAGGGATGCGTTTTCCATGAAGACGGCACCATGAGACTGAACAACATCTGCTACAAAGTTGAAACAGGGAAATCAAAATATTAGACCAACAGACAGAGGCTGGGCAAGATGAACTCGGGAGGGAGGAAGGAAGCAAACAAAGCTGGTAGGTGCAAAAACCGTTCAGAACTGATTGGAATGAAACAAAAACACCCCACATTTCATTGGAGCTCTGGTTTGAAAAGAAAGCAAACAGCACAGCAGGCAGAGACATGTGGCTGGAGGAGCAGTCTTTGATTGAGAGAAGCAAAGTAAGTAGCTCAAAAACCAGATCCAAAGAAAAACCCAGGCAGACTTATTCAAGCAGCAATAACAAGCATGTGTCATACATACAGATGTGAATATACACAATTTTATATATTCACATCGAGACAAAATAACCAAGGCAAGGAAAACAACAAAAAAACAACCTTAGAAAGGGGCATTTGTTTTCTTGAGATATTGAAATTTAAATTAGTGTCTCCAAGATAGAAGCATTATTAAAAAAAAAAACAAGAAAA
Organism: Eulacestoma nigropectus; assembly: GCA_013397775.1. Taxonomy (NCBI): domain Eukaryota; kingdom Metazoa; phylum Chordata; class Aves; order Passeriformes; genus Eulacestoma; species Eulacestoma nigropectus. The sequence continues at coordinate 485,171 of VZTE01002410.1, forward strand.
CATCTTCATGCCTGGCAGGGACTAAATTTGGACTGAAGGATACAGCCAATACTGGTTAATCTGGAGAAAGGGCTACTGAAGGGAGTCTGGTGCTGAGCACTTGTATCTCCCACTGGAGTCAGTAGATCAGGGAGCACTCAGGCTCTATGAAAACAGAGCTTTTTTGGTACAACATGCAGGATTTTTAAATCCCAACCTGAGGTTTACCAAGTTAGGCCGAACCCCTTAGTACATAAATACAAAAAGGAGGGTTTAAACTCATGCTCACACAGACCTTATATATGGATGGGAGGGAAAAGGACCTCAAACACTCAGGAGTGGCAAAACGAGAGATGCTGAAAGTCACGCTAAAATCTCTGCATTTCAGTTTTCTCTCTGTAACAGTGCTAAAAGCATCCACCCCTCCATGGATGCTGTGAGGCCAAATTAAGTGGGATATCCCAAGCTCCTGCAGGGCAGAGGTTTGTAATGCCAACACCAGGTGCTCACAGCAGGCAGCACCAGTGTGGCAGTAACATGCAAAAGCAAAGCAACTCATTATGGTTTTATGGTTGCCCATCTCTGCTGCACTTGAGGAGCAGCACCTGAATTTATTCCCAGGTATCACACAGATACCTGGGGAGATACCACAAGGAACGTGAGCACATTACTCCCACACACCAACATCCTCCACCTATTCCAGCCTGTTTAGATATCCCTGGATTTAATCCCGGCACAAGCCTGGCACAGGGCGTTGTTTTAGCAACTGGTTTATTTTAATATCAATCTTTTTTTGCTTGGGGCTACTGATTTTCTCCCTTCGATCTCTCAGTTCGCAGCAGCAGTGTCTGTGCCCACACAAATCCTGCTGCAGCCGAGGGAGAGGGAACGTATGAAGCAGAAAATGTGTGGCTAAGTGTCAGTAAAAGAGTTCTGTTCTCTGCAGGGAAAATCAGGCCACAAGCTGCTCTGTGTAAAAGCTTTGTGGACTGTGAGATCTGAGCCTTAGCGGGAGCCTGACCTGATGATGAGCTGCACACACAGCCCACGTTGTGCCTGAAAGGCCATTAGCAGCATCACTTTCTCAGCACTTTCCCCCTCCTTCCACCTTGCCTCGAGCTGCTGGCTATCAAGGCTGTGACCAGGATCCACAACCCAGCTGGTCCCACCAGGCCAGTGCTGTTTTCTGACTGTACAAAGCACCAGCACAAGCAAGAAGAGACTATCCAAGTGGAGAACAGGAGCTGCACTGAACCCCACAAAGGTCTCAAGGGTAAAGAGTCTCATTCCCTGGGGGACCTGAACAACCCTCTCTTCTCTGGTCACCCCTCCCTCTCCATTCTCTTGCCTGTGAGATCCTCCTGTGCTCCTGCTCTTGTGTCACTGAATGGGTGCCCCAACAGAGGTGATGACCATCAGCTTTCCTGAATCCCTTCAGATACAAGGAGAAATTTGGCTTTGTCTGTGTCAGGAAGAACACCAGATTCAGGTTTAACCGCTGGAGAAACCTGAATTTCTTCCTCTCCCTTAACCTGAAGTACCTGTGGCTTGAATTAGGAAGACAAATTCAAGAGTGTTACAGGAGAAAAGACTGGGCCCAACGTGGTCCTGCCTGGGGTGGTCATGGCTTTGACTCCATTAGCCCATCTTCACTCAGCTCTGCCTGAACTTCAACTCCTTTTTGAGAACCCAGAAAGTGAATAAAGGAACAAACAGTGGGATTTTGGACTTGCTCTTTTTTAGCCAATCTCGTTTTTCTGGGACCAGGGATTTTGGAATACAAAGAATTCACAGCAAAAGCACCCAACCTCAACAGCCCTTCCAGCCCCATTCTGGTGTCACCAGAGGAACAATTCCCACTCCTGTTAAAGCCTGAGGTCTTTTAGCATTACTGAACTGTTCAGTTCATCACTGCCTGCACTGTGGGCAGGACTCTGCTCTGCAGGGGACAAGGTGCCACCCAACAGCAGCGCTCCCCTGCTCCTGCCCACTCAGGTTGCACTTGTGTTTCTCCCTTTCCTCAAGCTACACACCCTATGTCCCTGAGAAAGGGCAGTTTCTAAGAAAAACAAAGGCCAGGAAAAGGCAGGGCAGGAAACGTGGAGAAAAACCTGTTTTATGCATTACAACCCCCTCAGAAAAGCTTCCTCCACACCAAAGCTGTAGTGACAGCAACTTCCAAAGAAAACCCTGAGACATAACTCACAGAAAAAACCCACAAACCTAACAGCATATTTCCTGAATTTGTGTATTCTCTGCACCATGTTCCTTGTGCAGCAATTTTGAAACCAAGGGGGCTTTCTTGGGGAGTGCAGTGACCAGAGTGGGATGTCACAGATGCTGCCATGCTGGCACAGATTGACCCCAGCACCTGCAGCCAGGTGCTCCTAACGGGAGCCATGGGAAGTCTCCTGCACTGCAGAGGTGCATCCCCAGCCACAGCTCAGGTCCTGACAGCCACGGGGAGGTTTTCCAGGCAAGCCCAGAGTGAAGCCAGAAGGTCAAGTAGCAGCAAGACCTTTATCAAGATCAGCTGTCCCTCTGTCACCCGGTAAGGACAGAGGTGCCCTTGTTTACTGCACTTTGTAGTGTGACTCAGGGCTGACTCAGGGCCACTGTACCAGAGCGAGGAAGAGGAGCCTGGCTGGAGCAGTGCCCTGAGCACCCTCCCAGCAAAGCACACGGCACAGCCCATGCCATGACCCAAGATTTAACTGCACTTCCAGGGGAGTGGACATGGGAAGCCAAATCACTTTTTTTTTTGGCCTACCTAAGAACCTTTAATGCTCATTTTGATGCTGCACTCTTTCACTTATGGACTCATTTGTCAATGTTCTTATAAGGGAGCAGTCCTGAGCCATCCTCTCAGGCAAGTCCTTGGGGTACCTGAATGACAGGTTTTGACATGTGCTATTTGGAGACGGAGCTATTGCACCAAAGCGGGAAATATTGAAAGCAATCAAAAAATACGTACAGTTCAATAAAAACAAAGAGACTAAAAAGCATAGAAAAGCCAGCCAGCTGCTCAGCATAGGCCAGGCCCTGCTTGCAATGGAGTCACTGGTCAGTGCTGGGCACTCTGCAGTCGCTACCCTGAGATCAAGAGCAACAGATTTCTGTTGTCCACAAGTTTTTGTGATTTTGCAAATCTCCTGCAGTCCAGTGGCTGAACTGGGATTCAGCACTTGCTACACTCACATCAAGAATTGCTTGGACATGCTGTGCTCTTGACCCACAATGTCAAAAACAGAGAATCATAGAATCCTGTAATGTTTTGGGTTGGAAGGAACCTTAAAGACCATCTAATTCCAACCCCCTGCCATGGGCAAGGGATGCTTCTACAAGCTCTGTCTTGACCACAGGCACTATCAGCTCACAGTGAAATGGCATTTCATCAGGGACCTCCGAAGTGATCAACTGATAGTACCAGACCCTTTCCCTCTGCTTTGTCACAGAACCTCGCAGCACAGGCAACACAGCAACTGCACACCTAAAAATCCTCTCCACCTTCAGGAGACAGAGAGAGACCACCCAGAAAACTCAGCAATGTTGCCGTCCTGTATGAGCACATAACAGCCCAAACTGCTCAGGGACAGTGAGGGTCAGCTTGTTAAAGACAAACAGGGCAGCAGAACCCAGCTCTCAATGCAAAACACCGAGAAAGGAATGAGAACGGGCAAGTGAGACACGCGGGGAAGAAGAAAACCAAAACAAAGGCAAGTCTCATCAAAACTGCAGATGTAGCACCAGCCACAATCAGAATAAATGAGGCCATGCAGCACTGATGATGGGAAATAAGGCAAAACAAATGCATCAAACTTTGCTTTTAAGGCAGGAGACGAGAAATTAATTTAAAATAACCAACACGCAGAGCCACCCTGGGGTCTGAAAGCCTCAGTGCTGTGTTCAGCAGAGCCACGAGGAGCGTCCAAACATGAAATACTCAAAGGGACAAAATCTGGTGTGACATGGACATCAATTGGACTTCTGGGCACGATGACTCGTGGCTGCTGGGGAGCTGCACACTGCAGGACACCCTTTCCCCAAGGGATCCTGCACTCAGGGAGCACCACACAAGCAGAGTCACCAGGGACTGTCTCTGCCAAAGCCTTTTTCCAGCAGCACAGGCACCACAGAGGAAACCAGTCCGTACATGGCAGCAGCTCCCCTTCCAGCATCGACACCAGAATGGGACAGAGTTCATAATCCCAAGCCCTTGTTTCCACAGTGGCTCTCCCAGATCCAGGTGTGATCCCCAGTGGTTATTCCGTGTGGCACAGCCTGAGACACAGCACGAAGATTTCAACTCCAGGAGGCAACAGTGTGATCTCCAAAAAAGGACCCCAAGAACCCAACACCACAGACAATACGAAAGTGTAGATTACACACACTCAGCACAACCAGCACTTTTATTGGAAACATCTTGCCAATTCAGTACGGGAACGGGGATACTTGTTTCCATGAAGCTGTCCTGGTGCTGGAGAGCACCCAGAGGGCTACTTTCCATGAGGAGGATGGGATTGTTCTGGATTGTCTCAACTAGAAGCAGATGGGGAAAAAAAAAACATAACAGAAGGACAAAGAACAACAGACATGCGGCCACAAAGTGTTAAACATACAAACAGTTACACCCCAGCACTTAATTATGAGTCTTCAATGAACAGACAACCTTCAAATAGAGTAAAAGAAACAAAACAGGGGTGATTTCCAAACAGACTAACATCAGAGATTAACTGGGAGCAGAGGAGAACACAACGATGGCATTTCAACAACAAAAGGGAGGCATCTTCACCCCCCTCTAAGCCAAATCCATAAATACACAGCAGATCCAGAGAAATCTTTTTTACTATGAGTGGAAAAAATATGCTGTAAGGGAAGAATCAGACTCACAGCCTACACAGTGCAAAGCACAGGAGTAAGCAGGGATGTGAGTTTGATTTTACTCTGCAAGTTCATTGAAATGAAACGGGGACCAGCATTTAGTACAGATGGGAAAATGGGGGAAAAAACAGCCTGAGTGGCTTTCTGAATTGTGAACTCCCAAAAAAGCTATCTGCATGAGGAGGTGTGCACAAGCAGTGTTACACAAGGTTTTGTACAGAACCAATTATAATTGAACACCTGAATTTTATGCGATCAGCAGAACACACAGCTTAATTATAGCAGCAATTAACTTTTCTGGAGTGCCCTCCAGTGAACACTAACTTCAGGAGCAGCTTGGTGAATCATGGTTAGTCCTTCTGGGTAATGTGTCCATCACAACACTGACTCTAATGGAAAGGAATGGCCTGTTACTTTCTGATAAGCAAATGAAGAGGCTTTGTCTTACAGGAAAAGAGAATTTAAAGCTGGTTTTTGTCCATTTTATTCATCAAGGCAGAGCAGTAGCTCTTAAAATAACAAGGCTCAGACCTGGAGGTTTTGCAATCACTCTGCCCTTCTCATAGAAGTGCTAATTGCTGTTTAACTTCACTGCATAGCAAGTGTCTCTCCAAACACAGCCAACTCAGAGGTCCAGGGAGGCTCTAATATTCCTGCTGCTGTCCAGAATGATAACCAGAACACAGGTTTAGTGTCAATGGGGCCTCTACCTCTGGGTTCAGTGAGAACAGGGGCTTTGGAATATATTTAAGAGAAAGACGGTAAGATCTTTAGCTGTAATTTTTTTGTATTAAACCCCTTGCAGCTGATACCTAGAATACACCCAAAAAGCAAATTGCTTTTCAAGTTGCTATAGATTCCCTGAGCTGTTGTAACTGGCCTGGGTACAAATGCAGTTGTGGGTGGATCCATTTTTAAAAAGTGTTGCAGCAAGATCTTGGCTAAATTTGACAAGTGAGTGGGGCCTGCAGAAAGCATTTTATTCACTTCATTAAACGTGGGGTTTAGTTTGTGCACATTTAACAACTCAGACCTCTAGATTCAGCAATTACAATCTTTAGAGACACTGATACATAGAAGGCCACTTCTTTGGGTTTTCAACTTTAAAATGATGCAGAAGATCACTAGAATTATCCAGCTCTAGGTATACAGTCTTCTTCATTTATTCCTGCATGATTCAAATATTAGACAAATGGGATGCAAACAAGTAAATCATCTCATCATCTCATTGTAGACTCTGCTCCTTCCAGTCTTCTCTGGCTCTCCAAGTCCTAAGTTCTGCCAACTCAGTTCACTCACTCTCAACCACAAGCACCAGTCTGGGTGTAAAACAGAGGCCTTTACAGAGAGGTCATCACCTCATGACCCTCAGCAGCTGGAGGCCCTTGTGTGACAAAGGGCAAATGGGACACAAGGCACTGATTTCACTGGAAGAAAATTCCTTTTCTGGTAAATCAGGAACAAGGCTAATGCTACAGGGCCAATTCTCTGTCTCACCATTCCCAACTGCGTGGATAACTTCATGTAAAATGTGGCTGTAACCCTTCAAACAGCTAATGTGGATCCAGAGGGACTTACCCAAAACAGCAGAGTTGCCATCGCCCAGCGGGAACCTCTGGTACCGGGGAATATTGAAGGGGGGCAAAAGGTAAAACTTCCTCTCCAAAAGAGGCTCGAGGCGTGAAGCAGATGGGTCTGCAGGGTGGAACAGGTTATATACCTGCTGACAAGCTGGTCTGAGCTGAAAGACTAAAAGGACAAAGAAAAAAATCCCTCAAGTATCAAAATATTACTTGTTAAAATATAGTAAATATTTGTCTCTAAAAAGGACAACCGTCGGGTTACAAAATTGCAAAGGATTTATCATCTCCCTCATCTCCCAGTTTAGTCAACTGAAACAATTTATTACAATGTTTACAGACTCAAGAATTACCCAGTACTTTTCATGTTTGGAAATCATATAATCAGTGGTGCACAGAGCACACAGAGATCTGCTTCTTTACCGTGCAGTAAATACGATACAGAAATGTTTGGGTTTAACCAGATTCCTGCCATTGCAGCAGGAGGTGCTTACACCACCCACCAAGGGAGCAGTTTGCACCAGGACTTACTGTCAAGAGCTGGAATTACAGTTTTCCGCAGTGCAAGCACCAGACCCAAGGGAGAACCAAAGAGGAAGAAGTCGGTGATCTCAAAGTCAAACTTCCCAATATTTCCTCCATCCAGCATCGTGGAGCTACTGGATCGCCTGGACGTGGGGTCGTTTCTCAGGACACTAGAATGTAAACTGGGACAAGAACAGAAAATAAAGTCAGAATTTTATTCTCACTGTGTTTTCATAATTAAAGCCTGGATTAGTGATTGACAGTGGATATAATTTCTATCTCTTCAGTGAAGGAACTGTGCTAATCAACCCACAATGACCCCGTTGCACTGGCATCATTTAGATGTACAAATCCAAGCTTCAAGTGGGTTCATTTACACATCATCTCCTCAAAATGTTTTTTCTTTAAGGAGTCAAAATTGTGGTTGCTGCTACTATATCCAACGTGTCCAGCTTTTCCTCCCTCTCTCACGTGTCAAACCTGTTTGCAAAATTCCACCTCTGTGTAGTGCAGGCTGGGCAATGCACAGGTTTAACAAAGAGATTTCAATCCACATTTTCCTTGGACATTGAAGAAGCAGCAGCAGGAACACAGGTGAAAATCCTGGGAATCCACCCCCACATTAGGGAGAGTTGCCTCTTTGCAGTCTAGATCTGGAAATGTGAAATGACAGATGTGTAACACTGATAACCTGGTTCACAAAAGGCTTTCTGAGATGCTTCTGTTCCCACCCAAAAGCATGAAGCTGCAAATTCCTTTGCTCTCCAGGCTGTACAGATTCCAGTGGCAGCTGTAGTGGGTTGTCTCATTATAATTAGAAGCAGAGAGTTGAAGGCAGTACCAGCAGTGCCTTAAGAAGGTGTTTGCAAACACTTCAAAAAGCATCAGAACAGGTTCTATAAAACACGTAGGAGAAATGGATACCATAAGAGTTGGGCTGGATAAAGAGTTTACTGGCCTGGAGTTCGGAACGATGCAAATCCGACAGTCTCCTGCCAGCTCTGTGGCCCCAAAACAAAACCCCAGGTGGTGACCATCACTTGTCACATCCTCATGTGCAACAGCTCTGGCTCATCAAGGCCACTTCTAAGGGCAGTGACACCTCAGCACTGCTGTGATACCAAAACAGGGCTGTTCCCTCCCCACCATCCTCAGCACCAGAGCAGCTGCTCACAGACCCCTCAGACACAGTCACTCAGTCTGGGAGCAGCTGCAAACGCTCAGACTTTTGGGGAAGAAAACCGGGTTTCATGCAGACTTTGCTTTCCTGCCACGGCAAATAACGCATCATCCCAGAGACAGCTCCTCTGCTGAGCACCATTCCCAAAGGATGCTAAACCTCCGCCTGCTCCTGCTGCGCTGTCATGTTCCCTCTGGAGCTGCACACGCACATGCACGGCTCTGCTCTCCGGTTCCCAACCAGGGAATGATAAGTTACTTATGCCAGACACACACACATCACAGAGAGTCAAAACAGTGGTGTCAAAAGCAGGAGGAACGGGAGGTTACAGCAGTGACAGCTAAAACGAGCCTGTTCCTGTTTCTGCGAAGCAAACGAGCCTGCCTGAGATCACCGTGCCGAGCTGCACAGCCCTGAAACACGTCTGAGAACAAGCCACCTTTGGTGGAGCTACAATTGCTTTAGCTAACAAGATGCAACGCATCAAGTTTGCTGTGTGTGAGGAATGCAAAGTCATTTAGAACACGCTCAGCTTTGCTGAAGGGAGGGTGACAGCGATGGGATTCCAACAAAGGCACCAGAGGAAAAGCTATCCCGATGGCAGGATGGGTGCAGGGGGTGTTGGTGTATTCCACACAGCTTCCCACAGCATCTCTTCGTGGGGAAGGGAAGAAGCAGAGCAGGCACAGCACTGAACAATTTGGACAGCTTCTCTCCTTTTGCCGGGAACTTGGTATCGTCTTTTCAGCAATCAAAAGAAATGAGAGCCAAGGGGAACTCTGGATCCATCATGCTGCAAGCAACCTACAGTGCCCTGTTCTCCCTTTAAAAAGCAGCAGATGTACTGTGTGCATTAATTAAACAAGAGCTTATGGATTTCAGAAGCAAATCAACTCATTTACAATAATACAAGTACAGCACAGCCAGAAATAATGTAGTTGTGCAGAAGGACTGAATTTAAAAATAAATGTGTGATTGTAATCTCCAGATGCTGCTCTGGCTTGCTGGGCATTATCCCAGAGAAGTGGGTAGGTCTGATACATGAATAAAAATGAGTGTCTTTGGCACAGGCTGAAATCTGCAGTGGGCACGGACAGAAAGGTCCCTGTGTGCCAGGCTGCCCGTCTGTCGAGTCCAGGAGGAAAACTTGGCTCTGTTCTGCCAACCTCCTGCTCGAAGCCACGCCACACTAGGGCTTGGTTTTTGCATGGGAAAAATCATTCCTTGGTGGCAGAGGCCAATGGGGCATTCTGCTGGTGCTGGCTGGGAGAACAAGGTCCAGGGATGGGCGTGGGAGCGACGTCCTGCTGACATACAGGAGGGGACAAGTGAATCCCTGCTCCCCAGCCTCCCCTGCACCACAGAGCTGAGTGAGAGACATGCAGAGAGAGCTCCTACTGCAGCTCCAACCTGCCCCTTTCCCTGAGGGAATCCTACTCTTGAGTTCTGGGAAGAGACTAATTTTTCACCCAAGTTCTAAAGTGAGGTATAAAAACTCTTAAGAAGTAAAGATGCACCAATCTGTCACCCCACTGAATGCTGACAGCTCTTGCCGGGGACCCACAAGTGCTGCATGTTGGGTGCAGGCACAGCCCTTCAGAGATGGAACAGGAAGGACCAGCACAAAGCTATTTGGAACAACAAACTGAGCAATCCATTATCCACATCAGGCCCAGCACTTATTCTAAAACAGGTGTAAAAATGCATCAAGATGCCAGCCCGATTTCCTTAACTGAGTCTGTGCCCCTGAGGTCAATAACGAGGAGGAGAATGAGCACATTTTTGCACGACTCATATTTTCTCCTGTAATACAGGAGACTGTTTTGAGGAGGCAAGAACAAGAGCCTGATTGCCTTTTATTAACCTGCTGGAAATAGCCAAGAACCTTATTGTGGATTTTGTAAATGCAGCTGTCTTTCTGAATATCCTATCTCTGTGCACCAGCAACATTCACTTTGATACCTTCTCTCTCCTATAAATCATTTACAAAAGGGCCCTGACGTGGCAGGACAACACAAATCCCTGCGCTGAAGCAATGACTCCAAGTAGTGATGGAGGGGGAGAAATGCAGGAGAAGCCTTCAGCTCAGCAAAGGGCACAAGGAACAGCCTTGGACACAGCTGCAATGCAGGTAATGGGGTTTGCTGTGGGGGACACTGCTCCCCAGTTCCTGGGACATGAGGGAAGAGGCATTAAGAGCATATTTACTGCAGTTCCTCCAGGCCTGCAGGAGAAAAAGGTCTGGGCTGTCCAGTTCCAGAGGCTAAAGAAGAAGATTCAGTCAGAAAAATCCTCTGCGTTTACAGAAATAATCCCTGAATGACCAGTGGCCATGGTCAGACTGCTGTGAAAATCCCATGGGTTATGTTAACAGACACATTCTGAAAGTCCATTTGAAAAAGCTTAAAAATGTGATATTGGGGGCTTCAGCAGTGAGTAACAAATTTGAAACATGTCCTTGGTGCAACGAAGCAGCAGGGGAAAGAATAACTCAAAATCAGGTTTCAGACACGCTTTAAAATTAATACAACGCTGGGTTCCCAGTTCTGCTTCACCGAGTTCCCTTACACGATTTCTCCATTTGCTTTCTGACCTCCATCCCACACTTGCAGCACAGCAGAGAAGCAGTTCCCTGACTGCCTTGGCTGTCACACAACAGCTCAAAGGGCTTCTTGCCATTGCAACACCAATGCAGCAGAGAAGCTGGATTCTCTCAGTGCCACTCAGCAAGAAAGCTGGTAATTTTTTTGCATATACAACACACCAAAATCGATAACCCCCTAATCTAAATTGTTTCCCTCCGCCTTTCTTATCCCAGGATGACAAAGCAACACTCACGTTCCACAGATGCACCACCCTCAGCTCCAGGACACTGCTGGATCTGTTCCTTCCAAATCTTAAATCTTACCTTGAAAGAAAGGCTTGATGCTGCTTTATCGTGTCCAGCTCATAGGTGGATGAATCACTCCTTTTTCGTGGCAGCTGCTTCTTTGGATCTTCTCCGTTGCTACGAGGAATATCAATGTTGCTCCTGCTGAGGTGTCTGCTGGCTTCCAGATTAGAGCCACTGGAACAGTGGCTGTTGTTCACCGTTATTCCAGGAGACAGAAGGTCGGTATCCTGGGATTTGAAATATATGGATTTAGCTGAATTAAGAATACACCCACATTATAACACCTCCCTCCTATCCTCCTTTCCCCATTTACCCCAAGATCCAGTTGAGGCTAATACAGAATCTCAGGCCCAACCACTCCTTAAGGTGTGAGTGATGCTTCACACCAGAGGGTGAAACGTCTCTGTTTAGAGCAAACACGCCCAAACTGACACCCATGCGCACCTTAAGACACGTCTGCCATTGATAAGGAATAGTCTTTGTTGTTTCAGGAGATCCTTACTAAAAACAGGGTCCATGGAGGAACTGGGAGCCAGCATTACCTGGACACTCACAACGCTCCCTCGCCGACTGCTGTTCTGGCTCTCGGACACGGTCTGATTGCTGTAGCATAAGGCATCAAATCCCAGGATCCCTCCAACACAGTCCCCTACCAAGCAGACCTGAGACAGGCAACAGAAGCAGGGGAGGAGAAGGAGGAGAAATAAAAAGGAAATTTTAAAAAAAGTCCCTTGACTTCAGCTCAGAAATAACGGTTGGACAGAGCGCTGGACTACAGATGGACAAGCTGGAGCAACAGGATGCCCAGTGCCTTCATCAGTAAAACTGTTCAGCCAATGAAATCCATCATTGCCTGCAGACTCCCATTCTCTCACACAGCTCAGGTGTCCTGGCTGTCCCTACCAGCCAACTGGAGTGACAGGACAGTAACACAGAGCCCTGGTCCCGGTGCTAACTCCAGAAACCAAGCTGGATCCCCCTTGCCAGCTATCCGTGCTACCTCAGGAAAGCTTCTGCTCATTTGTATCCCGAGGGGATAACACTGTCTTGCCTCCAAAGGTATGAGCAGACAGGCACAGTAAAGCACCAAAATGCCTGGGCAGGAGAGGGCTGGCTGGGAAGAAGCTCAGGATGGATAAACCACACTACAGCAGTGCAGTGTGACAGCTCCTCCAATGTCTCTGCCCTCATGGGGCTGGGGAGTCACTTTGCTCAGAGTTGTGAGGCTCAGTCATGCCCTTTATGGGGTGCAGCAGCTGCACAGTCTCAAAAAATAAACCCATGGGTGCGACAGTTCCAGCACGAGCTGCTGAAGGTCCTTTAAAGCCAGGAATGCCTAAACAGCCTTGGTTTGCAATGGGGAAGAGACCATGTTTAGTAACAAAGGCAGCATTCCTGCTCGGGCAAGGTGCGTCACGCTGAAACCTGATTAACTTCACCGCTTCGGAGCTTCATTTCTGAACACAAACTCAGACTTTGCTTTGAATCCCAAAGGCTCAAGACAGTGCACAAGCAATAATCTGCCCCCCTCAGAAAGAAAGAAATGGAAAGCACAACACTTCCTTATTGCAGCCCAACACTGTCATGTTTCCATCCCTCCTGAGAGATTTAAGGCAAAGAGAATTTCAGAAGAAAATTGCTTCATTTGTTCTTCCTCTCGCTGTGGCCTGAGCAGCCCCTGGCTCACCTGGCCGTTGAAGGAGGTGCCCTCCTGGGATTTGATGAACTCACTGTAGGCCTGGTTGGCTCTGACAATGACAGTGGCCACGGCTTCTTGGTACTGTGGGGAGGACGTGGCGAGGAGGGGGAGCGCAGCGAGGGGAATGTGATCCTGGCTGTTGGACAGGCAGCCCTCGTCATAACTGTACGGGCTGAGGCTGGAGAGGGCAAGAGACAGTGGGAACATGGGGAAAACAACTTGCAGGTAGTACAGTCAAGTGTTGTGGTTCATTAAAAAAAAGCCTCAAGACAGGAAGGCCATTTATTCCTCTGTGAATGGGTGAGAGCTTAATAAATCTTTCCCTCGCATCAAACGTAAATCTTCAAGGACAACATACTTACACCGACAGAACAACCCCCAGACAAGGAATTAAATCCTTAGTATTTATTGGATTAATTAGAATAAATCAATCTCAGAACTTGTGCTGCATGATTACTGTATTCACTGCAGCTAAGTATGAAATTGAGATTGAATGCCTCGCTGGTACATGAATAAATGCATTCTCAAAGCATGGTCAGAGCTTTCAGTGCTACATGCAGAACATCTCAGGGAAACAAATAAAACAAAACAAAACCCCCAAAAACCCCCACTCCATGATAAAACAGCATCAGCTTACCTGGACACCAGGGAAAACGCTTCGGAGCAGATGGCTGGGCAAGGGACAAGTTTGATGGCAATGTGTCCCAGAGCAGCTGGGTAATGCACCCTCATCACCGTGTCAAACACGGTTGTGATGGTGTTGACATCCCCTTGCTTAGAGCTCTGGTCACCACTTCCTGAGTCCAGGATGTTCCCTCCATGGAGGACCAAGAGAAGGACGTGGATTTTACTCGGCTGCATTAATGGCTGCACTGATTCATCCTAGGTGGGGATGAAGAGAGCACACAGAAACGTTCATTTTTCAAAGAGGTTACTTGTGCTTAATTTATGGCAAATTAATTTATGGCAAAGGCCATTAGATATACCAGAATACAACAGCTGAGAACCTGAGTATTCCTTCCAGGTCTCTTATCCTACACTTGTGCATGCACAAATGCACACACAGCCTCAGCCTGACTTGTCAGAAGCAGAAGGAATGCTGAAAGTCAAAAAAAATACCTGCATAAAATTGTATCCAGGTAAAACATGGCAGGAGTAAAGATATTCCTTGTGTGTGTTAGGGTGGGAAAATACAGAAATAAGCTAGAGGTGTTGCTTTTTGTGGGGTGCTGAGCTCAGCTGCAGCAGTTGGCAGCGAAACACATTCAGCAAAATTAACAAATGAGATCAAACAGGTCAGCAAGCAGCAAGTTACTGAGGAGAGAAGTTGTGGGAAGATCAGTCATTGCATGTTTGCCTAACACAGAAGTTATAAATAAGACTTCAGATTTGCTTAAACTGTTGCAAGAGAGGAACTGAAAAGAAAGAAGTTAATGAGCCTCTAACCCAAGGAATGGCCAGCATGTGGCTGCAAGACTGCTGCACGAACACAGTGAGGGATTTTCATTTGGCTGCCCAGGTGATTTGCTTATTGTGTTGAACTAATTCCTTGCCTAAACACACAGGCTGTAATTTGGGGGAAGGAGGGAATTGTATCCAGAGTGGGTTATCATTAATGCCCTGCCAGAAGAGCTGTAAGCCCAATCCTGACGCCCCAGGCAGGTACAAGAGCATCCATGTGCACATATTGTAACACAACAGAGCAGTAACTATTTTTAATATCTATTTGCTACCAGGGCTTTCAGTGTTTACAGCTCCCACACGGACTCAAATCCTCCATCCCACACCTCTGAGATCTGTGCAAACCCTCCTGTACCTGACCCCTGGGCTAGCAGAGACAATATCTGAGAATACCCTCAGCAACTCCCTGTTGCCATTGAGAGGGGGTACGGAAGGGGTGGAGGGCAGCAATGTTTTCCATTTGGCAGATTGTTCTAATTCTAACATCTTTAGTCACCTGTTGTCCTTCGAGCAGCGACTGAGTCCCTGACAGACCTGCTGGTGGGAGGAAAGCATGCCCAGGCACACATTAGCAGCCTAACAACTAGATTACATTTTTACCAGATACTGTTAAAGCTTGTCTTACTACACAGCCCACCAGAAGTATTAAAATTCACATCTAAGTCTGTAAAAATGATTTTTCCAGATCTCCTGCATAAGAATGGCCTTTAATTATTTAGTACCACTTCACTGTATTCATGCCTGCTCTTGAAACGTTCTCTGACTCCAGTTTTGGCACCTGCACAGTGAATCTTTCCCTGGGTGGAGGCACAGGAGGAGCCCTCGAAGCGTCTCAGCACCTCTTCTGCTTCCAGACAAGTATTTGAAGTGCTCATTTGGAGAATGACATGAGTCACCAAGCTCAGGTCATGCAGAAGTTTATCAGCAGTGATTTGGAGGCACCTTTCATTTCATTACCCTCTGCTCTGAAGGAAGTGGGGAACTGCTGATTAGTTTAAGGGTGGAGGTAACTATTTAGAACTTCCTTGTAAGATCTGGAGCCTCTTAAAACACCTAAATCCTGAACCACCTTCTGGTGAGGGAAGCTTTTAACCTGAAAATCATTGCAATTGGTGGCACAGGAATTTCATACTATTTTAGCAGACAGCTTGTGAACAACTACAAATAACTGTCTTTTTCATCTTGCTTTGAAGTCTGTTCTTTTTCTAAAATGAAGGCAAAAACAGGAGGGGGTTGAGTTTGCACAGCCCTCTGAGGAAGACAAGTTTCCCACACCATCTTGAGCTCCAAGAGAAATCTTAGGGCTGTGACTTGCTTATTTTGAGGTGGCCAGAGCTGTTCCCCTCCCAGCCACCCACTTTCCTCATGGCCCTTGAGCTCTCAGTCTATGATGGAAAAGCCAAACCACCATGAACTTAGAGCCTGGCACAGTCAGTAATTCCAAAACTCATGGTCTTTGATGGACCACTCAGACATAATGCAGGCACTCTGCAGAGCAGCTGCACCACCTCTGCAGCACAGACAGGCCGCTGCTGTAAGGGCAGGATGGGAACAGCCACCCCGGGGTGTCTCACCAGGACTCTGAACTGCACAAGTCTACAAAGCTGGGGTGGATCAGTGTGGTGTTATTTATTTATTATTTTGCCCAGAGCACTAACACAGGCTGTGCTATAATTGGTTTCCAAACAAGACCCAGAGCAACTCCACTCTGTGGGCTTCAGCTGAGTGCTGTCCTTTGCACCTCGGTGCTGCAGGAATGTATTCTCCCACTCCCACACTCGCTCATCTGGCATTGCAGGATAGCTCTACCCAACCTTGAGCTGCTCTGATTCCCACAGGATTACCAGTTTTTTCCAGCTGGATACCTGATGCTGCCTGCAAACTACACAGCGTTTTCTATATGATGTTCAAAAGATGGGAGAAAAATCCCTTAAATCTGAAGTACAAAAGGACACACACGGGTGTTACTGGGCCTCAGCAGCATGTGGAGACAAGACACAAGACATTGCTCACAGCCAAGGGACCCGTTTATCCCACACAGAGACATTCCAGCAACAAAGGATCTCATTACAAGAAGCCAAAGCACTCACCTCAATGATGCTGAGCCTCTCCACACTGGAGCCAACGTGGTACTCTGCTGATGTCTCCTGGTACAAGTCACCTGGAAGCACAGAGGTGTAAAATGTCAGTGCTGCCAGATGCTCTTTGGCAAAGACACTCTTCCATAAAGACACTGCTTGTTCCAAGGCCTCACATCTCCTTCATTATTTCATCAAATAACCTTTCCCCTCCTACTTGCCTTCCTTCCACCTGAGAAGCCTGGGCAATGCTGGGTCATTTATTTTCCAGCAATTTCTCATAACTTGGGTAAGAGCTGAGGACATCAGTGAGCTCTTCTCTCATTACACCGATCTGATACCGCTGCTTTTTTAAGGATGGCAACAATGGGAAATCCCTGCACAACTGTCAGAAATGATTGGTTTGTGGGAAAATAAAAGGAATTGCTTGAACTACGTTGGGGAGTAGAGATCTGATGTATTCCTACATCTGTGCCTACACAGACTGACTTTGTAGGAAAAAGCCTGAGTGTCACCTTCCACCATGAATCGCTCTGGCTGAGGAGCTACAGCTTCCTTTCACCATTTCATAATGATGAGCAGAAAATAAAACTGAGGCAGACACAGTCAAGAACAAAGGATGGAGCAAAAGGAAAGAAGAGTCAGGAGAAATTCAAGTCATTCAAGACAGAGCTGGAATATTTCATCATTATATGAGAGAATCCTGGCTGTCACACAAAGGAGCCAAACCAACGCAGAAAATAGAAGAGAATCAAAAGCTATCCCAGCTCCCACTGAGCAAATCTTTTTCGGCAGCACTGGGCAGTCATTTTTGTGCTGTGTCTCAGCTTCTCCCTTTGTGAGACGAGGATAACAAGTTTTACCTTGTTCAGAATGAGGCTGTGACAATTGCCTGGAAATACTGTAAAATAGCACACGCAGTTTGTACTTGGAAAAGAATTACCCTGCACATCATCGCATTCGGGGGTTTCAATTTTATCCATCAGATCGTTGGAACTCCATTTCGTTATTTCTTTCGGGAACATTTCCTCATTGTCAGACAAGTCCTCTTTAAAAAAACAGAGTTTTTGAGAGTCACACACACAAAAATATGTATACAGACAAAAGCACAGAACAGAATTTTAAATAAAACCAAGGCTCCATAACTCTATGCAATCTATAAACACTTAGATAGTTTAAGTCATAATAAACCACATACTTTACCACCTTTTGCTATATAGAAACCAAAGCACCTTTCGAAAAGTAAACAAAATGTTTTAGTTGCATGATTTAACCAAACAAAACTCCTAAAACATGGGGAAAAAGCAACTTGGATTTTTAATGCTACCACCTAAGGTACCACGTTTGGCCTTTGTCTTGCCATTTTCTCTGATGGTGCTAAAGCAGCCAGAATGCTCCGGTATAGCAGAGGACAAGGCAAGGATTCCCACTGGGATCCTCCCAGACCTGTTTGAGAGCTGTGGGATTTCTTTGGGGGAAGCAGGGACAAGGATCACTGTTGCTCACAGGACCAAACACCTAAAAAGGCAGGAGCAATAAAGGGACTGTGACCACCCCAGGCTGATTTCCTCAAGAGATGAGACACAGAGCATGGATCTGCCACTTCCTTCCTAAATATGATGTTCTTAGAAGTGTAATTAAAAGGAAGAGACATACAAAGGGGAGCTCTCCTTTCTCTTCTTCTTTTTTTTTTTTCCATTGAGGATGTATCTTTTGCTGCTACGAAGGTTAAGTGCTTTCTAATTTATTTATACTTCTGTGCTTAGTATGTCTTTCCTGAAAATTTTGGGCTTGTAAATTTAATAAAGAGTTATAAACGTAATAACAGCAGTAATTACAGATGTCTTGAAGATCTAAAAGCTGTAATCTTCGGAGTCCCAGACTAGGATTTCCCCTTTCTTATTGCTGTAGAGTTACTAAGAAAATAATTAGCTGGAAGAATCCCACAATGGGGAACAAAAAAAGGGTTATGAAATATATTAATCTTTTCAGCCAATCTGAGAAATAGCTTAAAAAAAAAGATTGTATGAAGGGCACTAAGTGAAGATCCAAGCAAAGCCTGATTATTTTTAGGAGTTTCTACTTCAACTTTGACCATAAAAAGAGAGCAACCTGGAAATTTTGCACCAGCATGCCATTTCCTTTTTCAGCCATGGAAAAAATTTGAGTAAATCCCAATTTCCCTGCACACAGGAGCGTGGAGCTGCCTGTCCAGAGCAAGTGGAAAGCACAGGCCTGTAACACACGTGCCAGCAGAGAATTAAGAGGACAATTGCACTCAAAGCTCTTCCAGCAACTTAATCTAAATATTAAACTTAATTCCTTGAGAGGTCTAATTACAGCCCTTACTGCTGCTCAAGTGATCCCTGAATGGGATATTACTCCCATTATTAGCATTTATTACAGGATAGATATTCGATATTACTGTATTTGTCACTATCTTTACCAGTGAAAGAGGGTGAGTGGGAAGCTGGAGACAAGGAATCTTCTCGGGCTCAGGTTACACCCACTGCACTGCGAGGAAATGTGTGTGTGTGTGTGTGTGTGTGTATGGGAAGCACTTCTGAGGAACTCTGCTGGGTGTTGACTCACATCCTGAGCCCTGCCAGTTCCCATGGCACCAACCCCGGCAGGATGAGCTGCGAGCAGAGCCTCATCCCTGCTCACAGACCCGGAGTCTCTGCGGGCCAAGGGGCACCAAGAGGTCCCTCCTGGGGACGGGGCTCTGTTCAACTGCACACACGCGCCAAGGTTCGTGAGCCAAGATCCCACCAGATTTAGGCAGACTTTTCAACCCAACTGTGCCGACTGCAGAGGACAAACTGTGCGTACACGGAGCCTCGCTGTTGCTCGCAGGAGAGCAGCTGCTTTTACTCTTAGCAACCTCCTACAAGTACTGCAACAGAGGTGCACAAGGCTCGTTTTCGTTAAGTCCCCTTCCCAGGCCTGTTAGGAGCATGCCAGGGATTCCCTGGGGCCCTGGATCCCAGGCAGAGCCGTCTCCATCTCCATTTTATTACTGAGTAATTAAAAAGGCAAGAAGCATGTGGATAGCAACAGTGCCATTTGGATGACTCACTCCCCTTCCCTTGTATGTATATTGCTCCAATAAATCCCTCACATACTTGTTGTAAATGCTACAGAAGTTAATAAATAGAGACACTTAAACTAAGTTGGCCCTTCCCCTTCCTGGCAGGAGACACACATTTATCCCAACTTACACGTGTCCTGGCCATTTCAGCTACTGTTGTGCAGGTCACTACGCTAACACACCCCTTTCTACCCCACAATTTGAGAGCCATGCCTAAAACCTCAGGGGAGAACTCTTCTGGAACACGATACTATCAATTTTGGTGGCTTAACTTCAGCTGAGCATCAGCAAAATTCTGCTTTGCAAAACTGGGGTGTCATCTTTTAACAACTGCATTTCCCAACTTCATCTGCAAATATTGCACCTCTCACTTCCATCAGACCAGCTGGGAGAAGGGTCCATCTGTTGTCAATAGAGATGGACCCCTTCAGGCTTAAATTTGCATTAAGCACAATATATAACATGAGTGTAGTGGAACAAAGCTTCTTTACACACACATGCACAGAGGAAAAAATATAACAGCGTTCTCTTAATACACATAATCAAAATTACTTCGAGAATTCTGGAATCAACACTGATTAATTTTGGCACCTGAAGTACCTTGTTGCATTTGCTATTGTATTTGTTGAAATGGTAGAATGAGGAGATAATAAAGGCAAATTTGGGTCTCTTCAGGCCCAGACAGGACAATTAATCATACCTCTTACTGATTAAAAAACAAATTAGAAAAATAATCAGTCACAGTGAATCATTAGGACACACCCACAGCCCAGTTAGTACTGCTGGATTTCACGCACACTCATTTGCACCAAATAAAATACAGCCCCTAGGGCTAAGACTGTTCAAGATCCCCTCAAACAGCTCAGACTGCACCTGAAATGGTGCTGCATTAATGTAAGAGCCTGCTGGGTGATGCTGGAAGAAGCTGCACCAAAGCTGCACGTCATGGTTAGAAAGGAAAAGACTTCAAAGCAAAAAAGTCTCACTTCCTTCCCTGCTCACCCCCCACCCTTCATGCCTTCCGTTCTCTTACCCCACCATTTCAGGGAAGAAACGATGGTGATTTAGGCTCCACATACCATGTGCATCAAAGAATTCATCATCTGAGCTGTCATCTGAATCCCTGGCAATGCTCTGCATCCTCCACTCGGAGATACTATGGCGCGAGGGACTTGCTGGAAAAAACAAAAAAGCCTTATGCGAAACGCTACATCGACAAGACGGAGAGTTCCCAACATGATCTTTGCTGGAGGAAGAATCATGTGTTCTCTAAGAAAATTCACTGCTGCAATATTAAAAAACACAAAACCCCGATGATGCTGGTGTGATGTCAGTGTACCGCTTTACAGATCCTGTTTGTTTACTGTTGGTAGAACCTGCCAGCAAGATGCTACATTAAAGCAAAGCTGCTTGGATCACTCTTCTGCTATTTTGAATGGCAGCTATTTATAATTGTTAGTAGGACGTGCAAAATCAGCTGGGTTTTAAAGTTTGCAATCAGGAAGGAAGCAGGCTGATTGGAAGCTTTCTCCGTGCCTCTCATCAGCACACAAGCCATGCCTCTGCTTCGCTAACTTTTGGGTGGGTAGCTGAGCAGAGCAGCCTGGAGAGGAATAATCTGTTTTCTGGAAGGAAATTGCTTCCACACAAATTGGATTAGAGATCTATTTAAACTTTAAACTTGAATGATTTAAACAACATGCTATCCAAGTACTTCAAAGGGAGCTGTCGGAGCGGCGGTCCTGACAGAGCAAGGAGAAACCCCAAAGTCCTTTTAGTGCTGTTTGCCCTCCTGTTCTCACACCTACCTACTCCTTTTCACTTTCCCCTCCAGAGTTCTCTGAGCTAAATATAAGCACATTATGGCTTCTTCTTTTCTTTTCAGCTATAATTTAGCAACGATCCAGCCTGAGCTCTTCTCAGCTGAAGTTGTCACAGAACAGCTGCCTGCTGAAGGGAGCACTGTCCAGAGAACGATGGGAGAGAGGGTTTGTCCCCTCGTGCCTGTCACACAGAGCACAAAAAGCACTCACAGCAGCCACCTAACCCAGCAAAAACCTGAGGAGACTGACAAGTTCTCATTTAGCATGTACAAGAGCCTGAAAGGCTCCGGTTACTGTGACAGCCGCACGAGCCTTTTCATGCTATTGTTCCAACAGAGTTCAATATATAAGTAAAATTCTTCTAATCTCCCAGCCCGTTGTCACATGGAATGAGGATGGAGACCTTGTGCAGAGTCAATTGCAGCTCAGCAGCCCCCAGCACCCCACCGCCCACCCCTCAGGAGCAGCCAGCGAGGAGGTGGCGGAGCAGAGCTAATTCACGCCGGAGTGACGTCAAGGCACTCGCATAATAGTTGCTAAAAATAGAGCACCTAATAACATATGGGATGGCAACCAGGGTCCTGCCATCACCAGAGGTCTCGCTCGGGTGGTGGAGAAAAGGAGATCTTTTGGAGAAGAGGCATTTTTTTCAGCTGGAGGTGGCGGTGCGTCGCGACAGCCCTCCTTGCTTCCATATGGTAATGTGCTGCCAGCATGAAGGAGGATTAAAATATCTGCGTGACGTACTTCCCAGCACATCACAATTAATTTCTTTCATTACTTTTCCTTGTAAAAGCTGAGGCATTTTGCAGTTGAAAAGAAATTCATGCTTTTCTCCCAGTGAAAACCTTCAAGTGAAATCCTGAGAGGTCTGAAAACTCCAGCTCCCAGTGAACATGTCAGCAGTGGAAGAGGGGGTTTGTGCAAAGAGCATAATGGGTGCATCAATATAAAATCCTGGTGCAGGCAAAGTAGCCAGTATTTTTATCTCTATGCAGTGATTTATGAAGCATCTGGTAGGTTCTTCCCTCGGGCTCACTCGAGTGAGTCATTGCAAGGTAAAACTACTGCTCCTCTCTCATTCACCCCACGATGAAATCAGTGATGGAGTGGGAAATAAAAATGGAGACTCAACTCCCCATATTTAGTGCATGTGATAGATGGAGAAGCTTCAATCACCCAGATGTTCCCTTCCACCGTCACTGGAAGAAAAGCTGCCCCTTGGGGTTTTCAGAAAAATCAAGATGTGTTTTTTTCCCTCTTGCAGTGAGAGCTGCTACTTCCCTGCTACCAGCAGCACTTGGCTAAACAGAGAGGGAACTGCTGAAGGTTTGACCCTTGTGGCTGTAACTCACTGGGGATTCACCCCTTCGTACAGAATGGTCCAAAGAAGGGAAGAGTTTAGTACAGCAAAATGAGGTGAGTCCCAAGGGAGAGGTGAGTAACAAAATCCAAGACTCAAAGCTGAGTCCTTACAGGGTATCCACAGCAGAGCTTTAACATCAAAATCCTGAGAGCTTCCTGAATGGTGTTTCAAAGGGAGTGCAGACATGATCCACAGTCCCACCTAATCCCAGGGTGAGGTTTTGTCTCCAAACAGCTACTGCATGTCATCACCAGGGGAAGGCACCAGCCCCTACGCACCTTTGGGGGTTCCTGCCTTAATCTCCCCAGCAGCTGACGAGATGTTTCACTGTGTGCAGCCCCATGGAGCCAAACACCCCTTCTGAAATGACAGGCATGTGGTGGCACAGAACCCTGGCCAAGGAGCACAGGTACCTGCTGTGACACAGGTATCAAGGATAAGCAGATATCCAGAAGGGAACACCATGGAAGGGCCTTATAAAGCCACCAGTGGCTCCTGGGTAACAAGGACTAACTCTGTGCTGCTGGCTGTCTTTTGAGCCCCAGTGCTGCCAGCCAGCTCCTGCCTGCTCTTCTATGGTGTTTTCACAGATTCTGTGCTTTTGATATCAGCAAAAACTCTGCCATGTGACACTGAGTCACAATTATGGGACAACTAGAGACATTCCCAACCCCAAAACAGGTCACCTGAGAAGACTGAGCCTGCAGCAACAGCAGAGAAGGCCTCATAGGACGAATATACATTGTCCCAAAGGCATCTGGCCACAAGGAGACATGGTCCAACCTCCCAAAAGCCCAACCTCCATGAGTTCAGAAGAGCAAGTCATTGGCAGCATCTTACCTCCTCTCTTTGAAGACCGTGAGGACTTGGAGGAGGTGGACCATTGTTTGGTGAGCGACCTGCCGGAGGCCGCGTCGCTGTTCGCAGAGGCATCCTCGGTGTCCGCAGGTGACCCCGTGCTGGGCTCCACGTCCTTCTCCCCAGGAGTCTCTTTGACACTGTGCTGCTCAGAGTCATTCTCACTGCAGAACTGGGCCATCTTCTGGGCCAGCATCAGCTGGGCCTCCTTCTCCAGCTGCCGGATGTCCTCAATGGTGAGCCCATACCACTCGTCCTGCCAGCACCAGGCCTGTCGGTGGGCCCGGACCATGACCTTCCGCAGGCCTGCAAAGCCAAAGCGTCCCTGTCACCACAGCTACAAACTGCAGGAACCAACGTGTTCCCCTCCCAAAACCTCACAGCACCATGGCAGGGATATTACAGTGACATCCAGCCCACAGTGCTGCAGTGAAGGACCTTCACATAGTCAGGGTGGCAAACTGGTCACTTCATGTACTTTATCTCCTCAATTCTTCCTAATCAACCATGAACTGAAAAATCAGCCAGTCTTCTGTCACTGCTTTTAACTTGGAAAGGGATTTCCTAATTCTGGATAGAAGACTGTCCTGTGGCTGTCTGCTCCACCAAGGAGGAGCCACCTACAGACCACAGTTTCAACTCCCTTAAGTTCTAGGAAGTTGTAACATCTGGATCCAGTGTTCAAAGTGAAATATGTTCCCAGGAGTTTTAAAAAAAAAAAAAAAGAAAAAAAAAAGGAAAAAGCTACTGATTTTTTTTTTAATCCTGGAGAGTTTCAAGTCATTCCTTGATGAATGCTCCACAGCCCTCCCCAGTTGTTACATGACAGAAGAACATCCCACACCAGCAGTGCTAAGACTAAAACCTTTTCTTTCCTTGGAAACTTGGTTTCTGCACCTGGTTTCTATGTATCAGTAAAACAGCATCACAAATGGGAGCTTCTGAGATAATGGGATAAGAAAGCAAAGTAAGGGAGGGAATAAAGATGCTTTATTTTGCAGATACCATCTGTCTTCTGCTGCAGGAGAAAAATGGAGTGGGTAAAGCCAATTTAAAATATTTCAATGTATCACATATCTGAAAGGCCTCAGTATCAACACACAATGCACCTGACCAGGCAACAGATAATCTCCTCAAGACTTAGACTCACTCACTAACATCATCACACCCCCAAGACTTTTAAAACGTGAGAGTCACTCAGGACTTTCACCAATATTATTCCTTAAAAGCTCACAACAGGTCAAAACTCCAAACTGCTATTTATTCCTGATGTGATCACACAGCAGTAATGATGCTTTTAAAGCTTCTGTAAATACTGACCAACTGATCCTCAGGAGTCTTTCTGATAATAAATAATCAATTAGTATCACCCCCTCTTTAATTACTAGGAAACTGAGGCAGAGACGAGTTGAAGGACAAGCCAAAAGCACCAGTGGGATTTGTTGTCAGTGGGATTAAGAGAGCAATCAACAGGCTACATTAGAATCATTTAGGTTTTGGGAGCTGCAGATTGAGCTCTCTAAGCACCACCACAAGGAAAGACATCCCTCATAAACCACTCTCCGTCTCCAGAAGCATGGCCAAAAGGGGATGGTCCCCCCACATGCAGGGTTTCTAAGGTGCTTCCAGCAACACAGGCTTCACCGTTGTACAGAAAACCTTAGATCCCACTACTGTCACAGTTTCTGTGATGTTCAGCCTCAAGATCCAATTTGTTTTGAGCAATCACTTTTTGTTTGTTTGTTTTCTTAAACACACAAAAAGCATATTTTAATATATCCATCTCCTTCCAGGTCCGAGCACTTTATTGTCTGTTCTGCTCTTTCATCAATCCTTAATGCCACCAGCCATCCCAAGCCAGGCTATCAGGAGGAAATGACCACTGAGATCAGCAGCTAATGCCATGGACCAGCTCAGCCTGAACTTCATTTACACAGTAAGATTAAATCTATCAATATTTGATGCATTTTGCTGACTGACTTTCAGAAGGGAGAGGCAAGTTTGAGCCAGCAGAGTGTGACCTTCTGAGGGCAGAATGACAACCCTCAGCAACTTAATTCTGTTCAACCTGAGTCAAGATTCAGAGTTATTTCCCCTGCCAGATTACTTTTTGCAGAACGACAGGAGAATGTTTTAGCCTCTTCACCTCCTGTTATGATTGACAACCAGCAGAGCTTAAAGACCAAGATTAAATTCGCATCACATCCAGACTGAAAGCCAAGAAAACATTTCTCTTGCTGTCCCCAACACCACAACCACCCTTTGGACTTCTACACCCACAGTGTCCATTTCTACCTTGCTTAGAACACCTTGAAAACAGACTGTGATCAGACACAGAAGTGAATGTTCCTCTTATCCCAAGGCTTCCCCCGTTCAAGGGCTCAGCAGGCTCCACTCCTGGCTCCTGGGTCCAGCCTTGATGTATCAGTGCACCAACTCCTCAGAAATTCTCTGTGTAGAGGCACAGATGCCACCGACCACATATCTGTGTTTTAATGGACTAACATCACAGGGAACGTGAAAACCACTTGGGGGTAAAAAAAAGTCTCTTGAAGTTCCTCTCTGCTTTCTTAGATCTAAAAAATCGCCTGCACTGCTTCCTGCCAACCACAGACCTCCCCATATGCCCTGCTCACATCCCTTTGATTAGACATCCCAAACCGCCCTTCCTTAAAGCTTTGCTCCTTTGAAAATAGGATGGCACTACAGGGCTTCACAGCTGGTGTGCCTCTACCCCTCCAGGTTAGTTAAGAAGTCCAAAAGACAGATTACTTTCCGAGCATCTGGCCTTCACCTGGGATGAGCCAGCAGTGCTACATTTCTCTTTCTTAAACACGAGGAGAAAACCTAGGGGAGAATGAGGCTGTGCAGCTACAAAAGAAATGGAAAAGTCATGGCTTGCAGAAAAGGCTTCAGTGCCAGGGAAGAGAACCTGAGGGGCTCCTCTGTGCTCAGCAGTGGGCACATCACTGAATTCCTGCCCAGCCTGCAGCCACAGCTGCCCAGCAGAGACCCAGGGAACACAAGTTCCCCACACAGCTACAGGGAACCAGGATCCAGCTACAAATGACTGACCTCATCTGTCCAGGCACTGCTTCTCTCCCTGTGCAATGGAAAAAAAAAACAAGTCTCAAAGCATTTTTGTATCAAAATCTAAGAGAAAAACAAGGATTTTAGTGAAAAGGAGGGAAGACACCAGACCCAGGAAAGAGTGTAATTGGGAAAAATTCTCTTTGTAACAGATGCCTATCAGGAGAGTGCTGAGGGAATCTGTGGCCCAGCTGGCTTTCCTTTTTCTCCCTGGAAGGAGAGAAGGTGTAAATGTGTCCTGCTCAGCCAGAGAAGTCCCTGTCACACACTGTCTCAGCTGCAGCACAGTTGGAAGTTTGCCTTGCCAGCAGGTTTTCCCCCTCCACCCAGCATGTCCCAAGTTTATCTGAGCCTTCTTCCCCAGAATCAGAGGAAAACCCCACAGCCTCATCAAGCACCTCACTGAAGTTACCCAGAAAAAATGGGAAGAGGTTTTTGACAAGGATGCAGGTACCAGCTGATTATCAGTCATTAAGCAGACTATTATTTCTCCAGAGTGCAATACTTTGTTTAAACAAACAAATAAACAATAACATCACACATGCACAAATGTGCAGGCTGAGTTCAGAGCACCCGTCATCATGTGTTGATTTAATTACTGTAACATTTCCCACTGTGCTGTGCAGAAAGATCATCTGTGAAGAGCTGAGCAGGGTGCAAACATTTAAATCATTTGGTTTCCAGCTCACCACTTCAACAACTCAGAGGCTGGTTGAATCCATTAGGTGCTGACTCCTGTAAATGATTTGTGGTGTTGGACTCCATCATACAAAAGGAAGTGTAAATGACCATGAGACAAGGCAGGACAGAGAGGAGTCTTCATGTGAATTTAAAAAGCTTTGGTCTGTAGTTCTGGGCTTGTTTTTCAACATGAAATAAAAATGTAAATGTAAATGTAGTAAGAACTCAATGGAAATAAATCAGAAAACCCACCAAATTCTGCCCCAAATGCCCTCAATACCCAAATGAAGCAACAGTTCAGATAGCCATTGACTGTACCCAGAAGCAACCTCCCAAACAATTTCATAATGCACTGTCACAATTTCCTTACAGCAAGCACAGGATGCCTGACTGTCCGTGTGCAACCCTATTTCCCTGACAGTCACACCAGATCTCATAACCTTGTCAGTACAATCCAACCGAAGTTACACCCGTTTGCTTCCCTGCTCTCCCTTGCTCAGAATCCTCACAAAGCAAAAAGCCTGCGGTCACATCATGCCAACTGCAACCTGCCTTCCCTTGGAAAGACAAAACTCTGCCTTTGGGATCCAGCAGGCAGTGGATGAACTTAGTCATCTGAGTGCTTTCGTGAAGACAAAGTTCTGCAAAAGAGCCTTCAAAAACCACTTCACCACTGTGCAGCAATTTGGGCATATTTAGCCTAAGACACAGTGGCTTAGACAAAGCTCCAGTTACTGGGATGGAACACACTTTGCCACAGTATATAATTAATAACCCATACACAGTCAACACACTTGTTTAACAACAAAAGACTCAGAGCCCACATGCACCATTAGGAAGCAAGTGGGAGCAGAACATTATGCAGTGCCAGTCCAATTAAACTTAAAATCTATGGGAAAGGAGTAAAAACGCATACAAACATTACAGCCAAGTAGACTAATAGCCCACAATCACAATTTTAGTCTGTGTCTCAGGCTGTCAAAGCACTGAGTAACTGTCCAATTAGTCATGGGAAAGAATGGCTGCCGCACTCAGTACGAGTGAGAACGTTTCAACACTGTCCCCCAGAGTTCCTCCCTCTGTGCTCAGCAGCCTTTCCACATGGCACAAGCCATCCATCACTTACCTCAGACCTGCTCTTTTTTCAACCCATTCTCTAATTTTAGTTTTTACCACTAAGCTTTGCTCCCCATCGGGCAGAGCTTGGATCCTGCTGTTTGCTTCTGCCTCCGTGTCCTTTCTGGCTTGGCGACCCTGCACAGGGTGGGCTAATTCCCCAAGAAATAAATTTGCACTAGTTGAGAACAGAGGAACCAGGAGGAAAATGCCAAGGAAGGAGGGGCTGACCCACCACAACATCTCTGGCTCCTGGGAGCTTGGTCCACCATCAGCTGCACAATGCATAAAGGTCTCCATCTGCTTTTGGCCACCAGCTGAAAGCTCCACACAGGGATCTGCACCTGAGCCTGGTCAGTCCTGTTGTAACCACATCTTTCCAACTCAAACATCCTCATACACTGCTGGCTTTGGTACAAATGCTGTGGCACTTTGCCCACTCGTGGCTTCCCCATGGCTATCCCAGGGCAGGGGGAGGCCACACAGCTCCTGCAGATACCCCAAGCTTTTACTTTCACTTTTCACTCACTCTGTCTTGCCTAAAAGACTCTCCCGACTTTATGCATCTTAACCACTTTGAAAAACACTATTTGCCATCTTTATAACAGAGTGGAAAAGCTTTTGAAAGGCAGACAATGAGCTGGCTCTGCTCTCTGCAAAGCCTCAATCAAGAGGGAAATGGCAGGCAATGTTTCACCGAATACAAAAGCAATGTTTCTAAGGGACCACAGTTTAATCTATGCCAAACACCTCTGAACAACTGAAGAGTCACGTGCTCCTTTTTCATTTAACAGATACAATTGAGTTGTTATTCTGCCCCCGTGTTTTCCAGCATACACTAAATTAACCCGTGTCGCTGAAACGCCAAGGGAGTTCAGTGCAGAGAGGCACTTGTAACACAGTCTACAGCAGGTGAAAACTTCCACCTCTACGTAAAGAAAAGCAAAGGAGCTTTAAGAAAACATGTGAGCATTCAGGGAGAGGTGCACACTATTCTCCACTGCTCTATCACTGTTTTTCACATCAGCTCTCAAGAGCACGGTGTGACTGCAAAGAGCTTGAAGATTACTTATGCTAGAATCAGGCACTTCATGAAGACTTGCATATCAAAAGCAGAGTTGTAGAGGTCATGCAGGAGGATTTACTGTGTACAGGAAGGTGGTAGCATCCTCTACACAGCCTTTCCTTGGCCTTCTCTTTGCCAGAGGACAGCCAGAGCTCTGCCCTTTCAGATGGGAATGCTCCTTTAAAACACTATTTAGGTTTTCCACTTGGCCACAGATCCTGTCATTTGTGGCAAGGCTCAGAAACTGTATCAGCTGTTTTATAGATTTTCTACAAAGAACAAATTACTGCCAGCACTGCCACCACCTGTACTGTCTCCACTTAGTTACTCCCAGACACATCCAATTCCTCCTTAAAAGCCCTGACCTAAGAACGATGCATCCATCAAAGCAGGACATTTACTCACAACTCAGAGCCACACAGAGACCCGCAGAGTCCTGTCACAAGGCAGGTAGAAACTAGGGATGCTCCAGGGAATGGTTTTCTGGAACCACTCAGGACTCTGAAGTGAAGCTTATTTCTTTAGGCAGCCCTTCAGGATGGATTTTGGTCACAATAAAGAAGACTGGCAGAGTTTAAAAATGATCTGGCAAAAAAAAAATTTTAAAAAGACAACTTGCCTACAAAGGACTTGAAACCTTTTCAGTGGGTACACGTGGTTTGGATTTGTACATACCTTGATTATAAGTGATAAAATAACAGGATTTTTTCTGAGCTGGCCCACAGAGCCATCAGATCTGAGAATCTCTTCACAGACATGCCTCAGAATGTGATGCATTGCACATACCTCACCTTCATGTTTCAATTCAGTGGAAACATTAAGGAGTGAACTCTGCAAGACCATAAATGCTCACCAACATCGTGGATAAAGCGCTCGATTTTCGACTGCATCCCCCAGTATCTGAACTCCACTTTACACAGTTTATATGCACACATGATGGGGTATTTCCCAGGGTTGTTCTTGTACTCTTGAATCCAATCTTCTGAGAGGGGCCCTCTTTTAGTCTTCACTGATTTATACAGCTTTGGGTCCTCCTCAGCTTTGTATTCATGTGGAGGGATAGGATCTTTAACAATATCAATAGGATCTATAGAAAGAGAATGGAAACAGTTAGACATTTCCTTTTCCTGAGTGAAACAAGAAAACATCATTTTTCATGAGTTATTCCTGTTTTAGTAAGTACCAGAAGCATTACAGCAATTTAGTTTCTTTTTACTTACACTTAAACAACTGATATTTAAATTGTTTATACACTGCTGCTGGGCAGAGATCAGCTCTGCCAGAGGAACGAGCACACACAGTTCCAGCAAACAGAGGCTTTACTCCAAATAGATGTTTTTGCCCACAGTAACTGCAGATCCACAGCACTCTGGCAGCTCTGCACACTCCGTCTTTGCAGCTCCACACAGATCTGTTGCACATTCCATCTTCCAGCTTTTCTAATATCACTTCACAGCACTGCAGCTGTCTCAGCCAAGACAGTTAAATACACCTGCCCTGCTATAGAATAGACATTACCCATGGAACAACTCATCTTTGGGTCCATCAGATGAGGGGACTGGTAACTCCTCATCTGCTACTGTTAGACCAGATGTACTGTGGAAAGCAGAAAGTTTAACTAAAGTCCTAATTAACAATCCAACAATGGAGAAGTGGAAACTGCAGCAGGAGTGGAGTGAATGAATGTATTTTAAAGACCTGCAACCCCCAGAGCTCAGCAGAAGCATCTGAAGTTTGGATTGAAGGGCAGGATCACATTTCCTAAGAAGTGACAGCACTGTGACACCTCTCAGTGCAGTGGTGGGACTCAAGTCTGCTCAGCAGTGAAAGCCTGGTCAGACGGCCCCAGGAATGAGGAGAGTTGAAGTACAAAAGGACTTTTTTGAAGTACTTTCGCCTTTTCTCATTAATTCCTTACATTAACTCAATCTTCTAAAGACAGCTGTGAAGTGAGTGTTAACCCGTGTGAGCAAATAACTACAAGGGGAGGGAACAAAAATGAAATGTACCTTCATGCTTTTGAAGTGCAGATAGGAATCATTTCCATATACATGAAGGAGCCACACAAATAAACAGCAATATTTTGACAATTACACAGCTGTTTTTTCCTCTTCTATGGTTATTTCTACTTATTACCCCTAAATTCATTAGATGGCTTACTCCTCTTGGGAGCTGCATAAATAAGATGGAAAAGCATCAGCTTACATTTACAGATGGGAGATTCAAATTATTTCCATGGGATTTACGTCAAGCCTAGAAAAGAATTGTGGTATCCTCAGCCTACTTGATGTGACCCTACCTGCAGTGACACTGACAGGGATGCAGGTGTGTGTTTAGGGGGGGATGGACAGGCAGACGGACACATCAAGGAAAAAAAAAAAAAAGGCAAAACAAAGGAGAAAGTAGAAGAAAAAGGCTTTTCACCTAAAAGGGTTTGTCTTTTTTCTGCAGCAGAAAGGTTGAACACGTTGTTATGGTCTCCTGGGTCAGTTTTGTAGTATGTCTCAATATCAATAGAGAACTTCTCCACAAAAGGACACGTGTACCTGGGAGCCAGAACAACACAGCTTAGAGTAAATCAGCCTCAAATCCCAGCCAGCCTTCACTCATGTTTTCCTTCAGATATGCTTAAAATACTAACTGCACAGATTAAAGAGATTGTTCTTTAATAACTTCTCAAGACAGGAGCTCACCAGTTTTCAGCAAGGAGATAAATTTTGGGCCCACTACATCAAAAAGTTATGACACAGATACTAATACAAGGACACCCTGGAAATGCACCTGTGCAAGGAGGAAAGCAAAGCTGCTGCCTGGAACCTATGGCAGAATAAAATATGAACTAGTTCTGTGCAGCACAGGGTTCCTGGCCAACTGATTGACTCATAGGCATTTCAAGAGAAGAGATAAAAACTGACTGGAAGTGAACTTTAATTACTTAAAAGTCAGGCAGCTCCATTATATTCAGTCACTGGCAACAGCCCACATGCAAACAATGACTCCCCACCTTCCCAGGATTGATGTTACTTGCAGAGACCAGCTAAAACAGAACTAGGAAACTTTTCTAGATTTTTCATAAAAATCAAAATATCCATTAAAGTCTTTTCATTATGAAAGATGATAGGAATATCAGATTTGTAAATCTGAAAAACAGCAAATGCTCTGAACTGGAGTAACTGGCACAAAGGTTATTTATTCCAGGGTATCTGAAGCCCTCCCTGCCAAAATCAGCTGAAATGAGGAGGTCTCAGAGGGTTCCACAGAGCCTCTATCTCTCTTCCCTCCTCAGGGTAAAAACCATAGGATGTAGGTTTGTTATTTTCTAGTTAAATGACAGTTCCCAGAAAAGAAGCGCTGTGATTATTTATTTATTTATTAAGATTTTTCTTTCCCCTGTACAAACACATCCTGTCTTCCCTGACAGTATTCAGCATGACATCTGTCCCAGCACCGTGCACATTTATAACTTCCCTGAACTTGCAGAGATCTGCAATGTTAAGCAGAACACATAGTGCAGGATACAAGACTAAATAAAAACCGTTCATGATTTCCCAAGCTTTGACAGACAAAACAGCTCCACATTTTACAGCAATGAGCCACAAATTCTCAGGTAGGTGTGCAGTCAGCCCAGGCAAACTCCTGAGATCAAGCACTGCACAGGAATTTTAGGACTTGACCCCGGTTGCTCTAAAGGATATTACCGGAGAGGGAAATGCCACTGCCAGAGAGTGACATCAAGCCCTCTCTCTAACACAGGGAAACAGCTGAGGACATTTTGCCCAGTTTTACCTTGTCCTTGTGTAAGGGTAAGCATTCCAGGATTCCTCTTCGACGCGCAGAGCTGCCTTGGGCAGTATGGAGCGGAACCAGCTGGGGATGTGCATCCCGATGTGGTAAACCTTGTGAGTGTACTGCCCACTGCCCCCCGGGCCATCCACGTAGGGCCTGTTTTCCAGGATCTCCACTCCGCTGCCTTCCCCACATGTCTCCTCTCTGCTCTTTTTCTGAAAGGGAAAATACATCACAATACATCACAAAAATGTCCATTTTCCAGGGCATCGTGCACGGACCGGGCTCTCAAAGCATGTGGACACTGGGGATGGTTTCTAGGACTCCTTTTGAGCAGAGCAGAGCTGTAGCAGCACCCCGGCACTAAGATTACCAAACCTACAGATTACAAAGGAAAAATTTAGAGACTCATCCGGCCAACATAAAAATAGAGATTTGATTTATTCAGGACCCTGTGAAAATTTCCATTTGGATGCTCAGTTTGAATGGAGATGTAATGACACCTCAGCTCCTGTTCCCGTACCAGGTAACACATCACACTCCAAACCTTGGCTCCAGCTGTGAACTACCCAACAGCACAAAACCCTTTTGCATCAGCAGATGACACAGCCAAGGGGAGCTTGTCCAACCTGGCACAACCCCGTGGTGATGTGTCAGCGTGAAGAATCACACTTGCTCTTGGTGCAGCAGCATCTCAGGCTGGACACCAGGAAGAATTTCTTCAGTCAAAGAGTGGTCAGGCATTGGAGCCACCATCCCTGGAGGCGCTCAAGAAACAACTGCGTGTGGCACTCAGTGCTCTGGTTGAGTTGACAAGCTGGGAATTGGTCACAGGCTGGACTTGATGATCTCAGAGGTCTTTTCCAACCTCAATGATTCCATGATCACAGTGATAAAGACTATTCTATGACCTAAACCCACAGGATTTGGGGGTTTGTTGCATGTGATCTGGCCCAGCAGCAGCTCTCCAAGAACAGCTTGGAGACTACGCTCTGCTAATTAAGATATTTAGAAGAAACAACCCAAGTTTGCCAGAACAATCACTGCAGCCCCTGGCAGCCTCCGCATTTTGGCTTATTTGTAGGACTGTCCTTCAGTGAGAAACCTGGCAAAAATTCCCTCAATGAGAAAATATTAATTTCAGTGCTTTTAAGATGAGCTAGAAGCAAACCAAATATTTATTAATTTCTCACACATTTCAGCAGATTGGGTGATGTATAACCTCCATCATTTCCAAACAACAGATTCATTCCGTTAGCATTTTGAGATTATTGTTTGTATTGAGAGCACAGTACTTTGGAAATTAGGGGGAAAAAAAAGAATTTTATACCAAGAATCTACTGTGAAATATAACACAATAACAATTCCTCATTTTTGGCATACAAACAATTCAAAGGATAACATGGTTTAACAGAAAATTATTAATAAGATGCAAGAGATCAACTTCTTATCTTTTGAGGACAGGATGTTAAGCCAACAGAGCTGTTTAGAAGTAAATAGCCCTGTTTATAAAGAGCTCTCAAGTGATTTTAAATTTAAACAGCCATAACTGACAAACCTAAATAACTGACAATCTAAATAATCACTTTTTCCTGCCCCACAAACTGCAGTAGAAAAAAACAGAAAAGTACTTTTTTACAGTTTATTTCTAACACTCAGCTGGCAGTTCATTAAAGCACACATCCTCTTCTAACAAACTACTGTCTTTCAGTTCTTATATAAGCACTGACCAAGTCCTGTACAAATATTTATGACAATAACATTAAATAATCTTGATGACCCCATAATCTGGTAAATTCAAAGGTCTCAGAAAAGGCAGTAACCCAGGCAGCACAGTGAAAGTGTCAGACAGAATAACTGCACAGCATCTGCTCTAAATAGTTGATACAAACTATAGAGATTTAGAGTTTTATTATATGGCAGAAGCACATGGAAATCATAAGCAGAGGGAAGATGAGTTTTCTTCATGCCAAGTTATTCAAAACTCCCTTCTAGACTGCACAGTTACAGCAATTCCAGTCAATTCTGCAAGTCCTCATTTGGGACCAAAATCCACTGAGGAGTTTTAGTCACTAACACCATCATTCCCCACTTCACTTTTCCCCGTTCAGCTGGTTTTAACAAAAACTTCTCTGCATGAAGATGAGCTGCCTGGTTCACACCCTGGAGAACCCACAGTACTGGTCAGTTTTTGCTATACATGAATAATTCCATCAACAGCTTCTCCACACGACATGGAACTGGTGACACTCTGATGGTGGGAGATGAGAGGGTGGCACAGTGTCATTGTCCCAACACACTGCGAGAGAAGGAAGGAAGAAAAGAAAAACCAAGTTCACTGAGACTCTCTGTGAAAGTCAGTTCACGTCCCACTTCTGATTTGTGGTTATTTTATTCACTTCTATGCAGCTGCAGCAGACTGCAAACCCTATTCTGGGAGCAGGGTGTGCTTCCTCCTTCAGCCTTTCTAGATGACCAACTCCAGCCCACAGGCTTTGTCACCCACTTACAAAGCTCAAGCAAATTTTGGCCCTTCACACTCCTCCTACTTGTCTCTTATCTATGTAAGATATGACAAGGGCAGCAAGAACATTTTCTCAGATGAATGTGGAATAAGAGCTGTAGCTCTGCGGACAAAAAAAAAAAAAAAAAA
>VZTE01002410.1:521047-536064 GCA_013397775.1 Eulacestoma nigropectus
AAAAAAAAAAAAAATCAAAGATTATATCTCAAACTATCTTTAGAGCCAGGACTTTTGAGTCAGGCCAAATTTATACTCATAACACAACACACCGCTGGGAAGGATAGTATGATCAAAGAGAAACTCCCCAGGATAAACCCACACAAAGCTGCTTCCCAGCCCTCCAGGCTCTCACGCTTAGCAGTTGGCTTGTTGAGAAGACAATGAGCTGCAGTGAAGTGACGAAGGGCCAAGAGTCAGGAGAGATGGTGAACAGTGCAATTACTGACCAGTCAGAAAGACAAAGAGAAAATATGTTTCTCATATAATAAAAGTAAAGACATCAGCCACATGCACTTGAGAGACCAGGATGGTACTCTGGGCATAAGAGGTGCTGTGGAAGTGAAGCACTTCTGGGAGTGAAGAGCAATTTGCTCTGCAGCCATGCAGCCGCTTCATGCCACTGTGCCTGAGCTACAGCCTGGAGAGGGCTTGTTACAAGGAAGTGGCCTGTAAACAACAATTAAAAAATAACCATTGATTAGGAAAAACATCTGGCTTGAAAAGTGTGTGGCAGGCCCTCTCCCAGGAATATCTGCTGGAGGTGCTGATGTGCAGGCACTTTAGGGTCAGTCTTGAAGGTTTCAGCCTCAGAAGAGAAGTAGAGACTTTATTTAGCAGATTACCTGGGTCATTGCTACTCACTACTGACACAGCATCTTCCCCCTCTATAAATACCGGAGGAATGGTTCCCAACAAAATCAAAGAGTAGCTAACAGCCTTTATATGCAGGTTATCTAACCCATAATCACAGTAAACCATCTTATATTGCATTACAAGAAGAAATCCAGTCATTCCTTTACAAGTCCCTCTCTCCTGCTGATGACACTCCATGTTCTGCAGAGCCCCATCAATAGCTTTTCAGGACAGATGGTGACACAGATCCCTTCTAGCTAAAGTAATAGCATTAAATTACTCATAACAGGGAACCCAGAGAAGCAGATGCACCATGATTAGCAAGAATGCCAGTTACTTAAAGGCTTCTATTAAAATAAATCTCTTGGCACAGCAGCATAGCATGGGACACAGCACATGACCTCAGCATAACAATCACAGATGAATAATTCCCGTGAATGTCACTTAACCACTGGGCCAGCCTAACCCCATTTATCATCTGCCCTTCTCAACAGCAGACAAACAGCTGTAAACAAAGCCTTCCACAGGCAGGTTCATCAGTTCTCTGATCTTCCATCTCCTTTCTCAGTTAGAAATGTGTCTCCCCATCAGAGCACACCTTGCAAAGCCTTAGTCCAGCAAACAACCTGGCCCAGGTGAACAGAACCAGGTGACTCAATGCAATTTGTTTGTTTTTCTAGTGGGACACAGCTTCATAAAGGAATGATGGTTGATGGCAACAGAAACTTCCACAACCCGAAGAGTCTCAGCACAGCTGGAGGAACAGCATTCCCAGAACAGGAATGCATAATGCTGGATAAAACAGTTAGGATGTGGCTTATTGGATCAGCTGAAGAAATACACAAGTCAGGCTGTGTAAATTAAGAGTGCCTTGTAATGTTTTGCTTTTGGGGAATTAGAAGAAAAACAGCCCCATCACCCAACTCAGAAGAACACCAAGAAGAATATTAATCTAAACCAGAGTCCTCCTGGTGTTCCTGCCCTGGAATCTGGCACAGGCTGCTCACAGGCTCAGGTCCACAAGCAGAGAATCCCTGCAAAGCCAACAGCAGCACTGCAAACAGCTCAGCTGGTTTAGTTTCTCCTGAAGTTGTCTGTTTTTATTGTAACTACTTTGAGCCTTGGAATGGTTCTGCAGAGAACAGTAAGGACAGGGTAGGCTGCGTGGTGATAATGGGTGATTTGGGCATGTTCTAGCTTTCAAAAATAGATTATAGCTACAATCTCACCTTGTTTACCACTGATTATTGCTTACAGTAGAGCCTCTCAATTTAAATATGTGAGACAGTGATTACAAAAGGTTGGGATGCTTTAGCTTCCTGATGAAGTTCTTACTTCCTTTCAGCAGTGCAGTCACACAGTGCCACAGGACCCACGAGAGTTCTGATTTGAGATTACTCCAATTATGAAGACTGACAGCATCACGCTTGCAGACCTATCATCCACGGGTAAGGAAGACAGAAATCACTGTCTGGAAACAATAACCAAAAGATTTTTTTGGTGGTGTTTTTTACCTCCAGCTCCCATTTGGAAACGGGGTATTTTGATAGTCTGGACAAAACTCTTCTGGGAGAATGCATCAAAGTAACACTGAACTCTTGGGATTTTTTTAGCCCACTTAGACATAGGGATATGAGAAGTTTCCAGCCAGCTGATGGTTTCGGTTTAACAAGGACAGCAAAGACATCTCTGTAACCACAGAACAAGGACACGACAGCAAATATCCCCAGAGGACCCTGCTAACATACTTATTCATATTGTTGTGGCAAGGGAGGCTGAGAAAACATTCTCTGTGACCAATTACTATTTTTTTATTGTTTTGGATGCTAAGGCTACCACAAACACCAATTAAGTCCCCAGAAACAGACC
Organism: Eulacestoma nigropectus; assembly: GCA_013397775.1. NCBI lineage: Eukaryota > Metazoa > Chordata > Aves > Passeriformes > Eulacestoma > Eulacestoma nigropectus. The sequence goes on from VZTE01002410.1 coordinate 523,592, forward strand.
CTTCCTTTGGGAACCAGAGAAAGCATGAAGTGCCTCACGCAATCCATCAGACCACAAAAACGCCTGAAGCTGCTCAGCAAGATGACTCCTGCCATCACTGGGGAGATCTTAAGACCTGTTTTCACTAACCAGACCTGTTCAGTTCAGCTTTAGAAAGGAAGTAAAAAGGCATCTAGGGTATAAACAAAATTTAGGCTGGGGGAGAGGAATAAACTCTTTGCTCTCAATCTCTTCCATATGCTACGGGAAAAATATTCCCAACTATCTCCAGTTGGACATTGTTTAGGCTGAGGGATATTTCACTCTTACAATTGATTTTCCAAAGCGGTGTCTTCTTCGCACCACCAAGAGCCTTCCTTGCTGTGCTCCAGCAGCTGCCCACCAGCCATCCTCACTCCCACCTGCAGGCACCATACACTGAGGAGGCACCAGTGACACTGTGACTGGGACCTTGCACATAGTAAACTTTTACAGAAAAGCTGGGAGAGGTTATAAGGACAGCAGCCTGTTAGTCTCAGCCATGTAATTGGGCTTATTGTGGCAACATCAGCAGTCAAACACCACCAACAAACCAGCACAAAGTATGATAGCACATTCCAGCCATAGCTCCAGAATTAAACAGCACCTAAAACCAGAAAGCCAATGAGGGATACACTGGGAAACACCGAAAGGTCCTGGAAGTAACGCTTGGTTTACTCTTAACGGGTTTTGCCAGCACAGGATTGCCGCACATGGGTAACATGCCCAGTGAGGGTGTGCCTGCTCAGGGTGTACCCGCTCTGCCTCCAGCCGCCTGTGCTGAGCAATGACTCAGCTCTGTGTTCTGTTAACCACTCCTTCACGAGCATTTGAGCTGACATCTAATTCATTACAAGCAATCTGCTTTCACCACCAGCAACATTCTGCCTGCTGATGCAGATATCTGATAGACCAGGGCCCATTCATGGTCACTATTTACTGCAAGTAATCAAAACCTAGGTCTTTGACTATGAAACAAAATGCTGGCTTATCCTAAAAGTACAGTAGTTTCATACTTTCCAAGTTGTTATTTTGTTTTCTTTTCAAAACATGTGTGTCAAAGACCTGAAATGCTCAATTAAAATCATATCACCATAACCAGGGCAAAACCTGAGCAAATGGCTTTGTTCAGAGTGAAAGAAGGGAGCAGAGGAGATGGAACTATTCCACTCTTAGAGAAGCTAAGATGCAGAACTTCTCATCACATCAAAACCAACATAATTTTATCAGTGCACAACATGTTCTAAAAGCAAACAGGAAGTTACAGGAATTAAATTAAAAATAAAAATCGCCCTTACTGTTATTTATGCAGGAGAGTGCTGAAGTACAACAGCACACACAGCTTCCGGCTCTCAAAGGTTTTCGTGCCCCAGTCAAAACAGCTGAGTTCCCTCACATTAAAGATGATAGAATCAACGAAAGAGCACCATTTTGAAGAAGGAGAAAGTAACCTGAAGACACAGAGCTGCTGGTGGGGCTACATCCAGTACCCAGATCTTTGAATTCCCATTTCAGCATCCTAATCATTTTGTGACAGTGTTCTTTGCTGGGCTGGAGTGGGGACCTTCATCAAAATACAGTGAAACAGTCCTCAAACAGAGAAGCTTCTATACTCCTGCTTTGCAGGAGTTGAGCAGTCTTAATGGTTATATTAAAAAGACAATCTTAAAGATAGGCAGGGGCTTACCAGTAATAATGGGAACCCTGTTATGACAGGGATGGTTTTAAAAGAGCTTTTGAACCTGCACTTTGTGAGGTCCAATCAGAAACAATTACATCAAGTCGGACTGGCAGTCCCTCAGCCACAAAACTGCTGGAGGACACTAAGGGACTTGTGAGTTTTGCTCTTGTCCCTCAAACCAAGGCTCACTCTGTCTCATGGTGCACAGTTAAGTCAATGGGAAAACAAATCCAACCACAACAGGATTCCCCACTCTCCCCATAACACTATTCCTGCCCTTCCAGAAGCTGTGGACACCACAGGACCATGTTTTTGTTTACACTATGAGCACCACGTTATGCATGCAGGCAACTTTAAACTGCATCCTGTGTTTCCATGGCAACGAGAGGGGCTGCATCAGCAATCCCCTGGGTTTCATTTGGGCCATCCTCACTTGGGCTTCAGCTGCACAGCAATCCTTGCTGGGAACAGCAAACCAGTGATGTCACCAGTAACCATGGTGCCCACAGCTGAGTCTCCCCAGTGCCCTTTGTGCTCTAAGCATCCTTCATGCGTGACAATTACTTTAATCCAATTAGTGCTGTTAAAAAAAAAAAAAAAAACCCAAAACAAAACCAACAAAAAACCCATGAAGGGCCATGTCAATACTTATTTCGGGAAGGAAGGTTAGTTTGAGTCAACAAGATAACGATCAGAACACGAGGCTTTACAATAGCACTTTGAGCCTCATTGCTCCAAACACACAGGAATGACCTGAAACCCTGGGGAGAGGGGAAAGAAATCTGTTCCTCATCAAAGGCTTCATTAATAAAGGCAAAAGAGCAGCTGTTTTAAACAACCCCCTTCTAGGTCTGATCAATGGCTGGGCAATATGCAGTGCTTCATTCCAGCCAGGCACTACCCTGTCCCCAAACACTGATGCCTCACCAGCTGAACATAATTCTGACAGTAACCATGAAGTAGTTACCCTCTATCTTCCCAATCCAGCACTGATCAGCTGCAACTTCCAGGAGGGGTCCCTTTCTGGTCCTTCCCAGCTCTGCAGGGAGATGCCACCTGATCACTCCTGCCTCTGGCAGGGATTTTATGGGGGGAATCTTCCCTCAAGTTTACCAAGCAAGAATTGGGACTACCACACAGGCCTATAACCACTCTCAATGCTGCCTCCAAGGAAACATCAAGCACACAAGGAGATGTCACCCAAGAAGGGTCTTTGTGTCAGGTAGAGGCACACGGAGAGCTGCACAAGCAAAGCTGGGCGTGCATGAGGCCTTGAGGAAGGGATCTCTCTCACTCAGGCATGTGCACGTTACCTGCCCTGCATCTGCAGCACCATCAGCACCAGCACTCCTGGCTGCTTCTCTTGTAATGGAACACATGGGGTTTTTTAAATCCCCAAAAGATGAAGGCAGGCCGGGCTGTCAGCATCAGGCTCCCGCAAGGCAGAGCAGAAACACACACAGCATCACTTTGTACAAGCGTTGTAGGCACTGCATTATTTAGAATCAGGGCTAGAAATTAATGAAGCTGCTTGCACAAAACCAGGATATTTTGGGGACAATCAATTGTGCAGGGTCATAAAAAATTTACAGCATTAAGAGAACCTTTCTCGTGGCCACTCATTAATCACTTCGCCTTACAAAGACGCCCAGTCATACTCCTTTGGAGTCAGGGCTGGATGTGCCAGAGGCACATGAATTAGGGATCACTTTATTATGGAGATACCTCAAACTTGTTTATCCCACATGCTCCATCTTTCAAAATGTCTACTACACTTCCAGCTCAGTATTTCATCTACTCTAAGTATTTCCTTCCATGTCTTTAAACTGATTTTTCACTGCATTAAGTATTCCACAGACACTGTCTGTGAGAATTACTGTTCCTGGTTTAAAGGGAGGCAAAGCAAGTTGCCCATTACTATACTGTGAGTCAGAGACAAAATTTCAATGCGGGGTGCTCTGGATCAATTCTATTCCTCTGACTACATCCCTTATAGTTTAGGAACCCAATGCAATTGTTCACTAACAATGGGCTGTGTGCTAAAATACTGCAGGACTGGCTTAAAGAAATCCCCATAGTCTTCCTAATACTTAATTCATTACTTGCCTTCGGGTATTTGAAAAACTGAGAATCTAATCCCAGTCAACATTTTGTCCTTCTTTCGTAAGAATAAAAAAATATAGAAGGAAAAAGTATTTTTGACAGCCAGCAAGCTCAGTAGGATTGGCAGTGCTGTGTCCTACATTAAAATCAGTGCAAATCTGAAGTTTAAAATTGTTTGTGTTATAACATTATCTCAGCCTCATTCACCTTTGTTAAGAGAAAGAGAGCACATGTCAACTGTCACGGCAACAAGTTCACTACCCTAAAGTCAATCTTTTTTGGAATATCGTATGGAATCACAGACAATGTAAGACAAAACAAGAAAAAAGTAGATGTAGAAAAGGTGTTTGCTCCTTCTGTGTGTTTTCCCAAAATGATAACCTGTATGGGTGTCACTGTCACCTGTGCAAATGAGACCCCAAGTCTGCTACCACCAAACATAACTGTACCACCCTTGTCCTCAAAACTAAATATCTGCAAGTGCCTTACTCTCCTCCTCCAGAAGGATGCAAATCCTCATGATCACAAAGAAAAGGTTATGAAAACCAGAGGAAGAAGAGAGAATACAGAAGCCACAGGTTTTAACGCTGCAGCACAGACATCAGGGGAAAAGCTTCAAACTAGGCTTTGCTTTTAGACTTGTGAGCCTTCCAGGGTCTCTGGAGCCGCCAGCAGCATCACCTGCTTTAAAACTGAAGCATAAATGTCTGTCTGTGCAGATGGCCAAGGCATCTGCATGCAGAACAAAAATAATCAGCCATCCAGTTCTTCAGTGTCCAGAGATGAAGGGTTAGTTTGCTTTCCCCCACTCAATCAATCCTTCACCATCTGCTGAGCCTGCTGGCAACTGCCTAGTGGAGCTGATGGTTTAAGGGACACAACTTTTGCACCTGGGTATCATGACAGGGCCTCAAGAATTACCATCATCACCAAACAGAGTTTTAAGTCTGTTCCCAAAGGTGCTTCCTGAGAGCTACATGGAAATGAAGGGGAATATAGGACAGTGCAGGTGTCTGGAAACTGAGATGATGGACAAACCATGATCCTCCAGAAAGCAGGAAAGTGACTCAGGATACTCCATCAGCAGTCAGGACAGGAGAGTACAGCACACTGCAGATGCTTGGAACACGCTTTGATTTTTCAGGGAAGGCAATAAATGCAAAGCCCTGGAAGACTGTTGAGGAGAGGCTTATGTTAAAACATGAGAGAAACCCTCAGTTCCCAGGATCCTGCCTGAGTTCAGCAGGCAATGTTGAGCAGATGGGTTATCTTCCATGCAGTGCCTCAAACAGGGCCAGAGGCCTTTGCCAGTCGTGGACCCTCAAAGTGATGAACGACAAAGTACTAATGCTATTAACTGGGAAGGATGACACTGCATCTTAAAATAAGCCCCATCCTCAAAAGGTAATCACTAGGTCCAGCAGAAGAATATTTTTAAAGCAACTATTTTTGGAGGAAGATCACAAATACCCAGAGAAATCTGTGTGGACAAAATGAGGACCAGAGTTACTTACAACAGACAAGAAAGCTGCGTACACTGATACAAAAATAAGTTTTAATAACAAGAGGAATTCTCTCGTCTTATGAAAGGGTCAGAAGGGCAGCAGTCTCTCGGAATCTCCTGGCATATGGAAGCACAGTAATGAACGTTATTAAGATGATAAAAGGACTGACCTTTGGCTAATAGCACCCTGACAAACGCATTCAGGGCTCATATTCCAAGCTTTTATGAAACAGAGACTTTACATTAATGTGTGCATTGCTTCTGGGGTGAGGAGGAGGAGGTGTACAGAAAGGAAAGTTCCCTGAACACACAAGGAAAGGATGCCAGTGTTCCAGGAAAGGATTGCTGTTGAGACAAAAATATGCAGGACTCAGGAGGGGAAGAATTAAGAGACCCTTTAATAAGATCTCTCTAATGTGTAACATAGATCCCTTTGTGCCCAACAGGATTCACCTCGCAGAGACTGAAATAGCACACACGCCTCGGATGTGATGTGCAGACACTGAGAAGACATCCAGGACAGAGTCCTTGGCTCAAAACTTCTGCAGGAAGAAACAAATTCCTACAGATGGTTACAGTTGTTCCCTCCATAAATGGTTTGTGCTTCATGGAACTCATTCCAGTTCCTCTCTCCTTACTTTAGGACAGGAGCCTGCAGCTTCCCCAGATCAAACCACAGCTCTCCCAGTCCCATGGACAACTATCCAGGCTGAGTTCATTGAGAAATCTCTCACTCTTGGAAGCAGGGCTGGCTTTTAAATGTGCACACAGATTTCAGGAAAAAGTTACATGAATAGAGGTACAAAGAATGATTTCACTGTTTTGAAATATTTTGCCTGTTTTATGCACCAGAATAAAACCAGGTCACAGCGGGAAGGAAGATCACTGGTTCTTAGCTCAGATATAAAAATGAGTATGTTTTAATTCAGACCTCAAAAGAGACAAAAACTCAGCAATGATGCAAAAAGGCCTTGTGCCTATGGAAAAGCAAGCGCTCCCAACCTGGAGAGGCTGACAACGCTGCGTGAGAGGTTTCCCATGGAAGGATATTGAAAGTCTGAAATTTAATAGAGAAGAACAATTCAGTTCAGATCTGTTAGGCTTCAAGCAAGTTGAGGGTACATTAAGTCCTTGCTGTAATGTAAAATTAACTTATTTAGGGAAGAATTTAAGTGCTACTTAAAGTACTGAAACCACTGACTGTAGATAATATTTCAGAAGCCAGCAGAAAGCAACTTTGGAGACTTTCTGCTCTCTCACCTCAAATTAAAAAAAAAAAAAAAATTAAAAGCAAAGCAGCAGGCCACTCATCTCAGTTCTCACAGCTTTGTACACCAGCCTGGAGAACTTGTAGTTATAAGAGGAATTACAGAGCAACATGAGCATGCAGACAATGATTTATTGCACATCTCGCCTGCCCAGTGGCGCAGAGAACCATGAGAGATGTGGATTACATACTGCACAATTTTAATTCTCCCATCCAGTAAACTCAGCAAATATGAGTACAGCCTGTTCCCATTTAATGGAAGGATCCTTTGCTACTAGGGTGTGATGCTGCTTACACCAAATCTGGTGGAAATTTTTGTTAAGACTTCTAAGAAGAAGAAAGGGAATTGTTCTCTCATGAAAACGGATGACTGACTCTTCCACTGTGAGGCAAAAATCGACATGAAAAAGTCTTTGAAAAGTGATGACAGTACTACAGCTTGAGTCTGAACATCCCTGCCCACATGGCTTTGAGGCACCACTTCCACCACAAGGGCTCAGGGGAGAAAAGCCTTCTGGAAAATTTCCATTTGGACAATGTTGAAATCTAGGAAAATTTATACCCAGGCAGAAAAACATAGGCAGCTTTGTACCAACTGGTTTGGAATTGAACGGGAATTTTCACTCATGAGCTTGAAGGTAAACGAGTGATCACCTTCGAGTACGTGCTTGAGGCTCCCTAAAACCCTTGAGGAACAATCGTGACATCTCCTCTTCCACTGCTGGAGAAGTGCTTCTCATAGGACCAGGCTGCCTGGTGCCTCCAGCAATAACGCCACCATTCTGTACAGGATAAATGCCTTAGAAATTAACCTTTTGCTTTCAAGAATCGTTTCTCTTCCCAGGAACTATGTCAAAACATTCTGTTCTACATTTCAGCCACAGATTTCTCAGAAATGCCTCTTCACTGCTGCTTTGCACGGATATCTCAGCTTGTTCCCATAAGGGGGCTCAACACACAGAACTTACTTCTCCCATGGCTTCTTCAGGCGTTTCAGAGGAAAAGTAAAAGGACAGACATTAAACACTTTCTCATTCTCTGAAAAGGACAGAAGTCACGCTCCCCACTGCTCCTTCCCCAGTGCCTGTCTCAAAGACAAAACCTCCACTTTTAAATCAAACTGAAGAAAAAGAACATTTGATATCCTGGTCTGGGAAAAGCTCACATTGAAGCCAACAGGAATCTTTCCACCAACTTCAGGAACAATTGAAGCAAATCGCTACCAAACTATGAACTCTACCCTAAGTGGTCTTTCGTGTTTTGTTACTGCTTTTTGCTTTTTTCAAACTTGAGCTGAATCTAGTATTCTCAAGGAAAAGCACAGCTAACTTTTCCTCTTGTGCTACTTGTACAAGTAACACAGTAAAGTCCCTTGCTTGTCATGCACTCCTCCGGCTCCCCCAGGACCTTGGGCTCCATGCAGCGTTTCCAGCTTAGGCCCCTGCTCCAGGAGAGTGGAGGGAGGTCAGAAACCTGACTTGACACCTGATCTAAGAGGAAACCTTACTCTGCTGCCTGACAATGCAGTAGAAAATTAAAGCAGGGCTGGATGGCAATTTAGGGATGTAGTTTCTCAAGCAGTCTCCTGTGCTCGTGAATCTCCCCTTGCGTGAAACCCTAATGGCTTCTCATGTCCTTTTGATGTTAAGGTATGGCCAAAATCCCTGCCAAGTAACAAAGCAGAACGCGGTGCTCTGCATTAAGGAAATAAAAATCAGCAATTTAACTTCTGAGGTCAAAAAGCAAATCCTCCTCCCTGACCAAGTCCTCCAGAAATCCCAGGAGGTCCCACAGACACTCCCCAATGAAGGATCTATCCTCTGTTTAATCAGGTGGGTTCCTCCTTCCTAATCAGATCACTCTCCCCTACGCTCTGCTGCTCACTGACAAGTTCTGCACAGATAATACTTTGCTGCCATCCACCAGCTCTTCATGCAAAGCAGCTGAGACAAATTAGAAAGACAAAGTTGTTAACAAAATAATTACACCAATATTCAAAGCAGCTACAGCATCAGTAAAAGGTACAGAAAACGTGAAGCCACTTAAGAAAAATGCTTACCTGTTTATGCCAAGATTTAGATTAAACACACAAAGATGACACATTTGTGTCAGAAAAAGGAATTTGACCCTTATTACTGAAAAATACACACCATCCATTCTATTAACAGTCAAGCCCAAGTGCATGAATCCTTAAGGAACACAGCTGGGTGGTTAGGAGAGAAATGGAGGAGTTGTGCTTTTGCTTTGGGGGGGTTTGTTGTTTCCCCTTAACTTATTTAAGGTTTTAAGCCAAAGCAGATTTTTCTAGCATCGCTTCATCCCGCTTCAGAAAGCCAAGTTCTCCTGCAAACTCAGTATTAGATGTGTGTTTTGCTGGATGAGCAAAATTACATTTTATTTAAAGCGTGGGACAATGAAATAACACTTCAGATTCATTTCCTTTTATAACTGCTCCTAGTTGGATTTCAAACACTGGGAGAATATGGGCACAGAGGATTTCAGTTACAAAACCCCAACATTTTAATTAACTGCTTTACTGCAGACAGGGAATTCACAAAAATTCCCATCAGTATTCAGAAGCCTATTAAGAATAATCTACATTTTATGCCTAAACTGATTAGTATCTCTTTCACCAGATATATTACATTTAATTTTTTCCCTCCCCTAATTCCAAGTTACGCCTTTGGTTTACTCTCTCTAATTTATATTAGACTGTTGCTTCCCAACGTAAGAACAGAGTTTGGTTTGCAACTGGAACTGGCATGACCAGTAACCACAGCCCACCTGGGAAGCAGTGGCTGTTCATGCCCTACAGCTTGATCTCTTCCAGTAGATACCCACACACTTGGGCTGAGTGCTTCCACAGGAATAGATTGTTGTTTCCCCAGGTAGGTCAAACAGAGGTTCTTCAATTTAAGGAGAAGAGGAAGCAAGTCAGAAATGGAAATTTGTGTTACTTTCCCTGCTTCTCCTTTATAAGCAAACAGCAAAACCCAAATTTAAAACACTCAATCCTGCAGCAATTCTCCCCCACCCAACATAGAGCCCCCAGTGCCCTGCAAGGACCAGAATGTTGCTGACCTGTATCATGTAGAGCTGGGCGATGCGATATTCTTCCACGCTCATCGGAAGAGGAATACGATATTCCTTTATGAGCATTTTGGATACAAAAATCTCTTCTCCGCTCAAAAACACAATCCAAAAGCTTTTAGTAAAGGTTCCTTAAATAATGGCAAGGAAATGCATCGAGGATCTCTGAAACAGAGAGAAAGGGGGGGAAGAGAGAAGTGGTTATTTTCCATTCTTATGGCAGAACATCCTACTTAGGAAAAAAAAAAACCAACAGACAAACATTAATTTTTGTAATAGCTATAAGCTTAATAGCAGAGAGAAGAAACGCTGGAGGGCTACCAGACCTTTGGTATCAAACTGAACAGAATCCTTCTGAAGAATTTTGATTTGCTTCAGAGGATACCATCAAAGCTATTACCCTCCTGACCTTTGCCACCGTATCAATCAGACTTTCATATGCAACAGCATCTCCACGGAAAAGATGTGACAAAAGCTCTAAATGAATAGGCAGCTCTGCTGCTGCCCACAATAAAGTCTCTCTCCAGTGTCAGCAACACACCGGAGATGCATCCTCTCAAAGGCATCAGGTTTTATCCTCTCAAATTCATCCAGCAACAAGAAAAGGCAGTAATTAGACTTCCTCAGCCCTCAGTAACAACATGATGAAGAAAGACCTTTGGATTCTAAGAATAAAGACAGCAGGAATGTACTTTTCTTCCTTGCTTTATTCTGAATTATTTTCTTGGTAGGACCCCTTCTCCTGCACCTCCAAAGCAGTCTGCTGGCAAGATCCTCCTGTCACTTCTGTCAATGTCAGGCTCATTTTTACACTCCCACTGCATGAGAATACAGTCAAAGATCAAACTGCAACAGAGGAAAATCCCGTCGTACCCCACCTCAAGGCACTGTAACAGAATTACTGGTTAAGAATTCAGGGAATACAGCATTTGCTACACCACAGGTCAAAGGAGGAACTTTCAAATATCTTTAATACCCTCTATGGACTGTGGATAAAGACAATAACTTTATGTAAGGAAGGGGGAAATAAAAGGATGAATGGTGAGGAAAAGAGAACACAAGAAGCAAAGTCTGTTAGCAGCCCAAGTCAGCTGTGGCAGGATCTGGTGATGGCTCTCACAGCACACAAACCATTCACTTGGTTCCTTCTTGTCACCAAAATCCACCTTTCTGCTGTGCCTGCTTATTGGACATCTTCAGATAGAGCTGCTGGAGCCAAACCAGCCCCAAACCCTGTGACTGGTGAAAACAACCAACAGAATAAACGCAACCCATTTATCTTGTGGATTAAACCATGATGTGGGAACCAGGAAACCACACCACTATCAACAGCCCTTAGTGCCAGTCGGTGTTTGCACAACACTTCACCAACCTTTTACGAGGTTCAGAGAGGTTCAAACACATGCCCATGGTCACAGAGCAACCAGGGACAACACTGAGTATTTATAACCCAGGTTTACTGCGACATCTCTGCCAGAGCTGCCCCAGTGCCAAGCACACACGGGGACACTGCCCAGGGCTTGCTGGCCCAGGCACACCCAGCCCCATGCCATGGTGCCCCCCCAGCTCGCCTCCCTGTGACTGCCACATTTCTAATCTGGCACTAAAGCAAATCCACCCCGGACCGACTCTTCTGGAATAGTGATCCGTCTGGTGCTGCATCATCTAAACAATTTATTTCCAAATTCAATTCTCTGCCGCATTTTATTGCTGTCAGAGCAATCTGTGTGCGTGGAGGGGAGGATAAAAAAGTCTCTGCTATGGCAAAGCCTGTAGAGAATAATTCTGGGAAGACTGCTTCCCTACACTGCCGAGCTATGCACAGAAGTGTGTGCATCCACAAGCACGTGCAGGATTTCCTCCATCAAACTAATCCCAGAGAACAGGTGGAGATAATCTCATTAAGTGGTTTTTAATTAGTGTCATGGCAAAGAACAACAGTTAACCACCACAGGATGGATCTCAAGCACCAGATTTGCAATGGTGCAACTCCAGGATCCCGACTCTTGGAGCTAATGGCAGTGGGAGACTCAACTATACGTCTTGAGCAGTTTGTTGTGCTTTAGAGATCTTTGAAAATTAGATTTAAAAGCTTCTCCCCCTGTTCCCCAAATGCTCTGAAAGTGATTCTGCTCCATCATAAGGACATCAGTCACGTCTGCCCTTGCTGTTTGCTAAAAACAGGATATTTCTATCGATTGGAAGAGATGAATAAAACAAAAAATAGAACCTAAAAAGCAGTAAAATGGCAAGAAACCAGTACCAACATGGAAAAAATGTGTTTATAATGAAGTGCCAGTCAGGTAATAATTCAGATGGCTGAGACACAAGAGAGTTTATTTTATTACAGACTAAAAATCCCAACATTTTGGCCCCAAGCAGGCGCAGCAGCAACCTTGGCATGCGGAGCCTGTCTGGTCACAGCACTGGCTTCTGCTGCAGCTTTCTGCTCAGCTTTTACGGGTGCTGAGGGTTCAGTGGGAAGTTCCCCTTCAAGTTTCTCCTTCCCTGTGGTCAGTGATTAAAAAGCAGTGTTTGGGCCCAGCCCACAGGTCTGCAGGCTGCAGCAGACCCTGATTATGCGCCCATTGGGAACCTCCTCCAGCGGCGACCCACTCCAGCTACTGCAACCAGCCCCCAAAAGCTGGGTAGAAAACAACCCCGGAACACACCAGGCAACGCCAAGGAGCAAATCCCAACCTCAAACCAGGGGAAAGGCACCTGGGATCAGCAGCCTGACACTGAAGGAGGCACAAAGAGAAAAAAACTGACTTGTTTGCCTGGTTCTTAGCTAGACTGGCAAAAAAAAA
>VZTE01002410.1:536082-576380 GCA_013397775.1 Eulacestoma nigropectus
GTGTTGTGGGTTGTTGATATAAAATGAAAAAAAAAAAAAAAAAAAAAAAAAAAAAAAATCGAGGTAAGTTTGCAGTTTGGGTTGTCTTTGAGTTGAAAAGAACCTGTTCTAACCCTTCCAAGAGCCATGGAGCCCAAGTATCAAACCATGAAATACAAACATGGGATTTCACCAAATGCAGATCTGGGAGAACACCATTCCAGGTGGGACAGAGGTGACAAAACAACCCTTTCAGACAACTCACTGAGGACAGTGGCCTCCTTCCAAAATCTTGGAATATTATAGGGAATCAAAGCTCACCAAGACCACTCCTTGTATTATCCGAACCAAACACAGAAGTTTGTCTGCAGAACTGATGGGAGAGAGGAAAAAGTGCTTCTGGAAGCAGGGGAGCCACTACACAGCTCTGGAAAATGGGTGTCAAAACCCCAGCTGTGTCCATGGCACTTGTCTGCACCCAGCCCATTGCTACAGCCAGAGGTGTTTGAGATGCTCCACGTGCTGGGATTAGCAAACAGACAGGGTTTCACCACTGGATTTCAGCTGCACCAAGCTGGACTTCCTACGGATTTGCCAAACCCCTGTGGCTGCACAAGCAGAAGATCCAGAGGCTGTTTGCAAACCTCAGCCTGCAGCCGGCTTCCCAGCAAGAGGAAAACAGCGGTGACGCAGGACATTTCCAGACTCGCTGCTATTCCTGCTATAGCCAAGTGGCACATTTGTACAGCCCGTTATTCAATTTATACCCAGAGCTGTAGTAACTGTGAGAGCCAGGCACATAATTTTATACCTCAATTATTTTAAAATCAGGTTCTCAAAGCATCATAATTATGCTGCAGAGTCAATATCCTGCTGCGATGAGTCAGGTCCACCTCTGAGCCATTGCTCCAGGCTGTCTGAAGGCTCACGCACAGCCTGCTGCATTTACTTCCAATTTTAACAGTCTCCCTCACAACAACAAACTCCCCAAAAAAAGCGCCCGTGCTTTAAAATCAGGGGAGGATTATCTGGATCTGCAGAAGCTGAACAGACCAAGAGACCCAGCAGAATCTCTCTGTTTAACCCATGAACTTGGTGTTCACTTCGGGAGAGTCAGGGCAGCCTCCCTGGTACTAAAGGAGGTAGGAAAGGACTGATAACAACTGACAGCTTGTAATTAAGGAGTAAGAATCAGGGTGTGAAGGGTGGTTAAACTGTGCTACTGGAGTGCTGGAGGCCAAATCCCAGCCAGGCTTCCCAGGCTGGCCCTGAGGGGATGGAAACTGAGTGTGACAGCAGAAATCCCGGCTCTTCGACAGGTTCAAGGCAGGAGAACCACTCACACCGTGGGTTCAGGCTACAAAAGCGCTGTTATGACTGTTCCCAGCTGTCACCTCAATGACTAATTTTTGACCAGCTCACATTTTCCGTGCTCAGGCTGCTGAGCAGAGGCTTTTCAGGGCTGCAGTGAGCAACACCCCAGCAGCAGGAACACACCTTGGGCCATGGCTGCTGCATCCCTTTTTCAACAGAGAAAAAAAGGCCCCAGACACAGAGAACAACTATAATGAGTTTTTTCCAGCCTCACACAGGAGGTTCATTTTATGCTTTTATAAAGTTAAAAGGAAAGCCCATCCTGGAGGGTCACACAGCAGCTGGCAGCAGAGGCAGGTCCAAACCCCAGGTCTCACGTTCTGACCACCCAGTGCCTGCTCAGGGCCGTGCTGTCTGTAGAAGCTGAGAAAAGTCTCCTTTATGAAAGAGCACACTCGTGAGCTAAGGATTGATATCCTTGACTCAGCTATCGAACAATTTTCTTTGTAATATTTTCACATCATCAAGAAATTAAAGATAATTAAGAGAAACAACTGTAAGAAAACCAAGCCAAACCTGTAATGGCAAAAGGATGAGTGAAGGCATTACCTGGAGACCTCACCTACCTCCCTAAAGACCTTCCTTAGGTTCTCTACGTTGCCCTTATCCCCCAAGAAGGCACTTCCTTGAAGAAAGCGATATCAAAGAGATGTTAGCATTGATCCCAAGTGTATCAAACACCTGGACTTTGGGAAGCAACACCAGGCTCAGCAGCCCAGCCACCTTCCCTCTCCCGCAGAGTTCCCTGGAGGAGGACACAGTGCTCTCCCATGTCTGGAAGTGCAGCATACTTACTGTGCTTGGATTTATTTATGCCTTTAGAAGCAGCGGCATAAATGGGAAGCAGATTCTCAGGGCCTAAGTCAGCAGTTTCCAAAGGCAGCCTCGACGCTCACACCTTGATTAATGCGGCAGTTTCCTTCCTGGCCCAGAGCAGTCTTGCTCAGCTTTATATCTCCAGAGTGACACTGCTGCAAAGACCATTCCCTGTCACTCTGATCCTGGTTGTCCATAGTGTCTCTGCCTCTCAGGAGCTTTCCACGAGTATCTACAGAGCCTGGTTGTCAAACCTTGCTCAGCCCTCGCTCGCCAGCGTTGCCTGCCCAACCCTCTCCAGGGACCAGCACGGCCTCACAATTGTCCTGCCCACATCCCACTGCCAGCTCCGCGGGAAGGACCACAGGACAGAGAGGAACTTCTTGGCTTGTGAGTACTTAGCACGCTCTAGGCTGGAGCCTAAGTGTCACTGTGAATCTCTCATGACTGACCATCACTCTGTAAAGGTCAGGGGAAAACACAATTTATGGAGCTTTTCCAAGGAGATGAATAATGAGTGCTTGTATTTTACCATTCCCTTCTCTCCCCTCCTCACTCAACCCCACCAAAGCAATCTCTCCCAGTGGGACTGTTTCAAGCCATGTCTACACTGAAAGGTTAAAAAGCCTCAATATTTCTATTTAGTAGCTTTGTGGCCACAAACACTCATCACTACTCTCAAAACTGTGTCTCACACACATGTGCACATGCGCTAAACTGAAGAGACAGAACGAGCTTTTTAAAATCAGCAGTTTTCAGTTTTCATAGTGTGGGTCATACCTGCTCACTCACAGCTAAGCAGATTTAAAAATTCATCAGGCCTGGGGAGAAAAAAAAAAAAATGGATCAAAAGTTAAAGCTCCTTAAAAGTGCACAGTTCACACACTCTCAGCTCCAAGGCCACTGTGTCAGTGCGTGACTCTCGGTGCGGTCGTTCATCTTAATCGCCCATCTCATCTGTCACATCTTCAGAGAGAAAAATTACAATGCAGATGTTTGCACATCCGAGTTTCATGACAGAGCTTAGATCCCATCTGACAGTGAATCAGCAGCTAATGAACAAGTGCCCACACTGCAAAACTGCAGCAGTCCTTCCAGCATCGGAGCAGCTGGAGCTGCCCATGCCTGCCCCTGGGGCTGGCCACTGTCTGCAACACAGCCAGGGGACAAGGAAAGCGGGAAGAGAACAAGCAAAACACAAGCATTTGTGGAAATCAGCTTTTCAGGTGTAGGGCAAGCTCCAGAGCTCTTGAAGGCAGGCAGCACAGCGAGGGGCTGAGGACAAACACTGCTCGGTGAGACAGGGTGAACAAGTTGCATTTACAGTACTTGATCTTTTTTCCATTATTAGATACAATTTGACGTCACTTATAGAATTTAAGAGCTCATTGTAAAGCAGACGTTTATTACAACTGAAGGATGGAAGCAGTCCAAATGCAATATAGCGACACTGGAGCTATTAAATCTTGTTATAGTTCACTGGGTAGCCAAATACTGGCTCGAAGCAACGTGAGGAGAAGGGGAGGAGGGAAAGTAACGCCACAGCAAAGCGTGCACAACACCCATCACCTTTCCTGCTTAAACATTCTAGGATATTGTGCTGGTTTTTTGTACTTTCCATTCCTCTTACTCCTTTAACACCCGAGAGAGGAAAAACTGACTCCCTCCCTTCTGCTTTGTAAGTGATGCTGTGGTGCAAAGCCAGCCAGCCCTCCCCATGCACACACTGACTCCAAAGGGATCAGGTGAAGTCCAACAGCTGAACTTTGGTTGGAAAATTAACATTTCAAGTCCTGCCGTGCCTGGAGGTTATGCAATGACGAACTAATAAAGAAGCCATTAAAAGAACTAATAAGCACACTCGAGCCACAGATGAGTTCAGAGGGAAAGACAAACCAGCCTCTAATCCTTTTGCTGATACTGGGGATAAAGATGAATATTAAAAAGAACCCTGACATTAAAGGTTAAACGTTTCCAAGTAGCCTGCATGAGGAGAGCAGCCACAAACCCCAGCATCCCGTGGCCAGGCTGCAGAGCCTGGTGAGCTAAAGGAACTGGGCAGACCCTGCTTATAATGGGGTTGCTCTTAGTCCAAGACTCAGCGTTATCCACCGAAAACAGGCCAAAATTGCGCACACAAATATATAAATATAGATGGGTAATAGATATTTTAAATATAGATACATATCTATAGACATACATACATATACACACACAGGGAAACAAAAATAAAAGCAGCACTGACAGTGTGGCAAGTACAGCATGTTGGCTGAAAAGAGACTGAAAATTGCTGGCAGCTCATTAAACTACTGTAAAGAAAAATCTATGGAATGCCACAGGCAAATAGCATGGACAGGATTTTTCTTTGGTTGGTGGCACATCCATTAGTCTGAACGGCCACTGCCAAGCAGAAGCCTGCGCAGTGTGGGCAGCAGTGGCAGGGAGATGGGAGGCAGGCCAAGTTTAAAAACCGAAATAAACATATCTAATTTCCCAGGTAGCCTCCCTGGGAGGTTATTGCATTTCCACTTTACAGCTCCAGGTGCTACAATCCCTCTTCCTGACAGAACTCAGGAGAGGAAGCACAAGGGAGCTTGGTGCAGCTCCCACCAGCTGGTCAAGGCTTCACTTGTATTAAGAAGTAAAATCCCGATGACAAATCCATCCAGGCTCTTAATGTCCATGTCCACACCATCCCTGTTCTCTTTCTCTCCATCAGTAGCTGCCCTGGAAATTACAGTTTTCTATTAAAATATCAAGAGCAGAAAGTCATGCAAACTCCCACTCTCTCATCTTACCAGTCACTAAGCATGAAAATAAGAAATTGAGAGCAGGGAGGCTGAAGTCCAAAGCTCCATGTCTTTCCTGTGACTCTTGTTCATACCCCTCTGCATGGTATTTGCTGACAGCACAAGGCACTTGACAGCCACTCAGTCCCAAACCCATTACAGCCATATCCCACCTCCCCTGGAATGGCAACCACAGCACTCATTCCCCATTTTATAGCTTATTCATTGCTCTTCACACTCATCTTTTCCAACCTACAGCCCATTTCAGGCTATTTCTCAATATTAATTTGAATTTTTATCTCCAAACACTTGCAGATCCACTAAACCTGCTTTTGAGACACAAAAACACAATTTTGGGATTTGAGTCAACATCGGACAGACCCTGGATTGCTTCCTCAGTAACTCCCAATTCAAACTGAAAAGGGTCATCAACAGCTACTCCACTTTTTCAGTAGTTAATCCTGACGGGAAATAACATTTTATTCCCTCGCTTATGCAAATACCACGTAGAACAGGAAATGAGCATTCAAAGCTGGTTTAAAAAGACTATTTCATGAAGGAGAACACGATACCATTGCAAAGGCATTGTTAGAGCACCGTAATACTTCACACTGGTTTCATTAGGCTGAGACTTGCCTTGCCTAAAGGCAAAATGGGGATAAAGAAAATAAGTCCCACTCCATCAGAAGGAACTTGTAATGACACCTAAAATTCTTACATGGGGAGCAAGACAGACACAGCAGTGAAGGCTGATGAATAATGGTGCAATTGAGGTGGAAAGTACAGGGTCATTTTGCACAAGAGCAGTAAATGTTTAATATCTCTGTTGCATCTTTCATCCATAACACCAACAGATTAACAAGGTTTCTGCGGCTGGGTAATTTCTTTGGAGTTTTGATCCTAGAAATAATTACACTAAATATTTCATAAGTGCCTTTGAAAGTTTTTTTTCTTTTCTTTTTAATAAAGAAAAAAGAATCGCTCGCTGCTCTTGGACTGCAGCAGGGTAATGAAAGTGCACAGCTAATCAATAACCACTTTCAGTTCATTATTCAGCACATTTTGGGCTGGTGTTATTTCTTCCCTTCTACCATTCCACATCCCACATATGGAGTGATGGTGCATTTTTAAACCATCACATCTTACTGCTTTTGCAAATCATCCTTAATGCTAACCACAACATGGAACACACAGCCTCTAAATACCACCCACAGCTTTTAGAGGGTTCCAGGGTGTTTCCAGCTGAGCAGTGTTGCCAGCTGAGGCAGAGGAGGCCGAAGTGCCAGAGCAGTTCCATTTCTCCTTCAGTCTGGGTAACAAATTGCTGGGTCATTTCTGTCCCTCACTGCTTTTTGAGAAGTCTGAAGAAGGACAAAGCTTTGTCAGTCACTTGGACAGTCCCAGCTCAAGGGCTGTAGGACAGGCAGCTCCAGGTTCCTCCCTGGGGAGCTGCTGATGGGACCAGACCCTTGGCTTTGTCCCAAATCCAGCTGCTGCACTGGGGCCACAGCTGCACCTCCACAACACCCAGGATCTCTGCACACGCTTCCAAACCAGGATCCAATGACCAGTTCAGGCAACGAGAGACCCCCAAGGATACTGACAGGTGCTATCCACATCCCAAATTCTCACCTGCTCTGGGAAAACTCAACACACTCCTTTCCCCACTCTGCCCACTCCATAAAAACTACAACCCAAAGGACACACTATGATCACTTAAAATAGAGCTGAATCTACATAATAAAAAATGATGAATTCGCCCAAGCCAAGAGCAGGAGTGGTACCTAAGGAGAAAAATGCAGGTACTGGCAAGAAAAGAGGAAACATTCTCCGAGTCACACACCCAGAACAGAGCCACAGGAGCAGGAGTGTCTGGCTGGGGCCCAGCCTTGCTCCTTGCAGCAGCTCCCAGGGCTTGAGGGATGCATTAAAGCTCTGCTCTGGCCTCAGGGACAACCATCACTATCCCCCATTTGCAGGGAAATTGAGACATAGGGAGAAAAATTATCTGGTCCAATATCCAAGAGAGAATCAGTGACAGAGCAGATTCAAGACTGGATCCAACTTTTGCCACAGATAATTACTTATAAATAGAGGCGGGAGTGGGGTAGCTCAAGCAAATTCAATTTCCCTGATAATTGGCACAATTCTGCAAGAAAAAAAGTGAAGAATTTTTTTTTCTTCTTACCTATTGCCTTTCAAGCTAACAGTAATTTCTGCAGAAAATAAAACAACTCTTGAAAATATCGAATTTCCCCAAGAGCCCAGAGGTTCTCAGCACACATCACACTCCATCTCCTGTTGCTCACAGACAGGCCCTTTTCCTGCTGGAAAGCACCGGGAAGCTTCAAGAACTTTTCTGTTTTGTTGAAATTTAGGTAGATCCAGGTTTGGTTGATGCAGTAACTTGAATGAAGACTGGCAGAGCTGCCCAGGCAGCCTGTGACGTTCAAACCAGCATGGCCACAACCAAACATTCACCCTCCCTCTTCTAGAAGGGCTACAGACCTCCTGTTTCTACAAATGACAAGGAAAGAAACTCCTCAAGATCAAAAGATGCTCAAACTCTCACTCACAACAGTATCCCCAAAACCCCATGCAAATAATCCTTGCTGGGGGAAATATTCTCAGATGTAATTAAGTTGTGCTCTGAACCCAATTTTTGCATTAACATCTTGGGCATCACAAACCAAACTCACTTTTCAGCTGTCAAATCCACAAGACAAAACTTTGAAGCAAATCCTTTGGCCTTTTATTCTGACCCATTTTGCTGAACCCCTCCCACAGCCCTTCCCACTGCCACTGGTTTCACAAAGCCAAGGTCTGGCTTCACTCAGACTTCTCTCCAGGAAACAATTCTCTTTTCTACAGAAAATTTCTGGATGTATCAAAGCATTTAACAGCCATAGAGCACATATTGTGGTTTCAGCCCGACAAAGCAAGCGGAGAGCTTTCCCAAGGGTGGAATTCTCATGTTCCTCGAGGGCTCCTGTGGAGTTTTGTGTGGTTTTACTCTTCAAATTAAACGGGATTTCAACTGCCTCCTCCAACTACAAATTCAGCTTCACAAGTCCATCAGGGTGTCCTGCGACAAGGCGTCATACTGCACATATGGGTCAAAAGAAAGCAATTTAATATAAATTTAAAACAAAAGTAACAAAATCTGTTTCCTGACTTCCAAGACCCGTTCAAATAAACTTTTCCTTTGTTCCCCAAAAAATATCCAAATTGTTTAGGGGGTGTCCCTTGTAAGAGAGCATTACAAAAGTAAGTTCACTAAGGGTTCAGACAAAAAATTTTCCTTTTCACGAGATGCACCATAGGATGGAAACCTTGTTCCAGCCTGACAGCAGCTGAGGAAGCAAAGCACGGAGCAGAAAGTGTCCAACCCCCTCAGTTCAGATTTCAGGGATGGCTCTGACCAAGTGGTGCAGTCTCCTGTCCCGGCTTTACAGCTCCTGCCGTGGCCTGGCCAGTTGTTTCACACCTTGGGAATTTCTCCATCCTGGCTGATCCAGCTCTGTCAGCTCTTGGACTGCAGAAGCGCTGCACAGCCCCACATGCCCTTCGCTAAAGGGCATTACAGCTGTATTTATATCTGACATCAATCTGCTTTGTAAACAGTGACCTGATTCAGGAGCTGGGCTTTCTTAGACGGCCACATCCAGAGCACACGTGTCTGCTGGCCCTGAGGGACACCCTCTCAAAAACCCTGGAACTGGCAGGTGGGAAGTCAAAACCACCCAAAGCTGGAGGGTTTGGCATATCCACAAAGCGCAACAGAGGAGCCAAAGGACTTCAACTTTCCAGCTTGATCACAACATGGCATGAAGAAAAGGACAATTTGTCTGTGCAATAAAAGCTACCTGCAGTCTACAAGTAGTGCAATATCTGAGAGACATTAAAGTTTGGATAGTTTAGTCCACAATTCACTGCAAATGCTGGCTCACAGTCAAAACAATCAGGACCTGAATCGAAAATAATATCAAAGTTCTCACTCCAGGCACCAGACCCTGTTTTCTCATCTCATTTCTATTCTTCTGTTTGCTGCCAGTTCAAAGCGCTGTGACCAAAAAAATCAGCCCATTTGTCTTGTTCTTAGAAGTGTTAAGCTCTTATATATGAAGTTAGTGTTATCCACTGAGTCCATAAATTACAGCTAAAGTACAGAAGG
Organism: Eulacestoma nigropectus; assembly: GCA_013397775.1. Taxonomy (NCBI): domain Eukaryota; kingdom Metazoa; phylum Chordata; class Aves; order Passeriformes; genus Eulacestoma; species Eulacestoma nigropectus. The sequence continues at coordinate 545,215 of VZTE01002410.1, forward strand.
AAGCAGTCATGACATAACCCCAATTTAATCTGAACCAGGCCACCACAGACAAAGAAGTGTTTTTCAAAATGTTAATTAATTTTTAAAAGAAAGGATTAAAGGGGGTTCTCAATTAAAAGAATACTTTAAGGAGACAAGCTAGAGAGGATTGTCCACTTTATTAATACAGCAATTTAACAGCTATTCAACATGTAATAACTTCTCATTAAAAGTCAACCCTCCCCCTTCTCCAGCAGATTAGCCACCCATTTGTCAGACACAATACAGCTTCATTAGCCTAAAAGTTCCATTTCTGCTCTTCCACAGATTTGCTTTTATTTTGCTTCTGGCAGTAAGCAAAAGTCCTGAATGACAGTGAAGTCCAGAAATCAATAACACAAACAGTGCCCTGGTGTCTCACGGGTTCCAGAGAGTGCTTGGAAGCAGCATTCCCAGCAATGCCAGCAGTGACAGCACACACAGTCAACTCCTGCAAGAGCCAGGTAGGAAACCTTGGGATCAACCTAAACAACGCTGCCCGAATGCACGGCCAAGGCTCATTCATGAGCTGTACCCTGTCTGGAAGAGCTCACAAATGTTATCGTTTCCACCCAAGGATTACCCACCAGCACCTCACAGCCTGCATGGAACTGGAGTGTGTCATTGAAAAGAGGATATACAATTTTACCAGAAGCTTCCCACTGCAACCTTGAGTTTTCAGGCTATTGTCACCACGCGTAACACACGAGCAGACACCTTGCTCTAGGTGGGTGCGCTCAGCCAATGCTGAGGCCCCACAGACCCGCCCAGGAGAGGAGCCGAGACAGGGACAGCAGGGACAAGTCCTGGGGCTGGGCACCAACCACGTGCAGCTCTCAACACCTCTGAGAAATGGGCACCAAGGTGTCCTGGAGACACAGACAGGAGACACGGTAAAGCTCCTGTAAGGGCAGCCCTACAACTGAATAAATCAACGGGAAGAGCCCTGTGATTCCAGCGGCAAAGTTTGAGCACTGAGTGGAGAAGCTCCACACAAGAGCAGCACAGCAGCAGCCCCCGTGCCCCGTGTCAGCCTCGTTACTGCAGCCCTGCAGCCACAGACAGATTCTGCGTGGATTTCTGCAGGATCACAGCTCTAGGAAGTCCTTATTAAAAGATAACAGAAACTGAAAGAGGTTACAACTAAGGCTAATACCGCCCAAAAGCTAAAGCAAACAAAAACATTCCAGTCTAAGATTTATCTGCAAAGACCATTCAAGCTACTTTTAAGACCATTAACAGCCACATGCCCAGGCTTCAATAAAAAGGGACACCTTTCCTCCAGCTCCTGCAATTTTAAGGAATGAATCCAGACATCAGTGGAACAGGAAGTTCAGGATATATACAGCATTAGTTTCCAAGAGAATATTTATCATGTCACGTGAGACCAGCATTTTTAGCCAACTTGGGAGAAAATAGACAAGCTGCAAAGCTGCCCTAAAAATACCAGTCACGATAATTACAAGGAAGAAAAGCAAAGCATAAGCAATGGCAGCGCTAACAATCCCTACTTTTAGTGACAAACTGCTAACAATTTTTTTTAATTACAGAGACCACTGCTAGAAGATTATCTCAGCTGCTCAGGTGTGCAATTTATGTTTTCAGTTTAAAAAAAAAGAAAAGGCATCAATAATTATGTAAATCCAGGGCCTTATCCTCTCTGTTCTGCCACTAAAACACAAGCTTTTGCCAAGAACCAGCTGCCCCTCCTTCCTCAGGACAGCATTATTCAGCTTCAGCGTTTTTAATAAAATTGATAAAGACCAAAACAATCCAAGAGGTAGTAAAAGTTTAACAATTTATCCTAGGCTAGAGGTAGAGAGAAAAGAGCCTGGCTGACAGGAGCCACATGTGGGTGAGATGCCTCCCTGGCCACGTGTTGGTGACAGTGGCTCTTCCTAAGGCACAAACCAGCTCCAGCTCCTGCAATGAGTAACTGCAGGGCTTGCAGGAGTCAACAGTTGTAACAGAAGATTTATTTTTGTCACTGAAATCAGCAAGGGTGACTCACAATAGGCTCAGGGAGCCTTGTTGATGAGTTTCATTTTATAGAGTCACTTTTCACCCTTGATTCTCAGAAATACCCTGAGTGACAATAATGGCAATAGAGTATAATAGTCCTAATTAGCTAATGGGAGAGAAAACTTTCAAGTTCCGAACTAACCAGAATTGCTGCTTCTAAAAATGCAATGCAGTTGATCCCTGTTGATCTCTGAAATTAGAAGAGAAAGAAGAATGGCCATTCTCTTCTGCACGTTCAGCAACAACATCCCGACAGCCCCATCAGGAGAAAGAACGCGAGCAAGAGCTGTTCAGAGACCTGGCTTCAGGATGATTTACTGCTAAATACATTAGAAGCATCTCCCACTGACAAAATAAATAGGTCTGACTGTATCAAAAACCAAGCAAATCATTGCCTCCTCAAGCACAGGTTAATGCATTTTTCCCCAGCAATGATAAAGAGGACAAAAGGACAATGGCAAGCTTTGAAGATGACTTGCCAACTAAGTGATGGCTCAATAATTACATTTTGGAACGTTTTCCGTGCATTTCACACCACTGAAGCCACTCCCAAAGCAACTGAAAGCACCAGTAACAAAGAGAAACCAAAGTAAAACTTGCTCTGTTGACTTAACCATAGAAAAGGGCTATGCAGGAGAGGGGACTTGGTAAATTTAAATTTAGGACAACCACTACCGCTCTTTAAAGCACCAAAGTTGGCTGGAATCTTTATTTAGGACTAAAGTCCAGTAGCTTTCCTCTGAATAGGGGATCACATGGAAGCTATTTTCTTTGTGGAGTTTATTTTGAGCTGAAAATATTTTCCAGTTCCATGCTGACAGACAAGATTGTAACTACGCTGTTTTTCAGAATAATGGGCAAGTTTTTGAAGCCTGTCATAGGGGAAAGTAGAGAGAGCATCGTTTTTCTCTTTACAGAATTTATTCCTGCAGAAGTTTACTCTTTCAAAATAAGGTCATGTGCTCCTCTAGCACAAAAGGACCCAACTGAGCAGAGCACAGCTATCTGTCCCATCTGTCATCCCAGGCAAGATGAGATAATCAGATTAGCCAAACAGTTACAAATTGCACACATCTGAAGGAGAAGGAAGTAATTTTCTCATATTCTTCTCCCCAGCAATCACCTCCAGAATTTCCAAAACAGCAGTGTCAGCCTCCCTAACTCTTCCCAGTACTGAGCTCCTCCAGGATGCAGGGACAAATTCCTCTGGAAGCCCCAGGTCAGCTCGTCACACTTATTGGAGAAAATGGTTTGCCAAGATGATGTGGTAAAAGCCTGCATTAATACCTCCAGTTCTATCCACACCTCCAGCAATGTTCTCTAAGAGCATTCCTGTGATTGGCTACAAAAACCCTCCTGGGAGAGGCTCCTCCACTCTCTCCACCCAAACCAACATGCACTGGGTGCAGCACAAGGACAAAAGGTGTCATTTACTGTGTTCCTGATACATCTTTCACCCTGAGTAGCCCAACACCTCTTCCTTCAGAAATGCAGCCAGACCAAGGGCAAGGAGAGCACCCAAGAAGTCAGCTATGGAGCATAAGGAGGTTTTAAAAACAGAGAAAACACCAAAGTGTGGTATTTGCACAGGCAACTGTCTCCAAAATCCCACCTGAGCCCCTTGTTTAGGGTTTGGGGTGCCCTAGGACCGAAGCCTAAGTTATCACATTCTAAAAGGGGGAGGGGATTAGTTAACTAAATTCCTTTATACCTTTGGAGCTCAGCTCTTACACTGAAAGACGCTCACACAATCTGCACTGAACAGTCTTTGGAAGAAGCTCTCTGAGCCGGTGCAGCAAAAGAGCACAAAGTTACCAGCAAGTACAACCCTCCTCCAGCTCTTCAGCTTGAGGGTGATTGACAGGATTTCCAGATCAAAAACCTTGTACAACACAGAACCATCCGCCAGGCAATACCAGACTTTTTTCAGTGAACAGTAAATTGCTCATTTGCAGGAACACAAGGTGCTTCATTTTCCTCCCTAAGACACCACTAATCCTGTATGCAGGGCTAAAATATCTCTGCTGCCCAGCCTGGTGTTGTCAGTGCTGAGAAATACTGGAAACCAGAGTGCTTTGATTCACACTAAGGACAGCTGAAAGAAATGTCAGCAGTTTTTATTTTTAAATGCATGTAGCGCTGTGCCCAGGGCTAGGAACACTCCCAGTTCCCTCAGATGTTTTAGCACATACCAGTTCTTCTGAAAAAGGTGGCAGAGACAAACCTTTCACTCAATAGTGCCCTTCTTGAGGTCAGCCACAGAAGTCCCTCTCCTCCTTCACTCCCCAAACCAACTTCCCACCTCTGGGACCGCTCTGAGCTTTCATTGCACCCCAGGGGACTGGGGATGGCAAAGGTCCATCCTCAAGCCTGCGTGGAAACAATGGTTTGTGCAGCTTTTTGAATTAATTGTTCCACCTCCAGAGGACAGAGAAATTCTCTCTCTGACTGCCATCCCTGTAACTGGCACCCCCACGGTTAATGTCAAACGTCCTCTGCCCCTGTCCTGCAGCACAAAATGAGCACAAAAAAAATCCCCAAAGGTTAAGCAATACAGAGACAGACTGTGCTGCAGTTGGGAGGGTTACACACACCACCCAAACTCGTGACATTCCCATAGAAACCACAGTGGGAAAAGAGAAAAGCCTCAAAAAACTGACAAGATAAAACACACATGGTGGAATTTGTAATTCTTGTGAAAAAAAAAAAAATCTACATGTGCAAATTCCTCCCCAGCTCTCCAGCAGCTCGGGCACTCAGGGCTTACACAGGTAACACCCAACTGATGCCAATAAAACTTTATTTTTCAGGTTCCTCAGGCTGCCTGACTGGAATAACCACACATTCCCAGTAGTAGTATTCCAGAGGACAAAGCTGTTGGGTACTAGGAGCTACTTTCTTCCCTGTTACTTATGGGCCACTTCTTGGAATTAAGTGTCACTAGAAACAAAGGAACTTTCTAAACTTTTCCTTTGAGTGTGTAAAGCCTTTCAAAACATGCATTTTCCTCATTAGCAGGACCAGTTAAGCAAATAAATATTGGGATGTGCAAGAGGAGCAATTGATTCTTTCAGTCAAATACACAACCCTGTAGGAAAAGAAAAAATCCAAGAAAAAACCCCCTGTATTACTACCAAGAGCACACGTGTTCAGCTAATGAGCTAATTGGCCACTTTCAGAAAAAAAAACAAAAAAAAAGTTAAAAAGTTAAATGTTCCATTACACACTTCCCTACTCCAAACAAGTGTTTCTGTGTGACATCAAAAAAGGGAAAGAGAAAAAGAAGAAAAGGAAAAAAAAAAGACAGAAATGCTAAGCAATGGCTTTTAAATCACTCGGGATGCTCCGCTCATGTTCTGGAAAACCAGTCATATTTCAGTGCTTGGCAGAAGCCAGTCAGTTCTACCAGGAGAGACACAAACATGCATGGAAGGAGGTTGTTTGTTACAAACTGAATCATTCCCTGAGATGCCTGATGCATCTCTAAACACCTTCCAGTTAGAGGAATAACATCCACAGCATGCCTGGTGCTAAGCTCGATTGACTGCACACCCCTGAGCTCTACTACAAAAGCCAGGAGTAAAAGCCAACCCAAGATCCAGGAGGTTTGCAAGTGAATCTGGACACCAACACTCTTCTGCTCATCCAAGTCTCCATCCCCGCAGGAATGTCTCATGAATCTCTCTCTCCTGGGATGGCTGGGACGTTTCGAGCCCATTGCCCCTGTTTTTCCCATTTGGAAAGCCAAAGCTTTACCACCAGCATCTTTCATGCAGAGCACATGATTTTCTGCTTAGGAAAAATAAAAAACAGGATTGTTTTTCAGGTCTTGAAAAATACTTTAGTCTGATGGATGGGGTTTTTTCTGGAATTAGTTTCTAAATATATACTCTACCTACCACGCCATCAAAGGCAGGGCTAAAGACACTAACAAGGCAATACATTAAACGGTTTATCTTGTTAGAGGTTTTACAGATACTTAATAATGAGTTTTGGTAACCACTGCCTCTATGTGTTTATTGCTGTAAAACAGTCTTTAAAAAAAAAATATCTGTAATAGCATAACCTTTCCCTTCAGCTGCATAAAAATGCTGTACTCCAATCAATATCATCCATAGCAAGAAACTAAAAAAAAAAATCAGCAGAAGCCATAAAGCACAGTAAATTACATTCAGAGAACAGCTCTACTGCCACCATATTTTATAGAAATTCTATTTAAAATTCACACATAGAAAAAAAATTAGATATACAGAAAAAAATAGCAGATCTGAACAGGAGATAAAGCAAGTAAGTTGTGTTGTCTGACAAGCAGGATAAGAAAAGCAGAAGGGTGGACTGAATCTGACCTTTAAGGGTCAGTCACATTTCCCATGAGCTGCTAAAGATCTCTCCCCAGGGGGAGGAGGGGGCAGCAAGAGAATCAATTCATAAAAAAACCCCATCAGTGTTTACATGAAGTAACCAGTAAGAAATTATTTTACAAATCAGAGCAAATCTCCCAATACTTATCTGGAAAAGAGGAAAGTTTAGCATCACTCTGCCAATATTTTGGCGTTTGAAGGTTTTACACATCTCAGAGTCTGCAAACAGACAGGCCCTTCCATCACACAAAATAACAAGCATTCCTCCCACTCTGAATCCAGAGGCACTGAAGGGCACCACACCAGCTGAGCTCACAGAGCACCAGAAGAGCACAAGCATTTCTTTAGCCAATAACAACAAAATTCAAAACAAAGCTACAAATATAAACTCAACGTGGACTGTGAACCTACTGCTTAGGGAACAAGTTATTTGCTCTTTAGCTTTACTGACCTTCCTGAACAAAAAGTCACGAAGAGATGCTGGCACAAGGAATCAAAGTTGCTGCCACCTTATTACCTGGATGCAGGAGCCATAGGCTTATACCCCAGAGCCCCCACCCCGTCAGCATCTCCATCCAGTAAGGAATCAGGTGTTTATTAAGAGTAGCTGGGCATCCAAAACAAGCAGGCTGAAAATGTAGATAAACTTACTACAGCTTAGGGGGAAAAAAAAAAAAGCTGCAAGCCCCCCTGCTTTTCCTGCTTGCTCCTTTCACAAAAGCTTGGAACATCTGCAGGAACTGCCTCTCCAAGTATAGCCCAGGGTTTACTTACTATTTATTCCCAGGCAAATTTCAAACCACCAGCCCTTGCCAGAGCTGTTTGAGATGACCCTGTGGCTGCCCCACCTTCGGCTGCGTTCCCAAGCATTCCCGAGTGTTCCCAGGCTGCAGGTCCTGTGAAAGGTGCCAGCCACCGGCCCTCCTCCTCCTCCGCAAATGCTGCTTATCCCACCTACAGCCAAGATTTCCTTCTTTTCTGGTCTAAGGCTACTTCCAATCAGAGTCGGGAAGATGAAAGGAAAGCAGATACAGAGGCATGGCTGGAAGTAGAAGTAATTAGGATGTTGGAAACCAAATCAAAACAGAAGATACAGCTTTTAAGAAGCCCCCGTCTATTAATGTCAGGCTGAGAGAGGGATAAAAATGTTTCTATTCCAATGATAATCTTTGAAGAAAAAAATCAGTATTTGGTACAAGGAGAAAAGGCAACTCTCAAACTGAACAATTAAGCAGTACTTCCATTTATTCCCTTTTTCTTAGCTAAGCCAGGTACAATTACCTCCATTGCATGTTTCCATTCACAACTCAAAAATCAGGCATATCCCTAATCTAAATCTAAAAGACGGACTTGAGACACCGGAGCCAGCACTGATGCTCCCCATAAAGAGCAAATACAGCAGTACTGTCATTTTCTTTGAAAAGTAGGTGTTTTAGGGTTGTTGTTTTTCCAGGGAATTTTGTTTAATGGTACACTTTTTTCTTTTTACCTTTCTGCCAGCTTCCCTAGAAAAAAACAAAACAAACCTCTATGACTAATCCCTCGCTTTGCCAGCTGACAAAAACCACAGGGTTACCATAGCACATTTGAAATAAAACTACAGTTTTAAGGGGAAAATGTAGAAGCACATTCTGGTCCTTTGCCTTCTCCCTCATCCCCGAGGCATCACCCTGCACTGACATCCTTTGTGAGCTGGGGCTGGAGCTGCTCTCTTCACTTGGGGAAGCCTCAACACATCAGTAATGGACAGAAAATCCACGTCAGGACAGAGGGACAACTGCCTCTGCCACCCAGAACTGGTGTGAGAAGCTGCCATGGAGGAAAGGGAACTGCTCAAGTGTCTTGAGGTACTGTGAGAGGCTACAGCCAAGCCAGAGGGAATACAGAAGCAAATGGATTCAAGTTCTCCCACAAACCTGAAGCTTCCAGACAAGAAATTACCAGTAATTACTAATAATATAATTCTCATGCAGCACTCATCAGCATGAACCAGTTCTGTCCTCACAACAAAGAGGAACAACAAAAGCCACAAACAGTTACCGAATTAGCTTATTAAGATCTCTGGGATTTTTTTGAACCTTCATAACCATCAAAATTGGTCTGAATGCACAAACATGATTACAATAAAAAGGCCCAGATGTCTTCTGGACACGGCAGCATCAGATCCAACATCGTACTGCAGAGAGCTCACACAGAGGAGGCTCTCCCAAGGGAATGAAGGCTGCTCCCCTGGAGTCACTGCCCATCCTGCAACACTGCTCCTTCTCAGAAGGACTGCAGCATGGGAGGAATTTCAGAAGCTGCTACTCCAGTTTCAAACATGTTCCTCTTTAAAAGAGCACACAGCTACCAAATGGCGGGGGGGCCAAGCAGACTGTCCAGGGCGCAGCACAGCACAGTCAAACAAACAAACAAACAAACAAACAAACACACCTAACAGCAAAAAAAGAGAGCCCAAAGGCTGCAGCTGATTTTCCTCCTGTGCCTGTCGCTATTTCCCATCAAATCACAGCCTCGTAAGGCAGAATGCCCAACCTCAATCAGATGCTCCCTTGGTTAACAGCCAGGAAGAGGCAATGTGACCTATGGACCAAAGCAGACCCGTTTACATTAAAAATTTAACCTCTGGGATGAAAAGATCAGGAGGCCCCTCCTGATGGTGAAAAAGAACCAATTACTTCATCAGTGAGGTGGTCCCAAAGGGAAGAGAGGCACAGCAGGACAGAGGAGGCTTCTTCCCGCTCGGCAGAGCCCTTCCCACTGTCTGCAGCCAGAGCCAGGGCACCAGGAGGGGAGAGAAGCCCTTCGGAGGCTGCTGTGCCCGGCCAGCAGGAGCAGAGCCAGAGCAGGACACGGCTCGTTCCAGAGACATTTTTAGCACGAAGAAGGGAAGAGCGCAGCAGCTCTCCTGTATTACTGCGTCCACCCAGTTTCCAGAATTTCCAACTCTATAATGATATGGTTCCTGGAAGAGCACTTCTAACTGGATTAGAGGACATCTCGTGAGCACGCCCTTGGCAGCACGATGACCATGGTGTGGAAAGACTCCTGACTGCATTATCCAGGCCTTCTGTAATTCAGTTACATGCCCTTTTTAGCAGAGGTGAGAGGCAGGTGTTCCAAAAGCAGCTTGCTCTTAAGTTTGTTTTGTGTTTGAGGGGTTTTTAACTTCTTTTTTCTTTGTTCCCTCCTTATAACAGTAAAAAAAATTGCTGTTTTTTCTCCAGTACCAATATTGGTTGTGCTGCTGAGAAAGCTCATGTACCAGAGCAAAACTCAACTCAATTAAAGATGAAGCATGGATTCAGTTTTCTTTTGAGCAGGAAGGACAGAGACTCTTAAGAAACTTCACTCTACACTAACCAGGTTTGGCATTGCCCAGACACACTTGCTTAGGGAATTTTTATGCAGTGGAAGAAAAGTTTTTCCACAGAGACAAACACTTTATACAGTTGTCCAAACTAAAACACCCATTTGACAGGAGTTTCAGCCCATGCTTGGATTCATTCATGCTCTGAACCATGCCCTTAAAAGGAGAGTGTGTTATTCTTTTGCATTAAGCAAAGCTGTGCAAAAAATGTTTGTTTCTGATGGAACAGGGAGACAGACACCAGGAGGAAGCAAGCTGTGTCTGAAGAGCAGAATTCCTGGCAGATGGGTCAAGAGCAGCAGCTGTGTTCACAGAAAACACACACGTCTTTACATACTTGGGGCTGCCATGTGGAAAACGTCACAAGAGATGGTTCACAACAAGGGGAAAAGGGACCGTTTTTGACAGCAGGTATCAGGATGCTGCTCTCCTGAGCCTCTGCAGTGGATGCTGCAGATGAATGTCTCATCGGGCAGGGAAAAGGTCAACATTAATAATGGAGCTGCACCAGTTCGTGACAGTCCCAGAAATATCATGAAGAGATACTGATCTTTACTGCAGTGTGATCACCACACGCATGAGAACAGCCCCACCTGCCCAAGACCAAGTTGAGCCACCACTGCTCCCAACCAGGCTTTAATTTCCTTGGCAGCACAGTCCCTGTGCACCTCAGGAGCACACTTCTCCCACTATCTACACAAGAGATGTGCAAAGGGAAAACCAAAAAGTGACACGTTCCAGCCTCTCTCCTTGCTGTGAAGCAGATCCTTGTGCCGGGACGACCACGGAAGACTGAACCAGAGCAACCAAGAGTCCAGTGAGACTGAAATCAGAGTTCACACTTAATAGACAAATGACCCGATCTTAGAGTGCTCATTACACACCACTTTGTGCAGCGAAGTCAAAAAGCAGCTCCACATCTTCTCTGCGAGTCAGGCAAAGGGCTGCTGCTGGATTTACTAAACTGTGTCATGGAAAGAGCTACAGATGCCTTATCATTGCTGAAATGTTACAGAGATAAGGTCCTTGTGTCAGCTGCTCCTGGAAACGCAGCTAAGGGCACTTTTATGCTTATTCTGCACTGAAACCAGTGTATCAAATCTTTTATGCTAACAGGAGTTCCAGACGCCCAGCAGAAAATGAGCATCAACATTACCACCACATACTATGAATTGCCCTGCCCTCAGCAGGCTCTCTCTAGCCCTTCTTTCAAGATGTTTTAAGTGGATTATTTTCCCCAAGAAGGGCCAGGGAGACACAGAAATTGTTACAAGCAGAACAAGTAATGAGTTTAGCAAATCCCTTATGCCAGTTACACTTAAAATGCTGCCCCAAACGCACTAGGTGTATACAGTAATTAAATAAGCAACAGCATTGTGCTCCCAGGATTTTTTTCCACTGAAAGGCTGGAAAGCACTTGAAGCCTTTTTCAGGAAACCATGTAGGTGCAGCTTTGCTCTCCCCTCCTTGTGAGGATGGAGAGGCAGCTCTCCATTTCCAGAGGAGCACTACACAGGTTAACAGCACTCTTGTTTTCTCCTCTATGGTTCATGCATACAGGGGAACACGAAGTGTGATGTGAACACACACAGGAGGGCTGCAGTAAGAGGAGGAAGAGCACTAGAGATAAATGTGTTAAAGACAGAGCCAGTCCTACAAGCCTTTTGCAAATGAGTGCACTCAGGATTACTCTGAAAAATCAGCCTGTGGTAGAGGAGAAAGTACAGCAGCAGCAGGATAACTCACTCAGCAGCACTGAACAGGTTGTCCAGAGAAGCTGCGGATGCCTCATCCCTGGAAGTGTTCAAAGCCAGGTTGGACAGGGCTTGGAGCAACCTGGCCCAGTGGAAGGTGTCCGTGCCCATGGCAGGGGGTTGGAGCAAGGTGATCTTTGAGGTCCTTCCAACCCAAGCCACTCTATGATTATAAAGGAAAGTAAATCATCGTTTCTGGTGCAAGTGCCCTCAGCATCATTTCAAAAAAACCACCCTGGTAAGACCAGCAGAATTCATGACATCACCTCTGGGTGCTGAACTTGACTCTTCATGGCAAGTCCTGCAACAGAAACACACCCTCATCCTCAGGGGGGCCAGCAACCAAAGGAAAGCTGTTTCCTTCATCACATATTCAACAGGGACATCTCTTCCCAATTGTTATTCCCAGGACTTGGTCCTCCAACTCTCTGCTATTTATGCACATTGTTAATCTGAGCTCGACAGGTACTCCAAGCATTCACGAGCCTACAGATAGGACTTGCTCTATTCATAAATAGCAGAGCTCCAACAGGGAAAGATCCCAGCATTAGTCAGAGCTATTGAGAGAAGGGAAATTAGACAGCAGGTACAGAGAGAAAGCTCAAGTGTGTGTTACATATTTAAATGACACTGACATTTCTTCAAAGCCTTATTGGGTTTTTCATAGGTTGGGTTTTTTGGGGTATTTTTGGTTGGTTTTTTTTTTTTGGAAGGCTGCAGTTGTAAAGGTAAAATTCTTACAAAAAATGATCAAGCAGCTGTTATTGTCACAGTGGGAGAGGGTGAATACCATATGATTAGTATCCAAGCTTACTGTGGAGCAACAAGAAAGTACAGCTAAAAGAGACGGAAAGTCAAACTAGGAAGAAAACCCGAACCGAAATCACACACACATACAATCGATACAGTTTAGACACTGAGCATACTGTCACAAGGGACAGAACAAAGTCCCCACGGCTGAGGAGGGACCTGTGTGATGTGCTCACACTCAGGAGCAATGCCCATTTCGCTCTGCACTCAAGGAGAAATGTGAGAGGGCTCACGCGTCCTTGAGAGCGGGGCCTGGCTGAAGGCTGGAAAACACATGGCTCCTGCTAATAAATCCCTTAATTTATTAAGATAACTTCTCATTGAAGAAAAAGAAAAGCCATGCTCCTGGAAACCACACTCAGTGAACACAGCAACTAATAAATACAAAGACAACTCAAGAAATGTATGTTGTTATATCTTCTTAACTTCTTACTTCATTAGCTAAACTATAAATCAGCATATTTTTCCTCTTCTCTGAAGATCTTTTTTCCCCCTCCCCAAAACTGACATAGCTTCATTGCTGTTCCAAGGATTTTTTCCCCTCTCAGTCCAAGAATTAACTCACCACTTGAAGCCCCAACCTGTGAAAACATGCACGGAACAGAGCTTTCCTGAACTCAAATGTAGGTAGTTAACACAGTTCTGTCTTCTGCTGCTTCAGGAGAAAAAAACAAGAGAGAAAACCAAACACCAGACCTTTACAGAAACCCTTTTTTGCTCCACCAACCACTTGGACTAAAACCAGGCTCTGCCAATCCTCCCTCTATTGGTGAAAGCCAAACCATCCACCTGCAGCATCCCACTGCACCAAAGTGACTTTTCTTCCAAAAGCACCCACTCCGCATTTTCATCCTCCCCTGTACATGGACACAGGAGCCTCTCTTCAGGCTAAAAAACACATAAAATAGTTACAGGTTGAAGAACATGCAGGAACAGCAAAACAAAACGAGCATTTCTGACATTATTGCGCTGGTGAGTCACCAATTCGTTCTTATTTGTCAGCTCCTATAAGGGCCAAGATCTTCAGAGGCAGCTGAGGCCAACTGAGGTGGAAGCCAGGCTTGGGCCCAGATGCCCAGAGCCAGAAATGCCTTTTCCCCTTTTAACTGCTGCCTGCCAACAAAAGCAAGAAGGGATGAGAGAGGAACTCCAAGTGACAACATCCCCCTCTCCAGCCTCTCTCCCAGCTGCAAACTCCAGCAGCATTTCAGCCAAGCCCAACACTGCCCATCAGTTCTGCCCCTCTGGGGAAGCAGCTCTTCCATCACAAAAAAAAAAAAAAAAGTTTCGTTTCTGTCCCTGCAGTTTTACAGATTCAAACGACCTTTGGCAGCACAGCCAGGAGCCCTCTCCACAGGTGGCAGGACTGACAGATGCCCAGACCCCACGGAACAACAGCAGTAGATCAAAAAGCACCATCACAGCGACACGGAGCAACACAGGCAATACAGAACACGGCTTGTCTCAAGCTGAGGCACAAGTGGTTCAGGGAATTTGTTTGCACAGTTTGTCCTTCATTAAGATCCCGTTGGCTGGGATGCAGAGGGGAAAATCAGGGATGTATTTGTACTAATGGCAGGGATCACATAATAATTTGCAGTCTCTATGTCTAAGGCTCACACGTATCACTTGTATTGAACACTTGCTTTATTTCCTTCATTCCTTCTTCCCAGTTTTTCTCTCTTATGGCCGCCCACTGTGTCTTTCATACACTTTCACCTTCTCCCCTACCACGAGCTCTGTTTGAACAAGGTTTTGCAGAACAGAAAAATCTGTCCCCTGCTGGAACTGGCCAGATCTGACTCTTTTACCTAAGAAAACAGCGTCCAAATATAATAGTAATCCTCACAGCTCAGAGCTAGGATAGTTGGTGATCAATAATACCAAAAAACCCAAGTCAGCAGGGACCAAGAGTCAAGTTTCTAATCCCTAAAAACAGTTACCACAAACGCCTGTTGCTTTGCAAACTTAAATAGTTAAAAAAGAACCACCACAAGGGGAATGGAGCTTGTTCAGTGGCCAACAGAGTTTTCTCCAAATGGGAACAGTAGTAAAGTGTTCAGAAGTTCCATTAAGGAAGTAGCAGCCCTTTGATGTTTAAGTGACTTAATGCTTTTGGAAAACCAGGCTTGGTTACATTGGTTATCCAGTATTCTATAGAAAAATTGTGGTTCTGGTGCTTAAAATTTTGATGTTCGAGGAAAATTCTGGCTACGGGATAGGGCCGGAGCAGTAAAACCTCACAGTGAGCAGCTTGAATTTCCTTTGCTAATCATCAAAAGCCACTGTTGGCAAGGAGCATTACAGGCTTATCCAATGGCTTCCATAAAAGATTGCTCACTTGTGCACATTTTGAAAGGGCAACCCCTTCTGCCTCACCTCTCTTTCACTGTTATATTTAAATACATTAATATTTTAAACTTCTAAAAGCACAAGCAATTTATCTCTTCTTTAAAAATAAATAAGGTGGAGAATGTGATCGTATTTAGAAAGCAGTACCCAGAGCAATACTTTAATGTAGATAGAAATATATTTCAGTACCCCTAAAGCACACAGAACGTCAGTCCAAAGTCACAAGTGATCGGCAATTTTGGATGCCCAAAGTCATACCTTCTTTCAAAAGGAGCAGTTTTAAGAGATAAGCCTGCAACCACCTACTAATCTCCTGAAAACAGAGAGGAACAAAGAGACTTCCATCACTTCAGAGAAATACTTCCTTCCATGTTTGACAATAAAAAAGATAAATAATAATAATGATGATGATAATAATAATATTTAAAAATAAGAGACAGGAGACAGACAGACATCTGGGTTATGTTCTAAATGTAATTAGAAGCCTGACAACAGGACAGAATGATGTCAAACAAATTACAAGCAATGTGTTTTCATTCACAGGGTGACAAGTCAACAGGCAGGCAGTTAATTTTAAGACTGATTATGTACCAACTCCTTAAATAACATAAACACACTCACCTCCACGGAAAGCAACAGGGAGTCCAAACACACCATCGATCTCCCTTTGGGCAGGGCTGAGCATCTCAGCTGTGTTTGGGAAATGATAAGCATGGATTTTAGGGGGGTTTGTTTGTTTTACAAGGTGCTGGCACTGCTCAGTGGGTGCCCCAGCCTGTGTACCTTGGATCCCAGTCCTGGAGATGCTGAGCACCCTCACCTCTCACTGACACAGGCACATGGAAGTGCACATATAAACTGACACTATAGAGGTCCTGCCTGAGGTGACCACCTGTAGGAAGAAAAGCTGTGTGGCTCCTAACAAGGGTTTTTCAGGCCAGCACCCTCACACCACGTCAGATGATTTCCCCCCCTCCAGGTTATCCACTGCTCCAGGACATCACAGTGTGTAGGCAGGGAAGGGCTTGGCCATCTGAGCTCAGGTGCATTTCCAGGGGCTGAGGCACATCCTCTACCCACTCAGAGGCTCTCAGGTGTCTGTTTCAGGCCAACTGTGGCATGTTCTTACAGGAAAGCCGTGACTTTCCTTTCCACCTTGTCCAGGCAGCTCCTGCATGACAGGATGTTTTCCAGCACGGACTTGCATCCCTGCTCCAAGGGACCCATTCTGCCTGCCACACCAGCACCTGCAGGGACCAATTTACACAAAGCTTCACCTTCCACTTCTGAGGCACTTTAAAAACAAAACAACAAACTCCAAAAATCCTTAACTACCAAGTGGCAAAAGGGGAAGATGTGCAGCCTGGGGAGAGAGCAATTGCAGAGAGCAGCTCTTCATTTTCCTGCAGCAATAAGAACCACCTATTTGTGTGAGTGATGGTGGCTTCACGAGAACACCAGTGCAGAGCCAAGCGACGACAGCTCTGACGTAAATAGAGGGAAAAAGCAAACAGAGTCAGTGCAAAGCACTGAGGCAGCAATGGGACATGATGGTGGAGACGCCAGGCTGCAAGGAGAAACAACACAGCAAGGCAGGATGACAGATGAAAAAAAAAAAGGTTACAAAAGCAGAACAGACTAGAAAGGCATTTATAGGATAATAATCCTTGCCTGTGTTTCTAATTATATCTGTAATAGTTAATAGCTGAAAGGATTTTAGAAGGCAATTTTACTTTTTGTCCTCTGTGCCATTTTCTGGCGGCATTTGCCCCAAATGCCTGAAGACGAATGGTTGGTTTCAACATCTACTGATGTGCGTGTGTGTAGCTGGGGTGAAACACTTCCCAGGAAACTCTGCAAGGGACAGAGCTGAATTGGTTAAAATCCCCTCACTGGGCCAGGGACAAGCGGGGCAGCCCCTTTCAGTGGAAATGCAGATTCAGCAGGAATCTTTTGGGGAACATTTTAACAAACTAGAAAATGGTCAAACAGCACCAAGCTGCAAGTTAGACATTGACACCAAATGCTCTAAAGAAATAAATACACGCACAGTTGTGGAAGGGCTGTGCTGGAGGCTGGTGAAACCGACTGGAACAATGACAACCCAACAGAACCGTGCCTGGCAAGCAGAGGAATCATCTCCTTAAATTTCTCTGGACTCTTCCAGTGTTTCTTTTGAGCTTCACATTACCTGATTAACACATCTAGAAGCTTACAGCTGTGAACAAATTCATTTACATTAAATCTCTGAAGCATCAACTGCCCCAAACTACTCAAATTTGAAACAAAGAGGAAATAATAGGTATTAGATTAAGCAGGTAAAGATATATCCATTTTAATTGTACAGCTATACAGTGTATAGAGTACTCTAGAGAGGGAAAAATACTTAGCCCATGTCCTTGGGAGTAGTAATGCTTAGGTTTAATCTGTAGTGTCGTCACTCTACAGAGATGAGGCACACAGAGAAATTTTATGCCGTGTGTCAGACTTCAAGAAGTCAACCCAAATTTCAGAACACCTCTAACAATAGTCAATCACAATAGGACAAGCATCATAACTGGAAGCACTTTTAGTTTGAAAACACACAGATATTGTGATAGCTGCAGCAGCACTACCCAGCGCACTCTGAGAATTAATGTTTCTATCCAAAGGGAAGGGGAATGTCTCAGCACTTGCTCTCTGCTGCATGATTCAGGAGCCTGGAACATTTTGCTGACACCTGAAGCTCTCTGATTAGTGTCTTCCACCCAAAATTAAGGGAGGGGAAAGACTTTTGGAAAACAAAAATTACACCAGGGATGTTGTTGTAACAGTTCTGAATATTTCCAGTAATACTTCAGATGCTGCAGTGAGACATCTTACCCAACAGCTTTTGGAAGCAAGGCGGTGATATTTACCATCATCACCTTCCCCAGCTCAGTATGCTGAAAGCGCATGGAGAGGAAAACCACACAGCCTTGGAAGAGTTAGGTGTTGGAGATGGAAGGGGCTGGAGGGGGTTAATTTGGGAGGGTTTTGTTGCCTTTTTTTTTTTTTTTTACATTACTTATAACTGAACCAAACCAGAAAACCATCCTAAGAGCAGAGCCCTCGCAAACCACCACGTACAGCAAAGATAAACACACTTTGAAAAAGTTAAAAACTGGTCCAGCACATTGAGCAGACATTCTCAACATCGCTGACATCTTTTGAGCATCAACTGAAGGGGCTGAATCCCAAGCTGAGCGCAAACAACATGACCCAAGGCTCCCCACAATGCCGGATGTGGAGACCACCATCCTGCCAGCCTGCCTGCCCTGGGAGGTTTGGTGCACTGAGGATATCCCTGTTCTTGGGAAGGGCTCTTTTAACTGGTGCTTTCTAACTAAAGCTTATGAGCAAAGAGCCTCACTGCTCTCTAGAATCACAGAAACTTCCAGGGATGGGGCAGCCACAGCTTCTCTGGGCAATCTATTCCAAGAAACAGCCAGAAGTCAGAGCCCAGACTAAGGCCAAGCAAGAACCAGTCTGGAGCCCACACAGAGTGGCTGGAGGCACCGGCAGCTGCCTCCCACAGCTGCTGTAAAAACCATCAGCACTACCGTGTTGCACCTGCAATTATTTTAAGCAATCAGCTTTGGAAAAACACTAAGTAACGTTCATTCCTCCTTTCTCATACCAGTACAACTTGTACTTACTTAGCCTTCCTGTCGCTAAAGAAATATTCCATTTAAGAAAGCAGCTCAGTATCAGTTTAACAACCGAGCAAACAATGCCTTCGTGTTGCTGTGCCTGTTAACCTTTGATTTACAACCCCGTTTGTCAGTTTTGTTTTTGAAATTAAGATGCTTGTATGCTGAAGGGTAACAGAGTTCACGCCATTAAATTAACATCTGCTATAAATAATGTGCTACACGAGAGTCAAAGAACATTTACAAAGCACTAAAAACAGGTGAGTGAGCATTAAACAGCCTTTTGCTGAATAACTTAAAAGGTAAAAAGATCATAAACATATGAGAAGAAAGCTCTTTTTTTGCACACATTTTTTGTAGAAGAGTCAGCTCCAAATAATTTGCTTTGTGGTGGCTGTCAGGGGAGACCCAAGCAAGACTCTGGCTGTGCTGGGGAACAGCTGAGGTGGAAAACAGAGGCTTCCAGGGACAGACAATTTGCTGACCCCATCTGTAGGTTATTATAACACTGACTGATCTCCCAAAGCAATTTTCATTAATAAGAACTTTCCAAGACCAGTCTTTCTCCTTCTCTCACCCCAGAGGAAGATTTACATGAGATTCCTGGAGACCAATCCTGCCCTCTCTCCATTTTTTTTTTCTTATGATAGGAGAATCAAGCTCAGTAATTTCTTATGCCATATGAGTAACAGAAGAAAACAATCAGCAGGTCACATGGCATCACTTCCCTGTATGAATTCCCCGTACATGCTCTGCACAAAGGTCGTGGGATTTTTTAATTTATGTGAATCCATGGAGCTCACTGCTACCACAGTCACTTCTGCACCATTTTAAAAAGGCGAAGGAAATAAAAGGCATAAATTACCTTCTAAAACAAGCACTTTTTTTGGTGCTGAAGTCTTTGGTGAAGAAATATAAAACACAATTGCAACAAGAGCTCAAATTGCTGCTTTAGACTCTAATGGCTTCATAACAGTAATTAAGGCTTCTTCCTGACTTCATAACTATGCCATAATGCATTTATCAAAAGCACATTACCACAATGGACGCATTCACTCTTTCTGCAATATTTCGACAGCTCCCTTTGGACACTATCAGTAAATAAAATCTTATGTGGGCCAATTAAAGACAGCATAAATCCAAATTCTCTGTGGCTATCTTGTTTTGAATCCGCTGCTCTGTCAAATCTTTTTAATGGGAAACGGATAAGTGCTTTGAATCCAGGGAAAAAACTTCCTCCCCAGAGCGGCTCTGGGATACAGAGTCTTCCTTAAGAGCCACAGGAAGGAAGGAGAGCAGTGTTTCTTGGAGCTGTGTTTTTATCACAGGCGGAGGAGAGGTTTTGACAGCAGAGAGACTATTGTCAAGTACATTTGGACTCACGTCAAGTCTCTGCCTTGACAAATTGGACTGGGAGTCCTTCCACAGTCAAAGTGCACAACGTGCAATGCAGAGCCATTTCTCCACTTCGCTGAAGAGCAGAAGGGAATTACAGAGCTCTCTTCCCCCTCTCCTCCCATCCAATTGGCTCCTACAGGCTGCAGCAAGCCCGGCACTCCGCAGGGACACGTCCGCAGCTGTGAACAGCCTCCCGCCAGCCCCTGCCCCACGCAGACCCCACTGTTTGGCTGTGGGAACACAAATCACCCCTGCTGGAGGAGCGGCACATGTGCGAAGCTCACACTGTGTAATGAGTGCTACCCAAAGTGCAAATGCAAGTGGGTGAATATTGGCATGAACCCTGCAGAGTGAAGCTAAAATTAGGGCTTGCAGTATGGAAATCTGTAATATCCTCTGCACCTGGGTAGCTCAGTGTATTCCAGCCCAAATGCTTTAACTAAAGGGAGGGTAAAAGAGGCAAGATGCAAAATACACATGACCTTCCCTCACCGTTTTTATCACCAAAAGAGGTTTCTGGATTAGACATCCTGCAGCAACAGCTCAAAAGATTTTACAGTGGAGATAATTAGGAACACATCACCCTTTCTTTGATCACATGAAAGATTATTTTAAACCAAACAGGAACACAGCTCCTGCAATGATCCTTAGTCTTTGCCATACACTTCCTCTCTCTTATCTCTTAACAGCTACAGTGGGGAAAAATTGGCAGGTGCTTTAAACATGGGATTATTAGTATGAGGTCAGCATTCAAGCCAGAAGTAACAAACCCCACTTTACCTAACATGGGATGTTGAGTGCTCAGCATCCCGTACCAGTTAATCCGTGTTGTTTACTCCCTTGGTGTGGAAGGTTCTACACTGGTAAGTTCTGACTGCTCCTTAGCACAGGCAGAGCTGTGGGCAGTAACCTGACCAGGACTCTTCAGAGCACATTTCTTCCACCCCCCAATTTTACTATCCTTTGCAAAAATCACAGAATTTCTCTAACAGTATCAGCAAGCCAGGCAAAGCAGCCAAGCAGCACACAAAGGAGCTCCTAGGTTTTTGTCTCTGGGCTGCTGGAGGTGAAAAGGGAGATTTGTCAAGAAACCTTCTAGAAACCCTGGGGGTGAAAGGAGAGGCCTGGAACTGGCTACAGTAAATGAAAAGCATAATTCAAATGCTGACATGTACTTCACAAAGCTGTTCGTTCAACTACATGGGAAGGAACGGCACCAACCGCAATTTAAAGTAGAAAAAAGGAGAAATGAAAAAAAAGCTTAGGTACAGCATTACACAGGAGCTGTTCCCAAGGCTTCCATCCAGAAACAGACTACCAAGCTTTCATTCAATAAGGTACTGCTACAACAAAATTACCTCCTGGGCGCTAATGGTCTCTTAGTTATAAACAACCTCTTTAAATAAAGGGGGAAAAAACCCGTGTGTTATAAAGGAATTTACCACATATTCCCTTCAATAAATTCTTCCTCCATTCAGTGCTTCCCAACAGGAGCTGGTCTACCAACTATCATCACCAGTAATTCTCTCCCACCAGGGGGAAAGTGAAATAAAAAATTCAGCCTATAAAAATATCTCCTTTATCATAGAAGAAAGTTATTATGAGCCTCCGTGCTGCCTGGCTGATGCCTGTGCACACTGATGGTTCCCTCTTTCTCCAGTAATTGCTTGCAGAGGGAGAAAGGAACAAATGCTGACCGTGTGAGGTGCCTCCAGAGACCAGGTAATCATACTCATTCAGTTTTATTTATAGTAACAAGTATTTTATTTATTTGATTTTATTTACATCAAGAAGAATAGGTCCAAAGGTTCCTGTCAAAAGTAACCTGTTAGGGCAGCTGGGTAAGTTGCCATCATACTGTGCCAGTTATTCCCCTTCTGAACCACCTACCCTTGGCATATGCCTGAAAAACCGAAAAAAAATATATTCCCCTCTAATTTCCTGACAGTTCCTACCTGCTTGGCTTGTCCTCTGCCAGCTCCGTATCACTGCCAGCTCCAGATTTCTTGGCCAGTGCCCTGCTCTGGAGAAAGTCTCTCTTTGGGGCAGCCAAGGCTGAGTCAGAACAGAGGGACCGGTTGCAGGAACCTGGGATGAGCCCTGGGAAACACTGTGCAAGAAATGCTCCTACAGGCGCCCACCCAGCGCTCAAACTACTGCAAACACCCTCGGTTTCCAGATTTTCCCAGCCCAGCACACATGCCAGAGACAAGCGTGGATGTGCCAGCTCTCCCCAGAGCTGCTCACATGTTCCAAGTCCAGGCAGTGGCAGAGCAGGACAGCACATCCCAGACCTCAGCATGGCAAAGCCTCCCCGCTGCAACCCCCCTGCCAGAAGAACCCACAAGACCAAGGGATGAGGCCAAGGGAACAAGCTCTGCCAAACCACAGTCCCCTTTGCAGGGCTCTTCCACCAAACACAGAATGCCAGGAGAACAAACATCTTGGGAGAGAAGTGGTTTGGACTAAGCTGGACTGGTCAAATCTGCCTCCCCAGGCCTGGGCAAGGCAAAAAGACACATTTACCTTAAGCAAAGCTCAGCCAGAGAAATGGGCAATTTTGTCCTCCAAATGCATAAGCTTATTGCTCATAAAAGGTTTACGTTGGCTGGAGAAACTTACACTAATGAAGTTTTATCACTCCCTATACTCAGTCCCCAAGGGAGTTCCAGCAAAGCTTTGCAGGCAGCCACAAAAGTCTGGGATTGTGCTGCATCCCTTCTAAAGGAAAAACAAATCCTGCTGGCAATCTAAAACACCAAGCAGATATTCAGGATATATTCAGCCCCGAACCAGAAAAAGAAAAAAAAAAATCACCCACGCTTGTAAGCTGGTCACACCCTTAAGCTCTCCAGAGAAGTTTTACAGCTTGTAAAACCCTCATGATTCATTTGGAAAGAAACCACAGTCTGTGCTGCAGCCACAGCAGTGTAAGCTTTCACCAGGGGAAGAGATGCCTCAATCAACTGTACTTCGAGGGGCTACCTAAGAAGCACTAATACATATCAGGGCCCAGCTACAAACACAAAAAAAGGCAAAAAGATAAGAGTTTGTGCCCCATGTCCACAAGAATTTATGCCAAGAAAAGCAGGTTATTTATACAGGAGCTTTGTTTTCAGCATCACCACTCAGCTATCCATTATCAGCCCCAAAACAACAGGGCACAGGAGACTAATGAACAGCATGAGCAGGAAATACAGAGATGTGAAGCAAGATTTAGAGAACAAATGGTTCAGGCACTCTTGTATTTTACAGAAGGTCATTCACTGGGCCTTTATACTTCATTTATCAAATTAGATCTGAATTGGTGCAGTCATCCTGATTCAAGAAACCATCACGCATCTTTTCCCTTGAAAAGGGGAAATAAACACCTTATCTCTATAGCAGTTTCCATCAGAGGATCTCCGAGTCCTTCCCTGGCACCTTGCCTCACAAAACCACCCAGGCAGAGCTGCCTACCCTACAGATGGCCTTCAGAGGTGCAAGGAGCTCAAGTGTTTTGCCTGCAAAGGCTTGGGCCAGATCTCAGATCCACATCTCCTCCCCTGAGATGCACCTGACTGAGCCAATTATCCATGTGCTGCCCTTAACGAGTGGGATTTTATAGCCTCTATTTTTCTAGTGCTTTCCTTGTCATCATAAACATCCCAGTGTTTGCTCACAAGTTGTTCCATTAAAAACAAATATGCTGCCACTCCACGGCTGTGGAATTCGCTGCAGAAAATCATCAAGAGAACAGCACTGCCTTGCCAGCCACCTGCATCACCTCCCTCTTTAACTCTAACCCAGAGGCATGTTACAATTACATTATTCCAACTAAATAAAATTATTTTCCCCTGTTCCAAGACATAAAACAACCACATTATTATGGCCATTGCCACTGTGATTTAATAATTTAAACAAAAGACACACACAATGATAGGAACATAGTAAGTAGTACAGCACTTCATTACAGCTGGAACCAGTATTTATGACCCCTGAAAGCAAAGATGGTCGTGAAAATTATATGCCCAAACCCGTCACTTCAAAATTACAACTTAATCATATAATGCTCAGCACAGAGGTTTCAAACACACTGATCATCTTTTGGTTTTTTCCAGGGTGAAGAAAAGCCCTGAGAGATAATAAATCGTTTAAGGTATCGGTGGAAGCGGCTTACTTACGAAACAGGATTTGCAATGCAAAAAGCGAATCATGAAGCATCACCTTCACACACTTCACCCTTCCTCGAGCTGCTCCTGAAGGACTGTCTCTCCAATGGCCCCCTACCTCCCCCAGCACAGGTCAGGGACAGGGACAGCCACCCATGGCCATAGGAAAGGGTTCATGTGCTCTCAGAGCTGAGATGCAGAGCAGTCACTGAAGAGCTGCAAGTGCTTTGAGAGCTCCAGATCAGGCTGCACAGAGAAGTTAATCTAGTAAAAATGCTTTGGACGTGTAGCCACAGCCCAAGTACAGCTCTCTGCCAAGACTGAGGACAATACATTATTAACTGAAGTTTAATTATATCCACAAACATATGTTTCTAGCTGAGGCTTACAACCACTTCTCTGTAGATTTGTTTGTTCTACTGGTCCTGTTAAGAAATGAGTTTCACGATCACTTTCATAGCCCAGAACACACATTTAGCTGGTATTAAATTTACTTCTGTTTTGTTTCCATAGGAATTGTTCTGGTTCCATATTAATAAATTTATGTCAGAAACAGATAACACTTCACAAAGAACCCTCTAATCAGTGGCTATTAAGGGTGGGCTGCAATATGGTTTTTATGTAACGCTGGTCAGAGTATTTTCAAAAGACAAAGCCCAGTTTTAAAAAAGAAGCTATTGTCTCCCCACCAAATGATTATGGAAATCAAGGAGCACTTAATTATTACATTTGCAATGCTCTGGATTAGACAAGATCCATTTCCAACAAGTGTCATTCCCTGTAGAAAGAAGAATCTGGCTACTTGTAACATAGAGACATCGTTTTGGGTTTTTAAGAGAAATTTTGCAGGAAGAATGAGTCAGCAGCAGACAAGCAGCCAGGTGTCTGCAGCCAACCAACAACCACTTCGTGGGCTTCAGTGGGGAAAGCCTCACACCCTCAAAGACCCAAGTATAAGGCAGCCCCACAGAAAGGCTGCCCACTCTTCCCAGTAACCTGATGGCCACAGAAGCCATGCAAGTAGCTCTGAATACTTTATCTCCTCACATTCTCTTTCATGTGAATCAACCTGTGCTCGAGCAAAGAGCACAGGCTCCATTCCAGAGGAAAAGCCAAAATTCAATTAATGACACCAATCTTTAAAAGCCAGCTGAGACTGCAGAAACGGCTCATTCAGGAAATTTTTCTTTCTGAAAGCTTCCATGAACTGTAATAATGCAACTATTGCAGGCATTTATTTATTAATACGGAAAGATTTATTTATGAGATATCTGCAATCACCTTAATCCCCGAAAGCACAGCTCGATGGCCAGAGTTACTCCTCTGCTTTGACATCAGGAAGCAGCACCCCATAGCTCCGGGGTTATTGGGAGTAGCCCAGGTAACACCTCAGCAAAACCAGCAGGCACCCTGCACTCCCCCACGCTCCACTTTGACGCCAGGCATGGATACGGGAAAGAGGCAGATTCCACAGGCAAGGAAAGCTGGTAAGTGGAACCGTCAGGGTGTGTGCGATGGCATGGGTGGAAGGAGATGGAGAATTGACACTTTTCCTTAAATCAGCATGGCATGGAGGATTATGAAAGGTTGGTAGTGTGAGTTACCAGACCCTGCTCTTGTGCAAAAGGAAGCCCAATGTCAGATGGTCACAGCACAGAAGATGCAGCAGCAGCACATCTCTGTGTCTCTGCTGGGCAGAATATCCCCCCGAGCTACTAGCTACACGAGATTGGCAACACTGGAGCCACTTGATTTAAGGCAACTGTGTTATTAAATGAATGTATTTATTTGCCGTAGAGGCAAGCTTATATTTAAAAGAAAGGGAATGGCACAGGGGGCTATTTCAATTCATAAGAGGCAGCTATTAAGACAGCAGTAAGACGTGGGGAGGGAAGCTTTCCAGTGGTTTTGCTGCTTTCTCCCATCATGATTTCAAAGATTGAGTAGTCAGTAAAAGCACATTTCAGGTCTTCAAGGAAGCAGATCCCCACAGTGCCTCAACTCTGTCCACTACAAGAGACAAATTCAAATGAAAGCGTTGCCCCGTTCCCAAGTATCAGGATCCTGGTCCTCTTCTGCTTCTCCTTTATCGCTAGAGAACAGCCACAGTGATAACAAGAGGAGTAAGTACAGCTGTCTAGAGAGATGGCAGGTACTGCCCTGAACATCCCACAAAATTACACACAAGCTTTGCCAACACAGAGCCAGAGCAGAAACAAGAACAAGCGCAGGTTTTCCACCTGCAGGAGCTCAGGATCACAAAACCACTTCCTGCTGTCCCACCTCCGGAACTTCCTGCCATCCTGTCCAGGGAATACGCCTTTGTCCCTGATCGTGACCTGCAGAACCCAGCCATCCACCCGGACGTGAGCATTAAAAATGCCCCCAGCAAAGTCGCAGTGCTGGGACAGTCCCTCCCCTCCGCGTTATCGGAAGTTCAGCAGTGCTGTACCCACCACGACCTTGAGAAGGGACACCCTCCGTGCCCTCCTGCTTCTGGCTCCTCATGACAAAATCACTGGTACTGGGCCAAAATTGAGCACCCGTGCCCTGAGAACACAGGGAGGGAGAGAACTGCTCATCACTGCCTCTGACACAACACAGATGACATTTTGCATATTAAGCACACATAGAAAAAAGAATTTGAGCTGTCGACATTTGTCATTGCTGTATATCCCACTGAACCCCAGGGAACACAGCCGTGCTCAGAGCAATGGGCACCACAGGCCATAAGGGTGATGTGAAACAAAAGACAAAGGGCTCAAGAAGTTTGTTTCACGTGCAGAAGAAACTCGCAGACAGAAGAGGAAATAGTATTTTGAAGTCCACCTGAAAGAACAGCATCAGACAGCTGCCCACGAGACAGTCAGGTGCCAGCTGTTGATGTTACAAGACCTGTACCATCTCTGCCACACGTTCTTACCCAGGAGTCTCACACAGCATTAAGAATGCTCTTGGGTACACACTCTGCTGTCCATATGCCTGCCCCTCTGCTGAACATATCCTCAGCTCCACAAACCACAAGGACACCTTCAGCTGTTGCTGACAAGGCCACAAAAGGGACACGAGTGCTCATGTAATCCTGGAGAAGTGAGCACCTGTGGGGCAGGACCCTTCGGGGTGCAGGGGAGCCCCTGAACCACTCAGCCAGGAGCATCTCTGCCCACATCCTCCCCTTCCATTTCACGTGGTAGATCCTCACTGGCACAGCTGCTGATTAAAGCTTGCACTGACATCTGAAGACTCAAAGGCAAATTAAAATACCCCTACACTTCTTAATCCGATTCATGCTTTTTTAATGACTGGCGTTCCTATCATGTGGAAAGCATCTCTTGCAGGAAACTGCTTTGACTACTGCTGTTCATAAAAGTAAAGAGACTTGCCAATGCTCTCCAAACTTCGCACAGAAGTATTTATATCAGCACCCCTCTTTTTTCCCCAATAATAATCTAATTCATGTGACTCTTAACTATGAAACAGCACATTAAATCCAGGATCACAGCTCATTTAGATAAATGGAATTGGGCACATCTAGCAAGTCATTCCTGCTGTGACATTTCTACTATTGACAGAGTTATTTCCAGGCCCAGCGTGGGCAGGGAACTGGGAGGACTCGCACCCTTCAGCACAGTCACTGCCCCTCGCTGAGAGTGCACAGAAGAGCCAGATTTTCTCAAGGGACTCTACCTGGGTCTAGTCACATGTTAATAAACATTCTGGCAGCATTTCCCAGAAATAACCTTCAACAGTTACCTAGAAACATAATCCATCAAAATAAACCTCAAAATAGTAAGAAACCAAAAGAACTTTTATTGGTAGGCTGTGTTCTAGCTATATATACAGAAGAATTAGTGGACAAACTAGAGTCATTGATCAAGGGGATAGCTCAAATTAATTTCAAGGTTATTTTCTTTGCTCTTTTATAAACACAAGCAGTGTTTTTAAAAAGTTTCCTTTACCTCATTCTTTCCTACTCTCTGTGAGCTCTTAGGAATAGAGCTGAACCTCATGGGCCTCTACAGGACTTGAGAGCACCCAGTGGAACCCAAACACTTAGCAGGTGATGAGCTGAAGTGAGTCTATTGCTCTAGAGCTTAACAGTTAAATCATCCAGAATAGATTAAAATTTCCCATCAAATAAATTGAAAGTTCTCCTTCAGCACTGAACAGTTCCCCTTCTCCCTACGGCTCCATCCCCACACTCCTTTTTAATCTGAATAAATATGGATGGTATTTGCATCCCCCTCTTTTTCTTTCTATTTTTTTAATCAACTGCTGGGATGACGCAGAAACCACAGTCAAAGGATTTTCTTTAGGTACTCAGAGCACTCCTGATCTGCATATTGATTTCAACTCGTAACTCTTCATAAACAAAACGGGTACACGAGTCTGTCAGTGCGTGTGCTGGTGAATCCTTCTCTCCCCTCACAGCCCCTGCACAGGGATTAACACACAGAACACGCTGCCTCAGTAGGAACTGGAATCTCCTGGAATTTCCACTCGAGGCTGTGAAGCTGAGATATCATCACAAGTGGCCCCAAGACACTGAGTGCTGGGGTTCAGCCAGGTTATCTCCCTGATAACCCCTCCACAGCCTGGGGACGTGTGTGCAGCGTGACATCCACGCGCTGATGTTCCAGAGGACGGGAAACCGGACTTGGCTGTAGCTCATCATTTCCCAGCACTGCCTGAGTGCCACGGAGAGGGAGCCGGGCTTGGTTCACAGGGATGCCTGTGCTCTGTCTAACTGCATCCATAACAACGAGCTGCTGCCCATTTACAGCTTCCCTCCTTCCTGAAAAATTGTATTTTCAACCAGATGACACACTTCTGATTATTAAGAAAGATCACTGTATACCCCCGAAATGAATCATTTCTCTACTCTGCTAAAACTCATGACAATGTAGCCGTGGCTCTGACAAATTAAATGCTATGGGTCAGTCACAAAGATATGCAATTTAAAATTTTCATACATTCTTTTACTCAGGTAGAATCCTCTCTTCAACCCTTCTCTGCAATCATCAAGGTTTTATTGGATCTGGCATAAATATTCAACCCATGCTGCTCATCAGTCTGGTTAGAAACAGATGGTGGGGGTTCACTTCAAGTCCCAGGGCAGGGTCTCTTCACACCCATCAGATTTTGCTTTTGACCTCAGTAAAAGCAGGGTTAG
The DNA here is from genome assembly GCA_013397775.1 of Eulacestoma nigropectus. Classification (NCBI taxonomy): domain Eukaryota; kingdom Metazoa; phylum Chordata; class Aves; order Passeriformes; genus Eulacestoma; species Eulacestoma nigropectus. Next base: position 574,295 of record VZTE01002410.1, read on the forward strand.
ACCCTAAATAGGTCCATCCACAATGACATAAGGGAGCTTGAAATGGATGAAGACAATACAGGGAAAGAAGACCTCAAAGCAAGATAGTTTAATCAGATAAGAGTGTATTCTACGCAATAAAATAAGCTAATCACCCTTATCTGCATTACATCAAATATCTTTTAATTCCCAAAGTCCTTAAGGCTGCAGAGTTTTCAGTTACCTTCTCCCCCTGTTTCCTCTAGGATTAATACTCTTCCTTAGCAGTCTGCTGCCAGCTGCTGCATGGTCTCTCTGGATATCATGAATTAAATTCTTGGGTTTTCTGACTTTTTCCACCGTTAGGAGGACATTTATCAGGTTAAGCCCAGATTTCTTTCCCTCTCTTACCAGCAGAGTTTTGGATGACTAATCAAAGAACTGAATATATTTTAAAGATTTAATTCTCCCTTCACTATTTATACTAGTCAATGTCACTTTGACACTATTCTGGCTTTTCACAGCAAAAAACTTTCCAACTCAAATTCCCTTAAAACGAACATGCTCTCATAAGCAGACAAGTGCCATTTGCTCCATCTTGCCCTCCCCCAAGTTAGCTTCAGCTGTCACCAAAAACACAGTAAGCATTTTCCTTTTGGGAACTATGTGTTCCTGCAGTTATATTCAGTGGACCAGAAGAGTCTGGCATCGGAAAAAGAACTATCTGATTTCTTGGACTCACTGCAAGAGAACCTGTCTTGGCCAGACATAGTTATAACCACCAAGAATTCAGTTAAATTAAAGATACCCTGGGCAATGAATACTGGCTGTACAAGAAGTGATCAAGCATTCACCCACCTCAGATACAGCTTTGAGGCTCTGACTGCTCTCTAAAGGGTGTTTCTTCCTGCAGTTATAAATAACAGCGAGGAAAACTCACTTTGTACGTTAGCGTAAAGATTTTCGGAGTCACCATCCATGAATCGCCACCACTGTTTTAGTAAACAGAAAGTAGTCAACAGCTCTTGAAAACCTCTCACATTTTCACCTTTCTGTTTTCAGCGTGTTCAGATCTGAAAGCACATTTTTCAGCTTAATTCAGACTCAGCACTACTATTTTCACCGTGATCTATGTTGCCTTTTTTCATCTACATTACCTAGAATTTCTGTTTCTATGCCCAGTTATAAGGAGGGAAATATGCCCTGAAAAAGCAGCTGCACCTTAGACCTACCTCGAGATACTGAACCTTGTAGTGCTCCTTTATGCCAGGACTGCCACGTTCAGATGGCTGATCCCTGTGTGGCAATACCCAGACATTGTAGAGGACACAAGGAAATAGTACAAAAATACAAAACACACCCGAACCATCTTCCTGAAAACCTGCTCAGGGCAACAGTTTTTCACAGATGATTCTACATTTCCATCTTCTGCCTCACCATGTGCCAAGCCCAGTCCTCAGGCACAGACAGCTCCCACAACTTCCAAGCAAGTGAGGTCTCCACCCAGATCTGCCTCTACCTTAAGTACCCTTCTCTCACTTCATTAATTGCCCCTTTCCATCACACTATTATGACATGGTAAAAGCACATCTGCAGCCTTCTGTCCCCTCCAGGAAGGGCCCAGCATGTCACTGGAACAGCACCAACGGGAATGTCATCGAATGTCAGGGTGAGTTACATTGCATTTGCTCTATGCTGTGCTCAGGACAACCTTCTCCACAGAGCTTTTCCAGGAGGGGTTGTTCATCAGGTCTTATTTTTAAAGAATCTGGGCCAAGTCATCCCTGCTGTAGCTTTAATGACGTCAATGAGCTACAGCAGGGGTGAAATTGGGCCGTTATTTTTTATGTCCATATGTCCTGTGCCTATTAAAGAAAAAAAAAACACAAAAGAAGATCAAGGAAGAAAAGTTATTGAATCAAAAGACTACCCGGTGCAGAGATTAACATCTAGATGTGGAATGTTCCTCTTTGTTCCTGCTGTACATTATAAATATAACAGTTTATGGAAAAAGAAATACTTCTGAGTGTCAAGGTACAATGTGAGTTCTGCAGTGACAAATTATATTCACATTTTGTATCCTGTTTTGATAAGAAAAAAAAAAAAAAAAAAAAAAACCAAAAAAAAA
>VZTE01002410.1:576442-596192 GCA_013397775.1 Eulacestoma nigropectus
AAAAACCAGAAAAAAATCATTACCAGGAAAAGGTCTCTTCAGAACTCAACAAAAGTGAGTAACACAGTTGCCAGTAAGTGTTAGTGTCTCCTCTGTAAGCCAATATTCATCACACCCAGCATATCACCACCCAGTAGTAAAGCCCAGTGGACCTTGTCCTGAGCTCATTTCTTAGTAAATCCAAAACACGATTATACAAATATCAAAAGAGAAAAATATGATAAGGTTAAGCCTAAATAGTATTTTCTGTGAGTACACAAAGCCTCAAACACCAACATGAGAAGGGATGCAGCTGAGGAGACCAAGCCTACAGATGTAGGACACCAGCTGTGAACAGCAGCAGCAACAGCCGCGGTTCTGTGGGGATTTTCAGAAGGCTGAACTGCACCATTAATCTTGAGAAAATGTGGAAACAGGTTTCCCACCCCTCATGCCCCAGCCCATGGGGTCCTGCCCAGGCTGCGGACCCAACCACAGCCAGCGAGACCTACAACCACAATTTCTCAACTCCACACCTAAAGCCCACTTAACTGACATTTAAGAGTATGAGTAACCATATTCAGAGGGACACAGGTAAAATTACTCACCCACACGCCTATAGAGTCAGGCTGATGAACCTCTAAAGGCAGACAGCAACTGCCCAGCAACAGCCCCAGATCACAGGAGCTGGTGTTCAGGGCCTCTGCTTTGTAGGTAACTTTTATTTCAAAGCTTTATAGAAGATTCCTTTGAAATCTTTGACCCTAATTATCCGAGTCCCAGCTTCAGTCAAAGACTAAGTCCTCCTTGCAAAAGGCCTTTTTTCCAATTGCTTCCCCTTTGCATTAATGAGCTCTTTTTCCCACAATAAGCTACAACAGTTTGAGGTTTTGTTTTTGTTTTTATTTTTATTCCTCTCCTCCCTCCTCCTCTCCCATTCCAGCACTGGAATCAAAATAACTTGAGATGGAAAACGTGTGACCTCCCAAGCCTTTATTTACAGTATCACAAACCACAAGGGAAGGTTCTGTCCAAGTTTTCCAGCTGGAATGGGAACAGCAGGGAAAAAACGTGCCCTCATTTTTGCAGCTGTGATATTTAACACATCACAGGGGAGAAGGGTGGGAAGGAGGCAGGAGAACTAGAAGCCAGTAATGATGCCATGGAAATATTGGATGAAGAGTCTCAGCCACACAGGCAGGTTCACATGATGACATCTTTTCTCCTCAGAAATAAACAGAGCTTCGTACATGCAAATGTAACTGCAAAACCAGTCTGACACACATTAAATGGGGTTATTTCTTCATTTCTACATGAAACCAGATTGTAAAATACAGAAACTTTTTGGACTCTACCTAAGTTTGTATCAGTGCTGATCTTTCTTCATGCCACCATCCCCCAAAATTATTACAACAAAACCTTTGTCAAAAAATAGAAGCCTAGCAGCAACAGAATCTTCTTCAGATATTTAAACAGCACAGAAAAACAAACACAAACAAAGGAGGTTTACATCTATAGAAAGTCACTTGCAGCAGGAAACTGTCAGTTAGTTTGTGGTTACAACCACAGCAGCGTCACAGCTCTTTCCTCTCAGTTAAAGACGTATGTCCAAACAGTTCCTCATGTCTTGTGTTTCTATTGTAAAAGGAGAAAAACCAACAAAAGAAAAACTCACCCCTGTTTCCATGAGAAATTTCATAGTGCCAGATTATACGGGAGACTCTGTGGATCCCTTCTTTTTGAAGAGGGATCCTTCTGTACCTTTCCAAACATTTGTGTCCTGTCAGGTCTAACCAGGTTTACCTGTAGCTCTCTCCCACCTTTACAAGATCCCATTCCCCTTTCCTCACCTCTCAGCACCTCCCCCTTCTCCCTGCCTGGCACAGGAACAAGTGCCACACTAACCCACAACCTTTACACTCTGAGACAGGGGAATGTCACAATTGTGCTGCTCCATTACCCTGCCAAACAGGGCTCCTCTCCTTGCCAGTACAAAAGCAGCCATCACCCAGCTCTCTGGAGTGTTATCACCTTGATTTAACTCTTTACAGTGAGTTTTTCAATCTAGTTGATGAAGGATCCAACATGAAGACAGATTTCTCTGCATTTAGTTGGTTTCCACAAACTCACCCCTTGCAAGAGGTTCAATTCTCATGTCATGGGTCCCACACTAAGTCCCCTGGTAAGTACAAGGTGCAGTAAAAGTAAGGTTCAGACCCAATTTGTGTCCATATAAAAGGACACAAGGCTCTGGAAGGAGAAAAGCTGGTCACATTATGCAGGCAGGGGTGGAAAATCACAGCCCAGCATGGCACGGGCACAGGGACAGGTGCTGCAGGCAAGGCAGGGAGTGCTAGAAGGGCATTAGAAGGAGCCAACTGCAAAGCAAAGCTGTGCTTCCTTTTGGCAGGACACGACACGTTCCTTCGGTGACGTTACAAATTGCTTAGAGGGGACGTCACTTCCCCAGTGCACAAGTCCCCTGTCCCCAGCCTGCCTCACATCTTCTCAGGCACCCTTGGATTCCACCTCATCTACTTCCCCCTCTTATTCTCGTCCTGCCCAAAGTCAGCCTCTGCCTCTTCTTACAGACAGAAAACACTCATCCCATCCAGGCTTCTGCAGCTGCAGGAGCCCTGGAAGCACAAAAAGGCAGCACAGTGCCCCTGGACACCTGGAAGTGAGGATGCTGAGGGACAGAGCAGTGGGTCTCTCCTCATTCTACACTAGCATCCTCCATCTCCCCATCACACTGCGTTCCCCCTGGCTCCCTGCCCAGGTCCCACAGCTCCCAACACCACCGACACACACGGCTCACGTCCGCACTCACGTCCCTCGGGCTCTGCTCACTGCAGGGATTGAGGACGCTTTCCTAGATTTTGAAACAGTTCTATGCAAAACACTCCCAAGGATGATTTGCAGAGGAGCATTCCCGCAACATTTTCATTCTGTCCAGCAGTTTGGATTGAAAGCCTCCAGGTTTGGCAAAACAAAGGGCAGCACAGTTATGCTGGCAGAACAGAGTGGGTAATTACCCAGTGCCTACAGTATTTTCCTGGACGTGGCGATTCAGCTTTTTGTCTCCATGAACACTGTCTTCCCTGACAAGGTTTAAAACCCATTTCTCTCCCTACATTCCCTACCTGCCAACTCACAGACGTTACTCGCTCTCTGGTGACGCAAGAGCAGGGATTCATTTTCCTGTGAACACCGTTCTGGAGGCAATTTCCCCTCACCTGCCCAGAGAATTAATGACCACTTGGGCACCTCATCAGCCCTGTAAAATCCTTCAGGCAAGTGAAATGAGTGGAGCCTCAGCCTCAGGGAAAAGCAAACCCTAAGCTCTGCCAAGGATTGCATTTCTTCTCTGCTGTTACCGCTAATTCAGAGAAAAATGCTCCCCTCTACAACAGCCTACAGGGGAGTGCATGACCTAAAACAGGAGGCAAAGCTCTCAGGATACAGATGTTCCCCCTCAGCATAAACTCACGTGGCAATTAATGCCTCTACGAGCATAAACTCCTCTGTTAAAGCTGCTGCTGGCAGCTTTTGATCCCAGAGAGACCTGGCCACAGCTCCTTCAGAGATGCAGTGGGCAGGCAGGAGCTGTCAGGCTCTCTCCCAAGGAAATCAGGTATTCCACAGAGGGACAAGACACAGCACTGGGAACAGCCTACCCAGCCTAGCACTGGGCTCTGCTAATCCCAAAGAGAAGCTTCAGGAAGGGAATCAACCTGGAGAACGGCAATGAATTCACCGGGAGCCAATTTCCCAACAGGAGACAATTAAGGTATTCAAATCACCCCTAGTGTTCAACAATTTCTGATGAAGATATTGCATGTTAATACAGAGGTGCTGTCACTGCAGTCTCAGTGTAACTGCTGTGACCCTGAGGTATAAACCCAGAGAGACTGAAAACATATTTCAGTCTGGTAAGTGAACAGTCTCGGATCCAAACTCATTCTTTCTCTTCTTCCCAGCAATTTGTTGCTCTTGAAGCAAAACTTGACAATTACTAAGTTTTAGCATCCAGCAGCAAAAATGAAAAGTTGCTATACCACAGTACTACCCCAAAGAAACATTTGGTGGAGTCAAAAAGACCATTTCTGATAAAGCAAAAAAACACTTAAGTGCTGAGGAACGTACGGGAAGAAAACAAGATGCAGAACTCTGCAGTCAGGCTAAAGGCTGACACCCTGTCTATCAAAAAACTCCTGCCACTAATTTCATAGTGAGAGTTCATACTATGAAATACATTTGTAGAATTCACACAGGAGGTTTGGATGGAGCTGGACACACACAGTGAAACCCCAAGCAACACTCCAAAGGTTACAGCATAAGGGAGCAGCAGGTACATACATTCATAAAAAACAATCGCTTCACTTTTATTTGTTAAAAGCCACCATGGGTTACTGGTTCCCCTTCTACACTGTTTATTGAGAAGTTCTGCATCTCAATCCTATTGGCAATGTAAAACAAATTTAAAGTTCAGAGGACAAAAAAAGGTAGAAACTACAATTTGATGGTAGTAAATGAGGCTGCACAACTGTTTCAGTACAAATAAAATCAACAGGGTTAAGATTTTTTTTGAGAAAAAAAACTCACCCAAGATTTAAATTTAAAATTATGTTAATTGCACATCTTGCACAGCCATTCTCCTTTTAATTTATTTATTTATTTGAAAGACTTTAAATAAACAAGGATGCTGACTAAGCAGAAAAAAACAAGGAGTGTGAGCTTTCTTTAAAAAGAGGTTTCTTACCAATGCACGCATCTATGCAATTTAAGCCAACCATGTCCTGTGACTGCCAAGCCCTTCTCAAAGAGCTCCTGCAGCCATTCTCCAGCCTCCATTTTATCACATTTTCCCCAAGCATTTATTCAAGTGGAACCCAAGCTAAGGTTAATCCCCTCTCACCAGCAGCGAGTTAGTATCCCTCAGATTAATTAAACATTCTCCCTAGTAACACCTAAATGTTTTTTCTAACTCAGAAGAGAAATAACAGCCATCCAGCTGAAATGTCAGAACCTACCTTCTGCAAAAGATCTCTCTAGATGCTTCTGAATGCAGGAGGGAGCAAAGACAGCATCGCTGAAAAAGGATGTCACTGTTGGTCCACATGTGTCAACATCCTAGAAAAAGACAGAACACAGTTGCTGAACTGCCATGCCCATGGGAAATCAAGAGAAAGAATAAAGCTGCATTATTTTCCCAGTTATACCATGCTAATGGCTCCTGTGCAAACAACATAAAGCTACAACATTTTATAATTGCACATCAGAGTTTCTCTGCAGACATCCCTCCGGTATGTCAGAAATTCAATACGTGATAGTAGGCGGCAATGAGCACCTCAGGGATTTAAAGTGTGTTCCAAGCCATGAGTCATCGTCATCTCTAACTCATGGAAATTAAGAAGGAAAAAAAAGAGAGAAGAAAAAACACACGCATTGCATTGACCACTCTCACGTGCTCCCTGTGTACACTTCCCCTCAAAGCATTTCCCTTCTAAACTGGGAGCTCCATGACTTCCACGAAGGAGACATCACCACAAACAAACCCAGAACATCACAGATTCTTCCAGGGAGCCCCCAGAGCCTGGGCAGGATCCCATGTTTGAGGGGGGAAGCAGGGCCGGAGCTGCCCTTGTAATCCCCACAAATCCTTCCATGCCTGGAGGAGCGAGGAGATGGCAGCTCCCATGGAGAACGAAGACAAGGCTGATGAACTAGCAGCACCCAGGACAGCAAATCCAGCTCAGGAAAGCACAGGCACCCCATTTACACTCCTATTCCAGCCACTTGCTCCCTCCCCCAAGGCTGATTTTTGTCAGGAGGGCTGGGGGCCAGAAGGAACCTGTAATGCTGCCTGTGGAGCAGGTTATGTGCTTTGCTTGTCATTCCAAGCAGCCCATTGCCTTTCTAAGAGATTCCTTCAGGCAGTCTCATCTTTACCTCCAATCACTGCAAACTGGTTTTAATGCTGCTTTTAAAGCAGCTGGGTTGCACTTAAGGGCGTACACCGGTGCTCTCCACTCCCCTCTCTACTGATGATCTCTCCAAGTACATTCAGGTTCCTTTAGGTTTTCTTTAATGTCTTGGCTTATCCTTGTTTCCCTGTCTTCCAAGCAGAAGCCAGAACAGAGCCAGGGCTCTCACAGCACTGGTCTAACAGTGTGATGGAGCAGAGAAGGTTGGGGTACATCCCACAAGTCACCCATGGACCCCCCAAAACCCACATGCTCACATTAAAATTGCCTCTATCTTGCTGAACTCCCCATCAGCAGAAATATCCCTTTCAGGTCAGGAAGGGCACAGTTGTCCTTCCCAGCAGCAGGAGTTGTGTTTTCCTCTGGAACATGCAAATCTGCATCCACAACCACACAAATAAAAGCACATCTCCTTGACTGGGACTTGGATCCAAGCCGTAAGACCAGCACCCACTACCAAAGTGTTACACAAAAAATAAATAAAACATCAACAGACTCTGTTCCCTCCCGTAAAGAACCTGAAATGCTTGGAAAAACCATCAATACCTTTAGCTGCAAACACTGCTTCAGTTAACAGACAAATTTACGTCTTGCCAACAGCTTAAAAAAGCCAGTAACTGATCTTTACTCTTGTAACTTCTTGCACAGCAATTTAAAAAATATAATAGTGCTTGCACAGGTCAGATTCATCCTGGAGGAAGAGCAAATGCGAGTAACGTTTCAGGACCATTAATCTCAGAAATCTCACCAAGAGCAAGCAGCCAGACAGCTTAAAAATATATTTAGTCCACAAATGCTTATTAACGTCATTTGCTGATTCACAGCTGAGCCAGGCACATAGAACCCAAATGCCACTTCTGCTTTCCCAGACTGGGTGGCGGTAATAATAATAATAATAATAATAATAATAATAATAATAATAATAATAATAATAAAAAGTTGAAAGTGTTGAGCATCAAGTTGCTTAACCTATCTCAAAAGCTTCCGTGATGCAACTTTTAGACTGGATCTGTCAGAGCTGGCAACCACAGGTCCAGTCTGTGGCCATGTGGTTTAGGATTTGATCAGAATTTATCTAAAAGTGAATCTTAGTTTTCTTTTCTTTCATTGACTATCCATCTTGCTGCCAACATTAATACAGTCAAGACCAGAAGATAAATAAAATTAATTCTTCAGGCTCACAACAAAATTAACACTGAAAATCACCACTACTTTTAAAATTACATCCTCGTTATAGCTGAAGAAAAAATATTTGATGATTTGATACCTGTGCCAGCATTTTGTGTGTGTGCTTTGGGGCAGAATTAACTCACTACATTCTTAAGGAAAGCTTTAAATAAAAATTTTTTTCAATGTAAAATGTTTCTTCCCCTACTGTTATATACAACACAATGATGCAAAGCCCAAAGGGCTTTCTCTCTAAAGCAACTATTCAAATCTGTGTGATGGAAATATATTTAAATATAACATTTTAATCTTGCTTTGCCTTTGAATTTTGAAATGCCTTTTCATGAAAGCAAGCATTTCATTAGTCCTTTTAGCCATTCTACCATTAGGATTTGCAAGTAAACAAGAATCCTCACATTACCTTTCTCTTTTAAAAGGATTCATTATAGCTATGTAGTTTTTAACTCACTACACATCCAGTCTGATTGAGCCTTACCAATTTTTACATGTTATACAGTAATTCATTCCTCACGCACATTGGGATTTGTCCATATCCATTCTTTCTCAATTTTCCACAAGCAAGACAAGTCTCTCTAGGTGCTGGATATGCCAGACAAGATCCTCCCAAAAGAACCATCCACTACAACCCACACTTTGGTAAATAAATTGTAAAAAATTGAGTCAGAGCAGGGCCCTGCTCTGGCTGGCTGGCTTTGCTGAGCAGGGAACAGTTCTTGGAATTAGCAGAGCCTGGACCCAGCGGTTCAAAGGGTTTCAGTGTTCGGGTGAGGCCAATCTCAAAGCCCCCCAAGGTACCTGCAAACCTGGAAGGGCAGCCACAAAGCCTCCTCCAGTTAAGAAAAAATTATCTTCCTACCTCCTTTATTCTTTTTTGTTCCGGGGTTGGGTTTTTTCCCTGTGTTGTAGATTGGGGAAGGATGAGGAAAGTTCTTATTTTCAGTGACAGTAAGTCTGTAGCAATTGTTCCAAACAGAAAAACTGAGTTCTCTGCACACTTGTTAATGGTACTGCAATCAAAAGTGATTAAAAGCAAAAATACTTCTGTACAAAAGAAACTGAAAGTATTGCCTCTGGGAAAACAGAAACACTGGCATTTTCTCTGCAGCAAACACTAAAAGTAATAGATAATTAATGTAGCCTAGGACATTATGACATTTATAAAACTTGTTTTCTGGAATAATCATAAACAATTCACCTTGACTGTATTCCCAAGTCATCACTTTTTAAAGTCACTGCAGTTTGCAGAGGCCTCGCTGATGCTATTCTTAATTTACTTATTTTTAGGTGTGAGAACAGATTACCAAGGCAAAATTTAAACTTAAAAATTGTCAGGTTTTCAGCCTCTTCTATAATCATTAACCCTGTCTGCATTTCAGAAACATTTTGTGCTAAGCGGAAATCAAACACACAGTTAAAACTGCTTCTGCTTTAAAATTAAACTCCCAAAGTGTGGGAGGATTCAGCATTGTTAAACAAGGGGCACATTTGTCCAAGCCACCAGGAAAAAGCAATGCAACAAAAACACAGAAATGTGAGTTAATGCAAGAGCTCCCAAAAGGCTACAACAACATTTTTATTATGAGTGATTTGCAAAGAAGAACGTTACAAACTCCCTCCCTTCCTCGAAAGGCTTTCAGGGAAGCATCTCCCCAGGGAAGCCTCTGGGCACTGGAGCAGCTCAGAACCGAATCAAAGACTACCTTTGGTTCTGGAACAGCACGACAGCTCAGCAGCACCCAGCACAGGAAAGCAGACCACAGCTATTAATAGACAGATTCACATGTAAATACCTTTTGCAAAGAGGCAGAGGTGCCACACAGCTCAGTTTTAGCACCAATGTTGAAAACACCACATTGCACTAACAGAACTGGCATTTACCTTTCCATGGAGGATGATTAATTAATTATAAAGATGCTTTCTGCTGAAGGCTTCTCTGCTGAACTGATGTGCTGCACTTCATTTTCCAGTCCTTCCAAGAGGCACCACCGCTGCCACCACTAAATCACTTCATACTGGTGGGACAGACAGAGCTCCCACCTCATCATCACCTGGACAAACACACCTGGTGACAACCCCAGACCACAACTCATCGGCGTTGGGGAACAGAGCCCTGTCAAGCACAGGCAATAAAAAGGCTTCTGCAAAGTCAGAGGCACTGACAGCACTGTCTTGCAGGGAAAAATGAACCAGCAAAACTGTTCCTCATGACCACCACAGCTGGTCTAGCTCAGCCTCATGCTCTTGCCCAATCTGCATGAATAAATTCTAAGCCCTACCAAGTGTCAGCTGTGGTCAAACATCACATGCCCTTGATTTGGGAGCATCAGTTTCAGACCACAGATAGTCTCCAGAGCCCTTTATCCTCAGAAAAGGTGGTTTCTGTTCCCCTATCAGCCACCCTAAAGCACTTAGGGGATATAAGTGAGCAACTAAAAATCAACAAACCACAAGGATATAAATTCAAAATCCTGAAGAACTCTAATCGGAGGAACAGGCTCCAGGATGCGCCAGGAAATAAATCAACATGCAAGAGAAATGCAGCAGTTAACTGGAAAATACAAGCAGCTTGGAAAGGCACCGAGACCATTTTTCCCTCTCTGATGTTTGTAGCATCTGGACCCTCCAAGTGCCCCAGGGTTACATTCCCAAAGGAGCACAAGGTCCTGGCCTTGCTGTAAGCAGCCAGACCCAAGGGAAAGGGAGGGAAAACAAACAGCAAAACGCTTCCAGAAGCTGCCTGGGCTCTGGACCCTGCTGTAGCTATAATGAGTTTTCATTTGCAAAGCCCTCTCCCTCCTTCCGTAGGAGTCATTAATCCTTTCCTAAAAGTCTTTATTCCCTCATATGAAATGGGAAGTGTTACAACCCATTGCTCTGATCGACTGCAAGAAAAGAATATTTTAAAAAACCCCAAGCCCTACACTCTATATGTACCCTCACAAGATTTTTAGGAACCTCACACCAGTCTATGTAAAATGGGAAGAGTCACATTTAATATCACACAAAGGTGGCAACCTCTTCCCCACACACATCACCTTCCCAAGCCAGGGTGACCTCCTGCCTCCAAGGTGGGATCCCAGGAACCACCACCAGCAGCACCTGCTCCACACTGGGATTGCTTTGTGGTGGGCAGATCTCAAAAAGCAGCTTTCACAAGAGTCTGTCTGGTGTCAAGCTTCAGACTCCCCTCTGAGAGCAGTAAAACCTACAGGACTTTTCTTCCAGGAGCACAAAAGTGGAGGAGGGAAAGGGAGAAGGAAAAAAAAAAAAAAAAGACAGAGCCTCTGGGTGGGTTCAGCACCTGTGTATGCCAAAGGCACTTCATGTTTTATGCATGAGAATGCTATCACCCCGTGAAGGTTTCTAAGTGACTCAGCCAGACACGGTCTCTACAACCAGCTTTCAGGAGGATTTTTTTTGGAAAAAAAAAATTAGTTTAATTCATCTGTTTGATTGATAGTATTTTCCAGTCATTTCTAGCCAGGTATATTTCAAGCAGAGAACTCTATGTCAGCTTCCACCTTGCCCCTTTCCATAGAAATGTGGCAATTAGCACAGAAAAATTAGTCAATTATGCAGTATTTCACCTTAAATAAAGCAGCTAAAGAAATAAAACACCATTTAATTGGTAGCTGACAGCCAGGGAAGGAACACAGTGGCTCAGTAACATGCTTAAAAAGCGTTTGAAATCCATTCCTAGCCCTTGATGGAAGCCTGTCCTTGTCAATGAAATCCACAATCCATAATAATGCTCGGTATTGTGCTTTCATCCTCTGTTTTATCAGAGCTCATCTGCTGATCAATGAGGAGTCCCACAGAATAACACTCTGAATTTCAATGTCAACACAGCAGTACTGTGGTAATGATCGAAAATATTTACATATTGCCTCATTGATCGTGGGGTGTTCTCTTCCAACCATCTGGCTACTGGGCACTCTTCTTTTTTATTATTTTATTTTATTTTTTGGGCCTTTACAACTATTTCAAGCAGGTTATCTTGACAGCTAACTTCTAGCATTCCACCTGAATCAGGTTTTCCTGTTATTTTTAACCCAGGACATCAGCAACACCATTAATCAATTTCATCCCATCTCAGGGAACAGGGAAATAATTTTCTTAACAAGGACAAACCCCCAAAAACCCCAGCAAACACCTGCTCCGTGATGTGCCAATTCAGCTACAAGGTCTCGTTTTTAATGTGACTCAAGGGTGTCACCATTTCAACAACGGATGAGTCAAATGGAAATGTGTCCCTCACTCTGCTCCCGCTGCCAGCCTCGAAGAAAGAAGGGCTGCAAGGGTTGTTTTTCCCACCTCCCGATGGAATATCTCTTGATCCCTGCACTGCAGAGCCCTGGGCATGCAGCACAGGCCTGGGGTGATGCTGCCTTAGGAACTGCTCAGGTTTTCCAAGCCTGGTGGTTCAGATCAGGGGCTGTCACGGGTTGCAGGAATAAAAACCAGCACCAGCGAATCTCCCTTCCCCTCTCCCGCCTGAGCCTGTGCACCCCGAGACCCCATAGCCCATCCCACTGTCTCGTGTGGTGATGGATTTGCTGCACCCTCCACCCCCCTGCAGGTCCAGAGACCCACCTGGAGCCAGAAACTGTGGGGAGAAATTGGGATTTAGCCTCAAGAAAACCCAAACAAAAGCAAAAAGCACCTCCCTGCAAGGTGCTCTGAGCACCAAGGTGCTGCACCCCCCTAGCACAGCACAACCAGTTTCCACTCAACTCTCATCTCGCTGAGCCCAGGTTTCCATGTAAAAATGAATCTTAAAAAAGCTTTGGAAATCTTATGCATGTGCATTCTTCTAGGAAGCGGAAGAGCAAGTTAAAATAAAATATGCAGGGAAGACTAACATCTACAAGATCTACAAGGCTGCTGCAAGAGACCTCAGCAGGGTACTGGCTGCGAATATTAAAAAGGTGGTTCTCAAACAGTTGTCAAACTGATTTCAAGGAGTATTTTAGTGGCTCCAAACCTGTTTATAATCAGAAGCTGGAACTCATGGCTGCTGCTACCATAAACTTGATTTAGGAAGAATGGGAGGTCTGAAAGGCAAATTATACTCAGTCTTTAAACCAGGAATTAAAATCCTCACTCAATACAGTTTAGCTGATGATTTTGGTAACAATGTTTAAGACAAAGCATCACCACTTTTTTTTCAGTTCTACTTTGATAACAAGGAATACAACACAAGTTCTATTAGCAAAATGACATTCAGACAACAAAAGAGAGCAGGGAGGGGGAAAGTGCTCTGACATATCTGCCTTTGATAATACAGATGCTCCATTAGACAGTGAAATAAATCTCCCCTTTATGTCAAGCTCCTTCTTCTGCTGGGGCACCTGTACGAAGGAATAGCCAGGAGGACAGAAGGCTCTTTCCTCTCCATCCTCTCTGCCCAGATGTTTGGCAGACATGATGCAGAAGATCTGGCTTAAAGATACCAAAGTGCCAGCAAGGCAAGTCAAACCATCTCTCCCTGCTCTAAACAAAAGGATAAATGAAAACTGGAAAGCCAGGGCAACACACAGAAGCTGAACTAAAAAGTTTAATTCTTCAACCTGGCTTGTCCAAATATGCTCTTTCTTCTCACAGTGGCAGCATGTTAGATAAAGGTGCCCTTCTGAACAACTTATTTATAGGCATTAAATGTAAGCAAAAGAGAGCATTAAAGTTTTTTTAGTGCCAATAGAAACAGTTGTGCCCAGGCTAAACACATTTTTGAGGATATCTGACGGAAGATGTTTACTGTTTGTTGAAGTTAAAACATGGAACAATGTTTTACAGTCCAGTTACAGGTTAGACAAACAATGAGTCTGGATAAATGATCCTTAAAAACAAGAGAGGGAGAACAAAACGGGCTATGTGTTCTTCTCCATCAGTTCACTTTGGTGGATCAGACGCCTAAAAGCTCCATGTTAAGCCTGCTCAAGAAATTATCAGCAAAACAAGGAAAGCAAAGCAAAACTGGAGACAGAAAACTCAGAAATTTTTCGCATCTCTTCTGCTGAATTGTGCCTGCAACATTTCTTATGTCTGCTCCTGGTTTACCCTTAAGAAGCGATCCTCCACCTTTGTTTGTGAAGAGCACAGAGAATGTTACTGAGGAGATGGGATGGCAGAGAAAAAGCAAGCGAGAGGCCTTCCTCCCCCTCCTGCTCTTTTCCACCAAATATCTCTGAGTTATTTACATCCTCATATCCCAACTCCCCCTCCAGTTTCACAGCTTGCAGTTTATTCTGCATTCTGGTGGAGACAACACATGTTTAGCTTTCAGCATGTTTAGGCTGGAACATCCTCTGAACGTGAGGCCGGGTCACAGAGCCCACAGAGAGAACGATTTCCAGATGCAGAGACGGGCTAGAAAATAAGAGCCAGAAACACAAGGCTCCATTCCCTCCACCACCCTGGAGAAATCAACCTGCTCTGTGGAGGAGACAACTAAACAGCTTGGCAACGCCTACAGCTGGTGCTCAACCTCAGATCCAGTGAAAAGATGTAAATATTTGGATTTCAATTTCATCTGATATGATAAATATAAAATCTCTATTTCCTTCTTAAAAAAAAAAAAGGCAACATTAAAATAGGTAAGCCACCCACATAGAGAAAGTGATTCTACCATGTTTGTACCTTTAGAAGGTTATTTAAGTTATGGTATTGATCTTGAAACAAATTACAATCACAAGTGAAATTATTCCCATTGAACTGTCCTCTGATGTATATAAAACATAATTACACCACATTTATATGTAAATGCATATGTGAAATTGTTTTGCTGTTCCTTCCAAACATGTAGTGGCTGATGGCAGCTCATTACTTTTTTACCTCTTCAGAAATGCTCACGGCCCTCCAGGTTTTGCTATGGATAACTGATTCCAACCCAAATCATCTGAAAAGAGACCCAAAGGGATCCAAACCCAACTCCTTACGAGTACCTGTACAAAACACAGCTGAAGCTGAACTGCTGTTTACCACGGCTGCACTAGAAAAACCTGAAATCCTTCCATAACCTTCTGAAGCACATAATGGAATTAAGGCCCCTCTACACATCCAGAGTTAAGTCACGCAAATACCAAACTCCTTTGGAGCCAGAGATAACACGGCCTCACCCCTGCAGTGCCCAGATACCTCAGCATGCTGATGTGATTACACACTCCCACCCTCCAAATTGGTTATCGTGCCATTAAAATGCCTTCCCAGGTCACTGCTCTGAGGGTTAAGCCTGAATTAGTATCCTGAAGCTCCCTGATCGTTACGTAAGTGCCAGCAATCCAAACAAATCAGAGTTAACTTCCCTGTCCACTACAGGAATCCCTCTCCAATGATGAATTACAGATCTTTCAGCAGTTCATTCACTATTTTCTTCCCCAAGTTCTCAGAGTTTACTTCAATGACCAGATGTGCCTTCCCAGCTCACAGCAAACCACTTCTGTTCCACTACTGGATTTTCTGGATCTCGGTTCCCTCCCCCCACCAAGATGAGAAACTGGTGGAAAACCCCTGAGTAGAAATCCCAGTATCTGGTCTCCGACTGGAGACTGAGCTGTTTAAAGAAAACCATGAGTGGCAAATCACTTTTCCTCATCACATCGAGGGACTCCCTCCAACTTACCTAATCCCACCTGTTTTTCTGCCAAGGAGAGTTTGAAGGTTCCCACCCACAACATCTCATCACTCACCAACCTCAGCTGTCCAAACACACAAAGCCAGGACTGTAAAAGCAGAGTCCTCGCTATCCGAGGTACTCAGTGCTCAGGCTTGGGTTGTTTTTGCAGGAAAACAATTTGAGGTCCACTGGGGTGCAGATTTCTGGATGTTGTAGGTCGTCATATCTGTCTCAGCAAGATTTTCTGGTTTTAAAGCCAGAAGAAAAAAAAAAACAAAACAAACCTGATTTGGAGTTCTCAAGCACCACCTGGGTCAGGAGAAGCCAAAGATCAGCCTGTGCTGCCCTTGGGAGACCCAGACTCTGCTGTGGGTGCCCCTGCTCCTATCAGCACTCCTTCCTCAGCCGAGGTGTTTGCTTTGTCCTTGCCCTCGGTGGCACCCTGGGCACACTCAGGGCGCTGGCATGTGTGTTCCTGCCCGGCGCCAGGTCCAAGGCCGCTGGGACAATGACCCCGGCACCGCCGCTCCCGCGCTCCGCAGCCCTGCCAGGCCCCCACCCTTCACTGACCCAGCCACCAAACCCAAGGGTCCTGCTCATCCTCCTCACCATCCACAGCACAGGGAAGCCCGGAGGCAGGAGGATGCTGGTTTCCCTCCCATTTCCCTCTCTCCCTGCAAAGCCAGTACCTCCTTGCTGGGATCAGCTCAGGTGTGGCCAAGCTCCCCAGGGCAGGCTTTTGCCCTGTGCCAATTGGATTTCTTCCCTGCACCCCGATTTGCCCAGTAACTACTTATCTCCACTTGCCTGAGCAACCTCTTATTTCTTCTCCCCTCTGAAGCCTGACCCTGTGTCACACACTCAGGAAGAGTTGCAGGAAGGGGAAGCAGCTCTGTCTCCAGATCCTGCCATCCCTCAGGAGGTCCCCTGGACCTCCCCCTTCCCCCCTTCAAAATGAAAGTTACCTTTTTCCAGCTGGTTTCTAAGATCTCCAGTGGAATTTACTGAAGCATTTTGCTGTGAGCTTCTAAGAAGCATTTTTTTAATTAAAACCACCATCCAGTCACACCAGCAAACCCTCTTTCCTATGGAAAATGCACAAGCCTGACTTCAGGAGCTCTGCCTATTGACTTGGCATCGTGCTGATTAGAACTCCCTGTAGTGACAGGATCTGGGCCAGCCCCAGGCTAGATTGTTTTCTTCTTACATTAAGAACATCCAAATATCATCCATTACTTTGTTCATCCAGAATTTCCTAGGACTCTTGGCATGGACACCACAATTAGAGAAGCCACAGTCCCTTTCAGCTTGTGGGTGAGCTCAGACAGACTCTGTCCCAGTACAATCTTGTGGCACTTGGATTTCCTCCAACACCCAGGAAATAAAGTTATAAATAAAAAATGTTTTATTTATTCCCTCCCCCTCCTCCATTAATTATTTCATTTCCATTCACACTGAAAACTACAGAACATTTTTGTTTATAAGATGCTTTCGGTCTCAAAATTAAATTTAGACATATTTTACCAATTTGGGGAGATAAACAGAAATATTAATTGTATCACACCCTACGTCAGCCAGTTTTAAAATTAAATGAGAAGGCATCTTCACCATTTAGAGAAATGGGCTGTTAAGAAAACTATGGGGTTTAGATGTTGCTTTTTCCTTCCAAGAAAATAAAAATAAAGCAAAGAGACACACTGATGCCTGTTTCTAGCCTCTCCTCTTATTTGAGTCTCTAATAAAAGGAAGCCTAAAACAAAAACACCTTGAAAGAAAAAATGTTTCTCGAGGGATCCTGCTGGTCCTGGAACAGGACATTATGGTGAATATGCATGAAAGGCATGAGTCAAACTGTACTCAGGAGCGAGCATCAGCTTTCACTTGCCATTTTCCAAAGCCTTCCACTCAGGCTGCCAAGACAGCAACTGAATGACAAGAGTTTTATTTGAATGCAGAGGGGAGATTAATGCTCCTTAGAACTAATTGGGGGAACCTTCTGTAATTAGCTCACTTGAAGGATGTGCTGCTTCTCTCTTTGGCCAGCTCGCAGAAGCAGTAACAATTTGTGAATAAAACGAGACTAATTATTTAAATTTGAAACCTTTTAGCCTCATTGTCAGTTTTAAGTTTTGAGAATTTCCATTAGGGGAAAAAAAAAATCAGGACAAGGTCTTTCCAAACTGGTTGCTGTCAAGTAAAATGAGAAGTTAGATAAAACTCCCACATGCCAGATGGTAAATCACAATAAATGCTTGGGCTGTTAGATGCACAACAAGCGACAAAGCATTGACACACACCATCAGCAGCAAATCCAAAATAGAAAAGATATTTTAATAAGAAGTTGTCATTTGGGGAAAAAGATCCTCGTTAAGCTCATCAGAATCAAAAGTCATACACCAAGGGTTTCTTATTTTCTTCATCACCTCACATAAGCCTGAGAACAGCCAACAATTTCAGGTGACTTACACTAGGCTCGGGGCTACAGTCAGTAAGAGCCTTGGAGTTCACTATTTAGGTACCACCTCTGACCCTTTCTGCCAAGTTCCTTAAAAAAATACTGTTAAAGGATACCAGGGAATTGCTTACTCAAGCCATTATTGTTTCCCGAACACACATGCAAGAAAAAGTTTTATTAAGAAGATGAACAGCTGCTACTGTACACGGTTTAGATGGCAACAAAAGCATCTAAGGGCCATAAAGGGAATAGTAAGGGAATTAAAAAGCATTTTTATGCATGAAGATGGCTAACATCTGTACGTTCATTAAAGCGGTATCAACTATGCTTTTAATTAAAAGTTAGTGACAGAAACTTAAATATGATTAATGAAGCTCAGCAGCCTACCAGAAGTCTGCTCTATCAAAAGGAAGCAGCACAAGCTGCCTTCCCAGCCCTTGCTGCTGATTTCTTCCCCTCTCAGAGATGCTGCCACAACCAGAACACACTGCAAGGATCCCAAAGCAGAAATCCTGGGACAAACAACAAGCCAGGACAATTCTGCAACCACGCTTTCAAGCTTGGCCATCCTTTATTCCGTATATCCCGAGGAGGCGTTTCAATTACCGAGCAGCCCGCGGCCAAAACAAGGAGCTGGTTACCTGTCAGAATAACCAAGCACTCAGAGATCCATCAGCCATCGGAGGCACGAGGTCTGCCACAGGAAAAGAGGGAAAAGGGCTGCCGTGCAAACAGCAGTCTCCTATTCAGCAGTGGAGGGGGGGAAAACCCCTCACCCAGAAGCCAGTGCTGAACTCTGTAAGGCAGTCAGTCGTCTTGTGTTACTCGGGAGCACAACGCAGTCACGACAAAAATAAACCACGCGATAAAAATACAGCACGAGCAAAAAGATGTGGGCACGGAGCAGGAATCGGTGCCACCGGAGGATAGGGAGTCCTACAGCCACAGATATTCTGACACGCACTCAAACCTCCGCCTATTCAAGCCTTGATGTCCACAAAGACTGATCTATTGCCACTGTCCTGCTGAACCGCTGTCATGTTCAGAGCTGAGCACTCACAGATTATGTCTTCAAAGACTGGAGACGCTTCCTGATATCAAATTTCCCACTTAGCAGCTTCCAGACGCACAGAGCACACAGAAGATGGAAGCACTCGGTTTAGAACAGGTACCAACACAGGAAGAAACTTTTTTTTTGCTTAAAAATACAGTTTAAATAAACTTCGCCTCAGTCGTGGCATTTAAATATAAAATGTGACAGGACTGACTTGTGTGGCTGACTGAGCACGGCGCTACTCTGAGAGGCTCCCTGAATGATGCTCCAGCTCCAGGCTGAGCACCTCAGTGCACTCAGTCCTTCTGCTTCTTCAGTGGAGCAGGAGAGGCTGGGGAGGAGGTGAAGGAAGGAATTTAACGCTCCCGCAGCTGGGCAAAAAGCTGGAGCTGCTCACGCTGTAGCCGTGGGGCAGCAGCACTCTCCAGGATGGAGCCTAGGGTTATTCGGGAGGACCAGGCAGGACCCCTTCTGTCAAGGAATGGGGAAGCCAGGAGAAAGGACGGCCAGGCCCGGCCCAGCAAAGAGAATCCCCTCTTGCAGCCCATCATCCAGCTAAGGAATGGGCATTTTGCTCTTTCCAAAGGGAAGAATCCCTTCCTCCCATTCCCGCAAAGAAAAGCGCCGCCTGAGGAGCACGGCCAGCTCCCAGTCACCATCCAGCAGTGCCCTGACATGGGGGGGTCTCGAGCCCCGAAAGCCCACGGGGCTCTCCCTCAGCTGTAAGGAGTCACGGGCCTTTATTCTTTGAGGCTGCTGCGGGTCTCACCCTCCTCTCCCACAGGGATGGGGAGGCACCCTCGGGCAGCACCTTCACTCCCTCCTCACGGCCAGGCCCCGTCCGAGGGGCTCCTGGGCCACTGCACGACAAAACCTCCACCGGGGGCCTCTACCAGAGCCGAATTCGGTGAAATTCAAGGCTCGAAGATACGGCACGCGAGGAAGGAGGCCAGGACGGAGCTCTCCGAGGGGCTGGCTCCCGCCTCGAGCCATGATCGCCCCGTACGCTCCGGGTGCCGCGACCCGGCGCTGAGGGTGCTCCGTAAGTCCGTCCGCTCGTCCCCGGCTGTCCCCGCGGGCACGGAGCGGTGTCTGCCGCCCGCAAGCCGCCAGCGCAGCGAGAGCCCGACACCGGCCGTGCCACACGCCGGACCCCGGCAGCGCGGGGCTGCAGGTCCCGCGTCCCTGTCGAGCGGTGCCCGGCGCTGCCATGGCCGCGGGGCCCTCCCGGTCACCGACTGCTCCACCGGGAAACTTTTACCGCCGCATCCCGGGCAAGAACGGACAGCCCGGCCCCGCTCAGGCCGCGGCAGCCCCCGGGCAGCCCCCGGGTCAGGTCGGGACCCGCCGCGGCCCGCGGGGGCCGTTCCACGGCCCCGGGGAGGGGCCCCCGCGCCGCACCGGCCCCTTCACGGAGCCGCAGCCGCCCCGCGGGCCCGGCCACCCCTCCTCAGCTCCCCTTGGGCCCGCCG
>VZTE01002410.1:596609-622872 GCA_013397775.1 Eulacestoma nigropectus
TATCCGCCCGCCGAGCCGAGCCGAGCCCCGCGCACCGGCAGCACCGGGAGCCGCCACTTCCTTCCCCGCGCCGCTCCGCGCTCCCTCAGCCGAGCGGGCGGGGCGAGGGCGCCGCCTGCCGGCCGCGGCGGGGAGCGCGGGGCAGCGGGACCGCCCGGCCGTGAGGGGAAGGCGCCGGCGGTGCGGGGAAGGTGCGGGGAAAGCGCGGAAGGTGCGGGGAAAGCGCGGAAGGGGCGGGGCTCCTCCGGGCTGGTACCGCCTTCCTCCGCTCGCGGCCCCGCGCTGGGCTCGTTCGCCCGCTCGCTGCCGGTATCGGTGCCCGCAGGGAGGGTAACGGCGCTTACCGAGCCCCGGCCCGCGCTCTGCCCTCACCTGCCCCCAGAGCAGCGCTGGTGACTCCTCGAACTTTACCTCTCTGCAGACTGGAGGGGTGAAAAAAAAAAAAAAATCTCAAAAAATTCAGCGATCGTTTTATTCAAAAACCTCAGAAAAAGACCCTGGAATGAAATCTGCCGTGGCCTTTGAAACCTTCGTTAATTTCCTGCGGTTGTTTTTTATTCAGAATGCATCATTCCAGCGCTTCTTCCCTCTCTGCAAAGGCAAAATACTCGCGGTTTGTTTTGTAACTGCTCCCTGCATTGCCACACTAAGTTGTAGTCCACGTTACAGCTCCTTGCGAGGCAGATTATGCCTAAACCTGTCCATGCTACAACGAGACACTTTTAAAATTTGCTTTCTAGAGACGTGAACAAACAGAAATTCTATTTTCCAAAGTTTAAATCTCAGAGCTGAAGGAGTTGAAATGTTTATTATCATAGAGAAAACTATGCACGAGAGCGTCTTGCAAGGGCAGACTGAGGCAAAGGAGAGCCTGAGGCTCCAGGCAGGACCTCATAGATCTGGAAAGGCGATAAATGCCAACATAGCTGGGAGGTGTCAGGTGAGAACGCAAGAGGATGATGACTGAAGTCCTCCGCAGAGGAAGCATAAGCTTCTCTGGTTCTCTGAAAGTCCTTATGTGTCCTCAAAGAGAGAACAAGGCAATTTCCTCGTGTTAAAGGAAAGTTGAAAGGGGATTAAAAACTTAAGGACAGTGTCCGGCCCAGGGCAGGGCCAGCACAGTCCTGGTTCCCCCAGCAAACGCTCCCTGTGCCCCAGTTTTTGGTGCTTCGGGTCTGAGTTTCAGGACCACTGAGCATTCAGGCCTCCCATTGATTTAATCTGGAACTGCAGAACCTCTGTCCCTCTGATGAATCAGGCCAAAGGCACCACACTGAACAGGTCACACAGTTATTTGAGAAGGTTGGCCTAGAAGTTTACTAAAAGCAACACTTCCCCCTGCCCCCCCTTCAGTGTTATAATAGAACAGAAATAGCCTAAAGAGCTCCAACAGATGGAGGAGGACTTTTGATTAAAAAATAAATTCTGACTCACAATTCAGTTTTCTGGATGTAATAAAAAAGAGTCCATGAATATGAATAGTGCTGGAAAGAATGGAGTGGAGATGAAGGGAGGTTAGAAGGAGAGGCAGTGAAAGAGCTGAGCTGATTTACCTACTTGCCTCTAATGTCTGTCAGGAAAATTCTTTGGTTTTGCTGTAGCACTGATGAAAGAAAACAAGACCATTACTGGATTAACGAAACTTTCCTGTGATGGATTCCTTGGAAAAATCCCACCGGCTGACTGGTATTTCTGAAGAATGCTTTAAAATTGTACCCGTTAATAACAAAATAGTGGGAAAACTGCAGATGAATAGAGCCAAGCAGGGAAGTAAAGATTCTTTTTTCCCCCCCCTCCACCCCTTCTAAGTAAAAATTACCTGTGAGAACATGGAATGCCATCAAAATTGTACATCTCTTTGTGGAGACTGGAAATATATTGGAGCAAGTCCTCTCCAAGCATTCAGACCCAATTTCTGCATTTTAGAGTAAAGGGGAAAATGAGTAACTACCATCCTTGACTTGTCCCCAGCTCTGGTCTTGCACTGGAAGTACCCACAGGGCAGAAAGGGTTGCAAAAACTACATTTTTGAAAAGACCATGCATGGGTAGGACAGTTCTTTATCAAATATCTTAAACCACAGCACTCTAATTTTAGAATCAGACCTTCTCAAGCTTCCTTTACGACAGCTATTCTGGCCCTATAATCACATCATTGGTGGCTAAACATCTTGGACAAGGACAGAATTTGAAACACACAATATGATTAAAACCTACATTATCGCTGATGTAATATCCCAGAGCCTATTATTGTACTGGAGCAGGAGGAAAGAATCTAATTAAACATTTATTTAATATTAAAATACAAACCAAAATATCAATGTTGGACAGTAATGCAACAATATGTCAGCTGGCAAATATGTATTTTTCACCAAGAAAAATCCGTTAATGTTCACAAATACATGAAATGTACAGGAACAGAACACTGGCACGAAACCCAGTCTGGCACATGGAACCAGTAACTTCAGGCAAGGAGTTCCAGTCCTGGAGTGTCAGCTGGAGTCGAGTTGTTCGCTGGGAGACAGGGAGGCTGCTGTCAGGTGAATCCTGGTACTCACAGTATCAAAACACCCCTCACTGTGACTGCTGGGAGACGTCGGATAAATCGGAGCAGGATTTTCCTGCCCCAGCCAGCAAGTATTGCTCACAGTTCTGTCACAATGAAAAACATCCACGTTAAAGGTTTAAATTAAAAGGATTTACCAAAGAACAGCAGTTCTCTTCAACACAGGTAACTCATGTTGCTTTTTGTATTAAAGTCCAAAATCTCCTCTTGGCTAATATTTACATCACACCATAAATATTTATAAAATGGTGGAGGAAAACCAAGTGCAAAAGGGTAACACTATCATTTTTCTGAAAACAAGCTGCCTTTTCGTTTCTTATTATAAATTGAATATCACTATTTAAAAATAATTACTATTTCTAAAAATATTACAATACAGGATAAACATTGATTTCTCAGGTGTAACAAAAATATGTTTAAAATAGAGGTGGCTGTTCGAAGTACAAAATATTGCTGTTTGTAAAGGGTAACATGGTTGCAAAATTACTTTTCAGGGTTTATAAAAATACAAAACAATTTGCATTTACTGAGTGCATCCTTATATATTAGTGCAAAAAAAAAAAAGTATATTTGCAGTCGAGAGAATTGTCAAAGATTTGCAGAAGTTCTTAAAACATGAAATCTTTTCAGAGTCATTCGTATTAACCCCAAATCTCTATTAATTCTTTCCAAACGATCTTCCAGGGCTTCCTAAAAGGAAGAGTTAAAAAAAAGAACAAAAAAGCATTAATAATATATCAAAAAACCCCAATGAGCCTTCTAAAATTAGGAAACTGCTATCATTCCTAAATTCCCAGTATCCTTTTTGAGGCCTTGGTATTATTCTCTTATCACCCAAAAAACCAGAGCCAGACCTACAAACTTGTCATGTTATTTTTTTATGTATTTGTTGGCTTTTTTATCATGTGACTTATGAAACTCCATGAGAGAAACCTGACAAGAGTTAGGACAGGCTGATAATTAGAGAGGCATATTTAGGAAACAGCTGATCACTGCAGTGAGTGGCAGTATTGATTTACTGGAATGCACTTTTAATTTCATACTGATAAACTGATAACACACCCTGGGACTACAAGTCAGGAAATGCTGAAGTTGAAGGCTTTGCAGAGAGCTCTAAAAGACAACTTTGAGACACTTGTTTTTATTAAAAGAGTCTGCAGAGTTTTCCATAGAAAGCACTTCCCTGTATTCAACCTAAACTACTTATTTTTACCTCCTTACTTTCTTCTTTGTACTTTCAAGGAGACAAAACCTAACCAAACAAAAACGAAACTTTTCAATTTCTCCTACAGCACAACATCCTCTCTGCAGCTTCAGGGATCTATTTCATAGTCACTGCGTTTTGGTAATGCATTGCCTGTATCTACCTCCCAGTGTTAGCACAAGAACAGACTATTCTTGCAGTAATTTGGCAATGTGCATCCCGTGTACAAAAAATAGAAGACATAAACAGTATAAAACCATAACATAAAAACCAAAACCAATATAAAAATTCCCACAGTAATCACACTTACTACCCAGAGGATCCTTCCTCTACATTATGTATTCTCAAATTGGGGAAGAACAAAAGAGAACAGTAATAGAGAGAAGCTTTTTCACCTGATTTAGTCTCGCTTGCAAGGTCATTCTTCCACCAGAACAAGGGATTCGGCTCAGTGCAGCCTCAATCTAATAACAGAAAACACTTCAGCTGTAAATTAGTTTCAAGAGCCAACATGAGCCTTCCTAACTCCTCTTACAGAAAGAGAGGTGAGGTGTATGGATTACAGATACATGTAGAGTTTTGTTCTTTAACACCATAATACTGTGCCAACCCCCACCCACACTGTGTTTGTGTTACAGTGACTCTCCTTTAATGAATTTAGGGACAGGGAAGGACTGCAAATAGAGCAGGGAAGGATAATGGCACATTCCTGATGTGGCACTGAAGTTGTGTGTGAATTTCAGCCATGCATTGCATGGCTAAATGGCTCCATCTCTCACCTCTCATACAAGAATTATGATTTCTCACAACTTGAAAACAAAAATAATCTTTGCCTGTTGCTTTTCGTGAGTCAGCTCATCAAAAAGCCTCTCTGTTTCAGCCAGAGTTGTAATCCTTGCTGAGTATTTGAAGTCTTCCTCACAAGGTGATTGCACTGCCTCGTATCTCTGGCTCCTCTCGTCCCAAGCTGCCGCTTTCTTCATTCCATTACTGATGGATTCGGCACAGGAGCTGTGTCTGACACCTGAATGCTGCCTTCCTATCAACAGAACAGGAGTCTTTTTATTTGTTTTGCAATTCTCTGGGAAATTGTTACACAGGACAGAAAAAGAAGTTAATAACAGCACAAGCAGTGTGGTTTTGGCAGTGCATGAACCGAGGAGAGGGACGAGCAAAGCCTCAGTCACTTGCCTTAAGCAGCTTCCCAAAAGAATGCGAAACATTTGTATGGGTCATCTTTCAAGTGATCTTTGAAATACAGCATATTTTTGGTTAACAGATTCCTGTGTCGTACTAATTAGGAATTACTTTTACTGGTACATTTCTAAATATCACCAAGCTGACTGGTTGTCATGCAAACACCAGCCTAAACAAGAGCATCAATAAAACCAAAAAGCAGAACATTGTGACGAGGATTACAAAAGTGAGAAAAGATCGATTATTTTAAAAAGAATCTGAAACACCTGGTTTTATTAGGTACTCTTTGCTGTCTGTAATGCAGTGTTTAGCAATAGAATTTTATTAGTATGACTCAATATGTACATCTTAATATAGACCCCACTAAGATTTGCATTGTATAACTGAGTTAAGCACAGGGAAATGTATTGCCCTTCTTTCTCAATTTAATTATTTTTCTTGTTCTGCTCTATTTCTGCACACACGCATATACATAAAGATAAAATACTGTATGAACAGGATTTCTCTGTCTCCAGGAATAAGGCAAGATTTAGAGGATTTTTAAAAGCTGGACTTCACAGAGTAAGGAGTCAGCTTTCCAGTTAAGCAGCTGCTACCACTGTGGAAACAATTGTGGCACAAAAATAAAGAAGAGTTTCCCTCCACTTCGACAGATTACCTTCTACATCATCTAGTGAGTGAAACTGGAGCTTTTTCCTTGGATTACTGTGCTGTAAAGTAGAAGTAGGAGCAGTTTCCAGGTCATCTAGAAGTATATCAAATCTACAGAGGAGGAAGCACACAGCAATTACTTGTTAGAAATCATATTTCAAGCAATACATTATTTTCTACTTTTTCACCTTTTGGTTGAATAAACATTTTTTTTTTAGAAGAAGCCTTTAAGTCTTCTAAATCCTGTTCAATCATTCTAGATTTTCCTTGCCAGATTTTAAAAAGCACAACTTAGCTTTATATTCAGAAATCTTCACGACTCATTTTCGAGGACATTTAATGAACAAGGAACAGCAGCATTGAGCCTGTATAAACATCCTGCTGCTCTAGTAATGATCAAAACACAACTGTATTCACCAGACTCGTACCTTGTCACTGTGTTTTCATTTCTGCTAAGCAAATGGCTAAATCCAGGAGAGAGGTTTTCTTTTGGAGATCGTTTTGGGCTGTATGTCACAGACACTGGTGCCAACATTATCTCTCTTCTTGCTGCAAAAGACAAAGTATGTTTATCTACCTTGAACTCCTCAGTGCAGTGCCTCCCACTCATGTGCTTACAGCTTAAAAGAATGCTCTTCAAAGCTGTCTACATGTTTATCTAAATTAGACGAGAAGTGCATCACAACATGGAAAAATGAAAATAAACTTAGAACTCTCACATAGTCTGTGATTACAGACATGGTTTTTTTCAGACTGTCGGAACAATGCAGAAATCCTGTCTCTATTTATCCATCTTCTAGAGCAGTCTTTCATGATTTGATTCTACTTTTTGAGTAACACAAAGCAAAGCTGAGAAATGCACTGACTGGGAGTGGTGGATTTCCTGTTTGCAGGAGGAAGAGACGATGACCTCTGGCCAGAGGGGGAGCTGAACCGTTTGGGTCTGTGCTGGTCTTTTCCTTTCTCTGGAGATCGGTTTGCAACCAAAGAAGTTTCTACAAACCCAACAGTCTGACGTCGAGTTGATGGTTCTAATTAAAAGAAAAAAAGTTGTTATATTAATCAATCATTTTCAACACAAGAACTCACAAATATTCCCCTGAACTCAGCTTTTTCTCCCTCACATCAACGTATTTGTGCTGTTTTCCTCAAGTCTCTCTTCCTACTCCTGGATCAGACAGTTTAACTCATGAAAAAGGATCTTTGCAGTGTGTGAGGGAGAAATTTATGCTGAGTAACACTGTTTAATAGAGAAACAGTGGAAATCAGGACAAAAGCATCTTTTGGGAAAGGCTGGAAGACCTGCCTGAGGCCCAGAATATAAACTTTTAAGAAAGACTCAGCGTTCTTATAACACCTCAGTGCAGCCTCACTTCCTTAAAACCATTCCCATACAACACCACGGAAACTAAAATGGATGTACAGCAGCCAGAGCTTTGTTAGCACTCCATTAACTGTTTATAAACACTGAGATATTCTTAGAAAAGGGGACATTAACTAGTCTCCAGCTTGAGACCTAACAACAACCTCTGCATTCCCCCTATTCTAAACAAATCACTTAGATATCTAACTTTGAATTTTCTTAGGAGAACCTCACAAGTTTGCATGCTAAAGCTGTTTTTATCCCATCACTGAAGCCTGATGGACTTGAGTGCTGAGAATACCAAAGCCAAAAGACATGCAAACAAAGGAAAGCCAGTGAAGACACATTCAAGAATATAAAAATAAGAGTTACTAGCTGGTGCATCTTCTTTTTCTGTCTGTGTACCCCAATCTTTAAATACTTTTCCTTCTTCAAGTTCTTTAAAGGCTTTTATAATTGGTGCTTCTGACATCTCATTTTCTTTCTTTTCTATTGTGTTTGTTGAAGAATCTTCTTGTGAGGAGTCTTTTTCAGGAGGAGAATGATGCCTTAAAGAATGTGAAGTGGTGAAAGGAAGAAAAGAAGATCAAGATTTTTATTTTATTTCGTATACCCAAACATGAGCAGAATAAACAAAACCATGAAGAAATTTAGTTTAAGATTTTCAGTAAGGATGCTTTTAATTTCAGCCAAGAACCCCAGAGGGTTGTGTTAGAGTCAATTCAGGAATCTAAAGTTGAACGGTGTTGAGTTTAATTTGATGACTCAACCTGTTCTCAGAACTAAATATGTCCTGACAGAGGCTTTAGAAACTTCTAAATAAGAAGACAAACTCCTAAGTTACACCTGAAGCCTCACACTGGTGGCAAGCAGAAGCCAAGTGCCACAGCTCACACTCAGTACAAGAGAGCACACGATGCCCAAACACAGAGCAGGTTTGGACACAAACACCGAGAGCAGCACAAGAGGCAGGGCAGGATTTCTGCTCCTGTTTGTGTCATAGCAGGTGAGGGAATGAAGATTTTACAGAATTTTAAGGAATTGTATAGCACCTACAGCACTGACAAATTTTTTGAAATTCCATTTAACAGGTACACACTCTAGAAATGTGAATCCAGTCAATTCTGGATAAAATTTTTATAAGTGCTCCCCTTCATTAATTTTTTAGAAGTGTTCCACTTTCCCTCGTGGTGGGTACTGAAGGAAACCAACTCACCTAGAAGGAATATAGGTTTCTTCCAACCTGTTGTCTTTGGGGCTTTCCTGGCCCTCCAAAGGCTGCCCAGTGAAGATGGAATATTCAGCTCCTGGTATCAACCACTTTCGCCTGCTGACATCAGGAGTTCCCAACTTGCTGTGGGAATAAAAAGCTTCAAAATTATGAGAAGCTTTGGAGTTTGAGGTTTTTTGTTTGTTTCTGTTTTGTTTTTTAAGAAAAACCTGCGATTCATTCCAGTAAACAGAAACAAATATACAATAAACTTGGAAATACTGTGGAAAAAATAACTGCTTTTTAAAACATGCTTGAAAAGTAAAAATAAAAGATTTGGAAAAAAAAATCGTACGTTGAATCAGTCTAAATTATACAATGTGCTCAGAATGCAGAGCTCCACAAAGATTTTCCTGCAATTTAATGCTGCTTACTCAGACTGAGGTTTGGGTTGCAAGTAGGCCTCAACTAATTAAATGAAAACATTTGGTGGAGATTACTGCAGTAGTTCAGAGCGTCTGATCCCAGCTTTCCTTTGGACAACAATTATTAGAAAAATAAAAAAACAAAAACAAGAAAAAGTCAGCATTGATGACCTGAGAGTGATAAATATTAACTAATAGGCATCAATTATTATCAAGATAATAATATTATTATCTTGAAATATCAGAAGAAAAATGTGATTTCTATACACAGGAAAGCAGATCATTAGGAAAAAAGGGTCTTGTTTACCCAAGCTATGAACTATAGGCACTATTCTGTAAATCTGTCCTGCTGGGCATTCAATTGGAATGAGGCTTTCCTTGAGCCTCTGAAATCAGTCAGGGACAGATTAACTTCTAAATCCATATTGGCTCTTATATCCCACTCCCTGATGAACATGGTCTGCCATGTCCAGGTCTTCTTTTTTCTGTTCATTGTTGAGGGGTCTGGTTCATTAATATTAAAAGACCTCTAAAGAGAAATCTGTCCCTCTAATATATTAATACATAAATTATTTGTGTCTTCGTAATCATCAAAATTCCAATGTCCTCAAAATACTCCTGTTCAATACATCCAAATAGACATCCCCAAATCACCTTAATTGTCATTTTGGGCTCCACAGCATCAGTGCTGAAATGGGAGAGACACTGAACAAGCCATAACGCAGTAATAAAAACCAAAGGAGGACAAAGCTTTTTCAGGCCTTTAAAACATAAAAAAAACCCCAAACAATAAACAAACAGAACCAGAGCACAGACCAACTTGACTTTCTTTAATATAAATTCCCAATCCAAACCAGAGTGTTCATTCTAACTGAACTTTCACTCTACTCTCAGGATACCTGTACAAACTCTATTTAGAACCATACCAAGCAGGAATCAGCCTTTCAAACCAGTGACACACAAAGAAAACCTCCAATGTCTAACTGAACTATCCGATTGTATTCCCAAGATCTTTGTGGAGTATGGGAATTCAGCTGAGCAGTTGAGGCCTAGCAAACACTCATTTGGGAAGAGAAGAGACAGTCTGCCAAGTCAGAGATACATTATCCAAAGTATTTATTTGGGTTTAATAATTTCTTGGCACATCAAATCTCTGGATTACGTCACATGTGTTTAATCCAGTTTAGCCCATGGACTGACCTCATCTTGATCCATTTTTAGCCAAAACCTGTTAAAAGCTATTCCAAAACACATTGTTTTCATGTTTGAATATTCACTTACTTGGCACAAGAGGCTCTTAAACGATTTTCACTTATATGGCGAAGTTTCAGTGTATTTTCATGTTCCACCTGCTTGAGCTGAGCTTCAAGTTTTAAAATTGTCCTAAAAAAGAAGCATTATAAGATTATTTAAACGGCATAAAAAAACCTCATCTTATTTCTTAAGAGTTTGCTCATTTTTATTCAGATATTCTGGATGAAGCAGGACAACAAGAGCAACTGCTGCATTTCTCTCTATGTATCTCTGTCTGTCTAAATATGGATATAAATATGTATTTGAATTTGAAGTTAAATAAATCAGGTAATCTGGCCAGAAAGACAGGACCAGGAGATACTGCTGTGGAAGCAGAGGGAGTAGAAAAAAATGCATATCCTAAATTAATGAGATTTTTAGTTTTGTACCAGTAACATAAAGCAACATGAAATGCTTCATAAAACGTAATTAAACTTGCAAGATCTACAGCCCTCACACTCTAGGAGAAGATGTTTAGGCCACAGTTTGTATTTCATATTGTTAAAACAGTAATAAGTTTCACAGTTACCTTTTCAAATCAGAAATCTCCGTGTTTGCATCAAGCAATTTGTTTTCAGTTGTATTTAATGTATCCTACAAGGACACAAAGAAAAATGTAAAAAACCCAGAAACTACAGAAGTGCATTAAATAAAACCCAAGTAACTCCACATCAGTCTTGAAAGCCAATACATTAAATACATCTTCCTATTTCAAAGGGTTCATTAAATTTCTTTGGCTTTGACTTTGCAGTATTTTTGCTGTCTGTGACTGGAAAATAATAGAATCCAGTTTCCTTCCTTTTGCCTCCAGGACTCTGAAGAAGGAAGTTATCAGTAAAGATAAGTATGGATCTTTCTGTTTGAGCTTTTTCAAAATATTTAAGTTAATTCAGCTAATTCCATGGCACATTATCACAAAGTTTGCATGTTTTGTGTTTTTAATTAACCAGTGTGTGCCTACCTTTACTCTTTCATGTTCTTTTCCAAGGGACTCATATTCTCCTAAAAGCTAAAACAAAACAAAAGAACACACAAACCCACAGTGAGACCACAGCCAATCAACAGTTTTGTTGGCTGCTGCAAAATCATCTGAACAGCTTGTCTAACACATGCAGAAGCACTACAGGGGATACAAAATGTACTTTAATAGTATTTGTTAAGCTTTTCTTATCATCTCCTAATTGGAACAAAAAGTTATAGACAAGACAAGAGGAGATAGCTACTTATAGAATGTATTTCTAATTTTCAAATTATTTCTCTCTAAAGAAACTGAATGAATGAACCAGTAAAATTCCTCAGTGACTTTAAAAGTGACTTTGTCTTTTGAAATTTCAATTGTAAAAAAGAAGTTAAAGCATGGAAGTAGCTTTTCCATCTAATACCCATTTTGCCAATCCATTTAAGCATTCCATAAAGCTCTTCCAAAAGATTCAGAGGAACAATTCCTTTGATTCAGTCTAAAATCATACACAATGAACAGTTTTAGCAACTTGGGATGAGGTATGAAAAGTTTAGTCCATCTCCAACAAGCTTGAGAGGAAAAACTACTTCTAAAATAATTTCACGTAATATCTTCGAAAATAAAATTAACTAAGAGCCCTTAGAGTAATAAAATTCCTGAGACAGACTTTTGCAAGGGTTACCACATCAAGTACACACCTGCTGCCTTAAATGATTGGTTTTAAGTATCTTTTAGGTCCATAGTGCCCCCCAACACCCAGCCTAGTAAGGAGTCAGCTGAATAATTTCTGTTTTCTTAGTTGAGCATTAAGACTTTCCCGTTGTAAACTCAGAGTATTTTTCACACCCGGGACCTGCTGTTGTGGCCCTGCCAACACCATCGTCCGTTTTCTTACTCACATTTTGAAACATTTTGTTTTCTTCCTGGAGCCTCGTGTTTTTATTGTCAGACAACTTGTAAGCCTTCTCAAAAGCCTCCTCCAGCTCCTTAAGCTTCGATTTCAGGCGGCTGATGGTGTTGTCCTTCTCCTTGTGGGTTGTGCGCATTTCCTCGAGCCGCTCCTGCAGGACTTTGGAAGTGTTACTGATGGCATAGAAACGCTCTCTCCAATCTGCCTGGAGGACAGAAAACATTCTTTAGAACTTTAAAACATTCTCATTCCCCGGCAGATTATTTATTTCAGTTCAAAGAACAATCTAAAATCACCCACACAGAAAACAAGGGTAGGCCTGTATATGAACAAAACAAGATTTTTGCTCATTTATTTGACTTAGAAAGAATGAAAATTAAGATTAAACCCACCAAAGATGTATTTATTTTACAGGATTTAAAATATCCAAAGGTGAGGCTGCCAATCCATCTGACTGACTCACTTTCCAGCAAAGAAAAATGTCTAAAGAAGGTGGAATTAGTCTCTGCAGGTGTCTAACTTTGATGACAAAGTGTTCAACTTTCATGACAAAGTGTCCTGGTTTTTGACTAATAAATGCAGCTATGCATTAATTTATGCACAAGCAAACAGGTCTGGCCTAGCTAGAAAAACTGCAAATATACCTAGAGAGAGTATTTCTGCCCCAGCATAGGTGAGATTTCTTTTATCGCAGCTCTAATAAGAAAGTAATTAAAACTAAATAAATAAATAAATAAAATTTAAAGAGAAATGTGATAAACACATCACAGTATTTCACTCTTAGACTGGTCCCTGCTAACATGGAAAAAAGTTCATGAGCAAAAGTAATGATGATTCAAGCAGGGAGTCCTAAGAAACTCAGGTAGGAAAGTCACTGTGTAACATGTGGGCTGATGTTATATAAGGGAAAAGTTGAAATGCTAAAAATAAAGAAAGTATGGAAACACTGATCAACTTATTAATGAAAAAGTTCATTCTTTAACCCTTTTACTTAAAAAGCAACTTGATTTAAGAACACACACTTACCACTTGCTTTTCTAGCAGATTATTCTTATTTTCAAGGGCTTTTATGCGAGCACTAGCTTCATTCAGAGCTGCATCTAACTGGTCACACCTATTTAGAACACACAGATTACACCAATCTCTTGAAATTTCCAAATAATAAATCTACATTTTATAGCCTTTTTTCCTTCCTTAAGCATCCCCACGAATTTTGGTGCCCAGCCTGTGATCCCCTCCCACGATTTCCAGCCGCTGCAGTGTCTCTGCTCAGAAGGGCTGTGGTGCCCTGGGGGGTGAGCAGTAAACTGGGAACACACAAATTTTGTGAAGTATTTCAGCTGTCTAAATTTGCAATCTGTATTTTGACTGGCAACAATTCTACAGAAATCACATCAATATTCTCTGCATAGCAAACATCCAAGCTGTAGCTAATGGAATACACAGCAGGGGCACACAGACTCCAGTGGGAAGCCACCAATGAATTCAGGACTGCTCCTGTGTCACCTGTGGTTCTGCCATGGAAGGTACAGAAGGATGATGTTCACCAGCACAACAGGAGAGCACAATCTTCCAACACAGATCATTTCATTACAAATTGCTCAGGAGTACCTCTGCCTGCCAGCCATTCCTGAGGAAAGCTTGTACTGGCTCCAGCAAAATTCAGGTCAAACAAGAACTCTGGTTCAAACACCACATTTGCTGTCTAACAATAGTGAACTGATCTTCACAGATGCAAGGAATAGTGTGAGTTGGAAGGGACCTTAAAGCTCATCCAGTCCCAACCCCTCTGCCATGGGCAGGGACATCTTCCACTAGATGAGGCTGCTCAGAGCCCTGTCCAACCCATCATCCAGGGATGGGGCAGCCACAACTTAGCAACTGCATTAAACAATGCAAAATTTATATTTAACAGGGAAATATTAGTACCATAGATGCATGAAATCTTCAGAACTGAAGAGTGATATAAACTGTTCAAGATATTCCAAGCAAGGATATTCAGTCTTTAAAATATAAAGAGCACCACGTAAAGAGAAAGACAAGAAGGACAAACAGTACCTGTCAGCAAGACTTTGATTGATTTTCTTCAGGTCCTCAGATGAAGCAGTTCTATGGCTTGACTCCAGCTGCTGTTTCAAGCTCTGTATCTCCGAGTCATAGTAAGCTCGTAGATCAGCGATGTGTCGAGCGTGTTTTTCCCTCAGGTTCTGCCTAATCCTATTTTCAATATAAGAATTTCAAAAAATTCCAGCCATCCACATGGCCATGCACTGCTGGATTCATTGGCACATAATGAACTCAGCATATAAATGTCTCTTACAAAACTCTATTTGCATTCGAGCTAAAGCAAAGACAGCTTTGTCATCTAAGGCAGAGAAGTCTCCACGTTAACAGAGATAGATATTATGATGATTATATAAAAATAATACACCCAAACACATTACAAAGTTTTACTTTTTTACAAGCCCTCATACATGGAATTTATGCCCTGTGTGCTTGTCCATGTGCAAATCGCGAGAGCTTCAACAGTGAATGGAGGATATTTATTTTTCCTAAGTACAGTAATTCTCTGCTTCTCCCACCACTTGATTTTAAAGAGGAAAACATAACCCCCTGCCCCAGAACTTTGAAATTCTCTGCCTAAATGAACTCCCTCACACAGCCTATGAGGGAAGGATGTATTTTTATTTTTACATATTAAGAGACATGACCAAAAAAACTCACATATTTTGTTTGGTTTACTCCTATTGTTTCATTTCTTTCATGAAAGTACCAAACTTTATGGCTTTTAAAAAAGAAAAAATTACTTACTTTGACATTACCACAGGATCTTCAACAGACGCCACTGAAAGGCTGTAATCTGGCAAACTGTTGTCAGCACACTGAGTAACAGAAGATGGAGTTAGAGTCAGTGTTTCTTCCTCCTCAGTGTTGACTAAATTATCATTGTCAGCATCCCTGTATGCCACTGGGAAGGGAGAGCTGGCCCTGTTTTCATCACTCTGGAAGGGGTGATTTCTCCACAAGTCCAAGCGCACAGCTCTGCTGCTGGCAGGGTGTGTTGGAGAATCATCTAGCTGAGATGAATTACTTGTCTGTGAAAAAGAGTCTGTGTCACAATGACTTGGAAATCCGGGCTCTGCCATAGAGTCTGGAGAAAAGGGAGTAGAGTCTTCAGGAATATTGAAAAAACAGCGTCCCTGGTTCTGCTGACCTGGTTTCATATGCAGGGTTGGGTCCAACGTCAAGATCTAGGAAATAAGTTACAATGCTAAAAAAATTGTGATTTAACTCCATTTACAAGAACAAAATTTATCTGAAGGCATCAGTAAACCATATAACATACTGCAGGTATTACATTGAATATTATTACAATCATTTGGTAGTGACAAATAAAATGAAGGCACCTGTAACACTTAAATGACACTACACATTCCCAACAATTAAACTTGAGTTTCTAAGTTTCCATTAATAAAGGACATATCCAACATCTGTATCTTTCTAGAAAACCTCTGAAATTTCAGTTATGCAAATTGAAGGACTAAGATGTCTGTTTGTGAGTTGAAACAGTAACTTTGCAGGGTTACAAAAGCACTTCATCGATTATCTAAACGATACAGTCACACAGCAGCCATCATCACTGGGTTATGTACAGGACTGAGAGCTGTATAAAAAAATAGATATGATAAAGAATCATTTCCACAACCTGTGCCCGTTCTGTTTCATGGGTGGAATGAACGTGTCCTGTGGGAAGCACTAGGAAAACCCTGCTCCTGCCACTGCAGTTCCACGTGCAGCTCACCAGCTGCAGCCTCAGCAGCAGCAGATCCGTCCCTGCGGCATCCTCAAGGTTGTGCAGCAAAGGTGCTTCTCTGCTCAGGCTGTTCTTAGAGGTTCTTTCAAGCTGGATCCTTTCCCAAGCTTCATTCCTCGGCTGCTCAAACTGCTGTTCCAGCATAACACTGGAGGTGGCAGCAGGGGCCAAGCCATGTGAAACCAGCCCAACATATCCTCAAATGAGATGTGAAGTAAAGAAATTAATGTTACCTCTGGTGGGTGACTTGACTGGGAAGAAGGCATAAAACTCTGGTCTGGCATCTGCTTGTTTTCCCTTTGTCTTTTATGATAAATATCCTTCAGTGATGACAACTTCCTTTCATCAGCAGAAGACAACTTCAACAGGCAAAATTGCTACATTACTTTTTCTGAACACAATCCTCCACCCCCAATAGAGATAAGCAAGTTCTGGGGTGGGTTTAGCTAATAAAGCAGTTCAGAACAGGCAGCTTTATTCAATGCATCCAGCTTTAAAAAGGGTCTTTAAAATGGCACATACACCTTTAACATTTAAGTTAGTCATTTTTCATCTCCTATACACATTTTCTTTTGAATGACAAAAGAAGGTCAGTAAATTCCAAGTGAGGTTAGTCAGGTACAGGAATAATGAAAAGCCAGGATATGAGAGACTGAGATAAGAGAAGGTAGCATCTGGAGGGCTGGTTCTTCCCATCACAGGCAAAAAGCAAAGACAACAAGAAACTATATGACAACTTTTAAACATGTACAAAGTTTACCTGAACTGGTGATACTTTTGCGGAGAAAACATCAGGACACTCACTTCTGAAATTCTCTGGTAAAGTGTGATACATCTCCTTTTCATCTAACTTCCAGTATGAAAGTCCTGATAAGAAAAAAATACCAAAAGAAAATTAAAATTACAGATTTCAAGCTCACAGCTATAGAACAGGAATCCAAAATCCATTAGCAAAATGTTATTTTGTCAGTAACAAGAATGCTGTATTAGTTATTTGTATCTACTGCTCAAGGACGTCATTAGAGCATTTGTTACCAGGCCAGAGGTTACAAAAATCTCAATGCAAAGCACAGGCAACATTATCAGTCTCACATCACACAGCACCAGCAACAAGAGCTATAAATCAGTTAAAACACACAGATTTGGTGTTTGAGGGGCAAATCCTCATTTACAGCAAACTTATGTTTCTAATGATTCCATTATAGCACTTAAAACTGGTACCACCCAAGGAACAATCCCAGATGCCTCAAACTCCTCAGTTTGTGCAGCACTCTGTAGCATGCAGAAAGACAAACTACCAGGACTAAGAGGGATGGCACAAGAGGAACAGACACAGCCTCAATCCCACTTCAATTTCTTATATGTGTCCCTCTCTCAGTGGCTTGTGAAGATGCAATGATTATACACAGTTTGCAGGGCTGCATCTCTGTGCCCCTGTTTGTTACTGAAATGAATCCACCCTGTTATGATCAAAATACGTGAATTAGTTGTCTGGCTTTGATTAAAAAAAACCCACAAAACCACAACCCCCAAACCCGTGCAAACCTACCAACAACCACCCCTCATATACACCCCCAAAACAACAGAGCCAAACCTTACCAAAACATAAAAAAAGCAGAATTTTCCTTTTCCTTTCCTCCCCCCGGAATTAAAGAATCACCACGATACACACTGCATTATTTTGTTCTTGTCTATTCACATAATTATGGCATCATGCCCTTGGCTTACAGGAATTCTGCCTCTATTACCATGAACTCCTGTAATTACCACACCATTGATGCTAATATTTGATACCCTACCATGATATTAACAGTAATTCCATTATGAAACAGTTTTAAACACCAAGTTCAGCTTTGAAATGCTGAGAAATTCGGAAAAAAACCCCAACTGCTGCATGTCCTACATCTGCCAGCAGCGATACACAGGAGCTGCCATCAGTTTGAAAACAGGAGCAAGAAGCAGAATTAATGCTATAGCAAAGCTTGTCAGTGCTTAAATCCTCCTCACCTCCCTGAAGTTATTGGAGATGCATTCCAGTAAGAGTTTTAAAAATGAGAAGGCAAAAGGAAGGAAATGTAGGTACAAGAAATTAACTATACCTGAAGCTTCTGACACTACGGAACTTGGACTTTCCTTCGGTTGATTGAGGTAAAAAGTGTATGGTGGCAAAGCAGCATCAGTAAGGTTTGTCTAAAATTAGAATGGAAAAACAAATTCAGAAGGAAAATCACAAGGCAAGGAAAAAAAAAAGCAAGGCTATAAGGTTTAAAAATCGCATGTAAATGTTATTAGTCTTTTTAAGCAAAGAGATTAAATACAATTACACAGCATGATCCAAACCTACAGAATTTATATTGATGGTAATCATAGCCAAAAGTGGAACTAAGCTAAGCCACATAATTAAACTGATATTTCCTAAGATGTGCCTGTGTTTTTGTCCTGAGCAAAGTTGTTAATGCCTCAACACTCAAAGAATCCCGTGCATCACCAGCTGAAATCAAAGATCCTTAAAAAATTACAGGGCACAATAAATTACCATGACCTGAAGCCTCAGTTGAAAATGTGGCCATTATCTCTACAAGGAAAGAACATGTGCCACTCAGGGAGGTGTTAAGACAAAAATTAGGCAATGAATAAAGTAAGATAAAATAGCTTTGTGCCTAAATATGGAATGATCCAAGAAGTAAACTTCATCCACATGAACTTTAAATATGTGAATGGGAGCTCAAATGCTTAAAATATGAAAATATATGCTGAATGAGAACATGCTGTAACTCTGAAAAAATACCAGTTACAAGAATAGCATTAGAAAAACATAATGAAATAAAAAGACACTTACATTCTCAAGTGGTAATCTCTTCACTGTCTCATTTTCTTGCATAGAGTTCACACACACTTCATCTGCAATCACTCTTTTTGGTTGGGTTTGTTTCAACTTTTGTGCCCAGGATGTTAAAGACTTACTAGATGGTAAGAAACACAGAGAGACACCTTAAGGAATTTCCCCCAAACACATCTACAACTGCTAAACACTGGAGATGCTGATCTGCATCATTCAGAAACATCAGGCTAAATAAATATATTTATCTACCAAGCAGCAGAACATCAAGAGGTTCCATTCAACACAGACATGCTCCCAGCGACCACCAGCTTTTACTGAATGCGGATTGTCCATAATAAATTAACATATTTGGAAAGTTTATCACTTACCTGGGTTTTTTCCCACGTTGATCTTCATCAGCTTTATGTTCAAATCCAGCGGGAAAAACGAAAATACCATTCCTTCCTGGTGAACGATTTTCCTCTGGTTTTTTTGCTAGAAGTTCTCTTTTATTTTGAACTCTGTCTACACCTGCATCACTCCGCAGCCCTGCTCCGTGGGGAGCGTGCTCCATGCAGTCCGTGCCCCTGCTGTCGCTGGGCTGGGCAGGGTTCAGCTCGGAGGTGGACAGGGTGCCGTAGCCGCTGTTCATCGAGGCCTCGCTCCCCACACATTCCTGCTGCACATCACAGGCCTCTGGCTGGGTTTCCCCTTCGCTGGATCTCAGCTGGCTGACAATGCTCTCCTGCTCCTCAAACACCTCCGAGCGCATCCCCATTGGGCTCGGGAGGGATGAAAAGGTGTCCGTGAGCTGGGCAGGCGAACCCTGGCTCCTGCCGGTGCCCCGAGCGCTGCTCTGCAACCTCACCAGCTGCTTTATCTCATCCTGAATCAGCTGCACGGAGGAAAAGGCACAATTCCCATGAGGTCCTGCCACAAATCACATTCCCATTTTGATGCATCTTCGATTCATGTTATCAGTGGGAGATTTAGAGTATTTATTCCATGTAACTCCAAGTTTTCATGTGCAGACATCTCATGCATAAAGTAGATAAATACAATACTGTGCATAACAGTAAAATGTCCATGGGAACAATCCTTAATTCCATGCAGTGAATTACGAGTCTCAGTAGTCATTTATTCATGTAAAAAACATGCATGAATGTATTCACTAATTGCCCTCAGAACTGTAGTTACCTACCAACCAGCTAAAGAAATACAAACTCTCCAGGCGTTTGGCTAAATTTGGGTCTGAAACACTTTTTCACTTGGATACACATTTTTAAAGATTGCAAGGATGCTTTAATGGCAGTTTTAACCATCACTCTAATATGAGAATAGGAATAATGTACCTCTGCAAGATTATTTGCATAAAACTCGAGTTTAAAAAACCCAATTTAGATATTATGCTATCAGGTTCGTATGGTACAAAGTTCTACCTTTTGATTGGTGTCTGATGGAGTGGAGCAAACCTATAACTGGATCACTAGATTTAACAGGTCACTTACTTTTTAGTCTACAATGTCTGAAAAGACTTATTTCAGTATATTAGGTAAGTAATTTTTTAAGTTTAAAGTTTTACAGTTGTGCAGTGGCAATACTGAAACAGCTCTGAGAAATAATTAATGCTTTTGCCAAGGGCTGTGGAAAGATTTCACATTCGTGCCCATGGCCAGCACTTCTGCAGAGTTCAGCTGAGATTACTGAACTGCAGGAGCACACAACTCTTGCACACGACAAGACAGAGCATAGAATTGCTTTCAAGAACATATTTCAAACTAATTCCCTCAGGAAAGAAAGAAAAAAAAAAACTTGTAATAATTTAAAGAACATGGAACTCATGTTTTTTCACAGAACTATAGTACACTACTCACATATGAATAGCAACTGGAAAGCACAAATGGAACAAAAATTATTTATTCTCTTAAAGTAAGAAGTAAAAACCACTTAATGTCAGAGGAACCTACACGTAATGCTAGTGAGGACCAAACCTCAGATTTTTGATTAACTTGCAATAGAACTAACAATTGAATTTCAGCTCAGTCCTTCTATGCCAAAAATAACAAACAAAAACTTGGGATGAAATTTCCTTCCACTACAAAGTTTTGTGTTCTGCTAATGATTTCAATCATGACTGCAGCAATCATTTGTGTTTTAATTCTGTGATCCAACTCTGTTGGGAAGGTAAGGAAGGGAGAACAGAAGGGAAAGAACAGAACTGGAGTGGGGGAAAGAAGATCAGATTCACTGCTAACATTTAATCTTTGTCATTAATACCCTGTGCAGGAAAAGTGAAAGGCTCCTATTCCAATTAAATTGCATTTTTACTTCTTTTTCCATAGTCACAAATAAATGCAAGAGATGGGAAAAAACAGGAAAAATAAGATGCGCTTTCTACAGTTTTGGGATTGTAACTTTGTTTTTAAATTATCCTCGATAAAGTCTGATCTTGGGATGATCCACAGCTAGTGACAGCTTCTCCCCAGCACACTTGTCTTCTATTGCACAGATCACATAAGCCAAGGGCTGACCCCACTGATTCCAAAAGGAACTCAAGGTCTTTTGATCCCTATTCTCACATGGATGAAGAATTTTATAAGCACAATTGGTCTTGAAACCCAGCATAAAGCAAACCTTATCTCAGAATCATATCAATGCTGATGCAGCATCTTGCTTTTCTACCACAAATAGTAGATTATTATTATTATTTTTGTGTCTTTTTATTACTCTCACTAGAGAATGTGTTGAGTTGCCTGTGTTTCAGTGTTTTCACTAGGTCACTGGCACACCAGTGTAAGTTTGGAATAGCTCCATCTATTTTATTCAATGCATTCACACAACTCAGTTACAGCTGTTGATTTTGTGTTTAGTGTGGCAATCCATGCAGTTAGTGAGTCCCTGCTGACACCACACCCTCAGCTCTTCCAGAGGTAGCCTTTCCTATTAAAAAAGACAAAAACCAGCAAAGCCAACACAATGGATTAGTAAAGACTATGATCAGCAACAAGTGAATCAAACCACTACAGCAAGAGGAAGGAAATACAAGGGTAAGGAAACACTGGTGGGACGAAAATAGCAAGATGGGAGGGAGGGGGGGAAGGTGAGGCAGGAGAAACAGGAGATAGGATAAAAGGACAGTACCTCTTGTTAATTCAGTTCAGGAACTGGTGATTACTACTAGAGTGGAGGGCATCAGGAAAGGGAAGGGAAAAACAGCAACCAAAATGATGAAGATAGTAAGCATTATATATTTGTAGTATTACTGTCTGTTATATATACATACACATTTCTTCTGTTCTAATGGATAAATGTGGTTCAGCAAAAATATGAACCTTCACATGAGTTATTTGTCATTCTTAGAAAGGAGACTGGTCAACTGAAAGTGAAATAAGTGTTCAGCTATTACAGTGATGGCTTTCCTAGGCTATAAACTCTCTGGATGAGGGGATGAGAGGTTGTATAA
Organism: Eulacestoma nigropectus; assembly: GCA_013397775.1. Lineage (NCBI taxonomy): Eukaryota > Metazoa > Chordata > Aves > Passeriformes > Eulacestoma > Eulacestoma nigropectus. The sequence goes on from VZTE01002410.1 coordinate 618,487, forward strand.
CATTTTTTAATGAAAAGAAAGCTCTCAAAATTAGAAATTATACAGTCTAACGGTTAATAAAAACCACCTTGTACCTACAAAACCCCATTATCATGTGAGCATTCTGAACCAAATGTTTGTGAAAACGAAACAATTGAAAACAAATAATCCACAAATCACTTGTGAAATGGTTCCTACCAGCTACTTTGTTAATTAGCCAAGGCTGTCTCAAATATGCATCCTTTAAACAGCACTCCAGTCATCCACTTCCATTAACTGCCTCTCTGCATTGTTTTGGAGGAGTGTGGGGTTGGGGGGAGAAAAAAAAAAATCATTCAGCCTTATCTACTTCCATGAACACTCATTACTTACTTGGATTTGATGGTGGAACTGCTCTTGCTGGGCAACTATTTGTTGCTGACATTGTTTTTCTACCAGTCTCAGTAGCTGTAGCCACCTTGTCTATTAAATCACAAAGTAAAATAATTAAAGCACAGCCATATTGCATCTCTTACCTTTTTCTCTGGCTACAAATAGTTCTGTGATCCTATACTTGGGTGTTGACATAATACAAAGTTGAGCAACAGCACTGTGGTTGCCCACCCCACAGTACATTCAGCTCCCACCATGCCAATCAATGGAAACTAAAAGTAGGAACAGCTGCCAGCAAAGAACAGTCAAATTCTGGAAAGGTTGGTTCCAGTTCCATTAATTAAAGGCAATTCTAAAACTGAGAATTAAGCACCTCTCTGTCCATCCACTTCAATAAGAAACTCTTCCCCTTAGCAATCCAGCTAAAGGCCATGATGCAAAATTATATGTAGTGGAAACTAAGAGATAATTTTAAAAAAACAAATATACAGCATTCCTGAAACGTGGCAAAATCTGATGTTTAAAAACTATTTTATGCTAATGTTTGTGGAGCCTGGTGCTTGAAGCACAGGACACGGGACACAGACATCAATATTCTGTTCCTGGAGGTGTTAAAGAGAACCCAAATTAAGCATCTGTCAACACACACTTGGATGGATCCCAGCCAGAAAGCTCAAAAATTCTGTAGGAACAAACCCATGGTATGGAAAACCGATGTTCCTTATGATGACTAAAAATAATGATAAAATTTAAAATACAAAAGGACAGAAAACGTTCCAAAAAGTGTTTGTGAGAATGAGTTCATTGAAGCTACATCGTTATTTTTGCATTGGTTTAAATCTGGAAACAAATGAATCACCTACACATCTTTACAAATGGAATACATAATAAGGCAAGCAAAACAGAACCATTTTTAGAAAAAAATCCTTCTAATTTCTAGGATCACTTCAGACTAGTTTGACGTGGTACAGTTTTAATGGTTTAAATTTTTCAATTCAAAAACTTTCTATCTTTAAGTATTGTAACTTTGGGGAAAAAAAATTCAGACCCATATTATAAAACACCAAGATATAAAGATAAAATACTGGAAAACACTAAGATAAAATTGCAGTAAAATCCACCCAGCTGATTAGTCCATTTATTGTAAAAGGATCTGTCCCATCATGAAAAATAAACACATACACAAATCTTGCTGCTGAATTACATAATGAGATTTATCTTCCAAAATACAAAGCAAATACATTAATAGCATTTTTTTTAAAAATAAACCTTAACATCAAATACCTCACAGTTTCTCACAATTTCCAAGTCAGCATGTCCAATGTTCTGGATATCTTGCATAAAGGAGGCAAGCAGCTCAACAGAATCAGCCTTTAATGAGGACCTGGTATTCCCTGAGTAACCAGAAACTCCATTGGGATTGGATGAAGGACTTCTGGTGAAACACAAGGAAAAATAGTTCAATTATTTATTGTGTCAGGTGTGCAACACAGTGGCCAAAACAATGCACTGCATGTGCTAGACAGCCAGAAGAGAATTATACACTCAGTTTACATTGGGACTCTCATCATGTTGGAATAAAAATTTCACCTTAATACCAATGTTACTGTGAAGGCATGCTAACTAAGCAAAACCAAAATAACAATAAAAATATTTGTTAGTGATTCCTTCAGCACATTACCTGTTATAATTCAAGTTACAGACAGAGCTGTGGGTGTTGCTGACATCAGAGTCTGCAGAAGACAAAGGGGTTTCTTGTACAGAATTCACATCGCAGTTTTCCATATCTTAGTCCCAAGTATGACATCACCCTGAAAACAGAGAGAAATAAGCATCACTCTCTTTCTTTAAAAGAACATTTGACTTTACTGTGTGAAGAAGCAGAACTGGAACTGAAGAGACAGTTCTTTCAGCCAAACCACCCCAGAAAGTGCCAATATTCCACAACCAGGCTCCCTCCTTCTCCCGTGCCACCCCTGCAAACAGGTGCTGCTCTGTCAGCCCCGTGCCTGCTGGGCCTCCCACAAGCCAGAGAGACTCCTAACTGTGCATCACACATCTAACACTGGGCTGTAAAGGATGTCTGAATGCAAAACATTCCAGGTAAAACCGTGTTGTTTGGGTCTGATTGGGTGCTTTTTATAAATCTGTGGCTCCACAGACCATTTGCAAGGTATGAAATCTCCTACTATCAATGTATTGAAATGTGATTGAGGATCTGAACCTTCGCTGGAAGAAACACACTCGCCAAAAATAATAAAACTGAGACCAACTGAGTTAGACTGGGGTTGACCAATTCTGCCATTTCTGTGTGTAATATTTGGCTTACATTTTTTGCAGATCACTTGTTTCATTGTTATTATGTAACATTAATTCAGAAAGCTTTGAAATAGTTTTGAGCTACATTTCTGACCAATTAATAAAACAACAACAAAAAAAGGAGTCAAACAGGAATCCCACAGTGGTTAAAACCAGCAGCTGGTTAACTGAAAGCATCATAAATAAATAAATTCACAGTACTTGGGCCATAGCCTTACAGCACTCAAAGGAGACTGGCTGTAGAGAGACTAAAATATTCTTCCAGTTTGCATACTTTCACTAAGAAAACCCTTGAAATACATTAATTAATCAGTTCTTACATAGGGCTTATTTCAGCATGTTCTACACCCTGATGAATTCAGCCTGTGTTCAAACACTGAAGAAAAACCTTATGATCATTTCATGGATGGAGAGCAAAAAGAGACATGAAGAAATATCGTCTTGGTAGTCTGATAACGCCAAGAATAAATTCCTGCTGCCTTAAAGAAGCACAACACCTCCAAAGCACGACCATTTCTCTTTATAGTGCTTACAAAGAACTGCTGATGGGTTTTACAGATTCAAGCTTTTATTATTTGCAAGTACATAGAGATATATCTCTAATAGAAGTATAAAATATTTTCACCAGAAGGAAACTAATGGACAACTGCCCTATTTTTCCCTGTTTTCTGGAGCCTGCTTGGCTTTAGCAGAAATGTTTTTCGGGTACTCACTCACTATCTCCTCTGGGTACAGCTGAAAATGCCAGAATTGGAAGGAAGTTATCACAGACACACATATCCCTCTGGCAGAGCTTCTTGGATAAAGAAAAGACGAAGAAAAACACGGCTTTTTTTCTTTTTCTAGTGGTCAGAAGTCTGCAAAACTTGGGGGTTATCAGGCCGCTAAGCTGAGAGCTACAGCTGAGGCTGGGAGTGTCGCTGGAGCAGCTGGATGGGGGCTGCACCAGTCACCCCCGTCTCCCCAGGATGGAATCATGGGTGGCCTATCTCAGCAGCACAGCAAATGGGTGGGACTTAGCTGTGACACAGGCTCGTTTCATAACCTCATTAGAAGTCTGTTCTCAATAAAAAAAAAAAATATTAGCGAGCTGTAACTGTGCTGCGGGAGCGCTGTCATCCATCGATCCCACAGCACAGCACGGTCCTTATACGGCCACGGCGCTGCAGAAAGGGGCACGGTTGGAGAAAAACAAGCTGCGAGGTGTTCTAACTCAGAAATATCGGCGCTGATTTCGATGCAAAGGCCGGCGCCAGCGCAGACTCGCAGCCCGGGAGGTTCTGCATCGCTTCCTGAGCCAGACCCGATTCCTTCCGATCCCTCGCAGACCCCTAAGCGGTGACACGGCGCCTCGGTGCCCCCCGCCGTCAGGCCCCCATCTCCCCACGGACCTCGAGGGACCCCCAGAAGGCACAAGGAACCCGGGGCTGCAGCGCCCCAGGGTGGCCCCAGGAGCCGCCCGCGCCTCAAGGGCTCAGCCCCCGCAGGGACCCCTCTCGCCACGTCTGCGCCCTCGGGGCCGCCTCCCGTCAGTCCGTGAACCCCTCCCCGGTTCCGTGTGTGTCCCGTCCGCTCACAAGTGCCCCGCTCCCTCCCGCTGTCCCCCAGGCCCCCTCACATGTCACCCCTCACTCGGCGCGGCCCCTCCGCGGTCCCGTCCCTTCACCAGCGCCCCCCCAGCGGCTCCGCCCCCTCCGCCCCTCTCGGGCCAAGCCC
>VZTE01002410.1:623568-640752 GCA_013397775.1 Eulacestoma nigropectus
GCTACCCCGGGGCCCCTCCGCCCCGCCGGGAGCCGCGCTCCGAGCCTAACTCCAGCCCGCGGGGCTGCCGGCAGCCGGGGGTGGGAGCGGCCGGGCTGAGGGAAATCGAGTGAATTCTCGAGTATCTTCTGTGTTTACTCCTGCTTTGGAGTTGCGGTGTCAAACAGCAGGAGTAGGCTGAGAGGGATCGTAATTTTTTAAATCTTGTCCAGAGTTTTCAGTCCTGGTTTCAAAACGAGCTCCTCTAAGTGGTTAGAGCCGTATGAAACCTGCTAAATAAAGGCTCGTTCAGAACCAGGCAGAAAGCACTGCTCGTTTTTCTGCATGTATCCTTCATTTGAAAATGTTACTAACTTCTGTAGTGGCTGCCAATAAAAGTTTTCTTTTAATTATTTTTTAATTTCGACAGTTATGTTCAAATTTTCCGCTTATTGCCAAGTGGCACTTCTTCACACACTGAAGTGTTTTCTTCTGAGTCAAATGTAATATGTCAAGCATAACGGCATGTACTGTTTTAATTGCTTACCCAGTGCCTTGTTGAAGACTGACCCTTGACAGCAATAGGACCTGACATTCCTCATTATCCATGAGGAAAATGCACACTTCCAGGCATACCTTTGTGCCTTTGTTAATAATCTTGTTAATACCTTGACCTGGGAAAAATCAGGTTCCCAGTGAGACTGTACAGGTCAGACTGCAAGACTGAAATAACCTCTTTTTCCCCCTGTTGTTTTGGTTTTTTGTTTTTGTATGTTTAGTATTTTCCAAGTGTTGATAGGAGTATTCATTTATTTACTGTTTTACAGATCCCTGTTAAAATATTTTAAGAAACATAATTCCATTGAGAACCAGAATTCCATTCAGCATGGTAAATATTTCAAGGCAAAAGCCTGTGAAACCAGTTCAGGTAGCCTCGCAAATAAATCTGAATACGGAAACACTGCTCAATATGTGCAGCTAAAGTAGCTCATCTTAAAACAAGGATTCTCATGGTAAACTCCACTCTCCAGTTCCATTCCAGGTTTCATTCCAGAGAAGCCGTGTCCTCATTTCTGTATGAATGTTCCAAGTTTATTTCATTTTGCGTTCCTACTGAGAGAGGTGCGAACACCATCATGGACACGGTGGATTTTGAGGAAGCAGCAGCTCTCTCTGCCCAGCGTTCCCTTGCTTCAGGCAGCAAGAAAGAAGAACTCTTTGAATCTTCTTGAACTAACGGAGGCAGAACTAGAAGAACAGTTTGTAAGAGGTGATGGTCCAGGAGGTCAAGCCACAAATAAGACGAACAACTGTGTTGTCCTGAAGCATATTCCATCTGGGATCGTAGTGAAGGTGATTGCGTTTTATTTTATTGAGTCACGAATTGCATCATGACTTCCAAGTCTCCTTTCAGAGTAAAGCATAATCACAGTGCAGATGGCATGGAGGAAAAGTTTATATTTATATTTATATATATATAGTAGAGAACCTCAGCAAGAAGCAGTTTTGTCTGTCGGCAGATAAATAAACTTGGGGTCAGAGCTGCTTTTCCTGGCTCTGCCACCCAGCTACTGTTTTGTAGTTTTCAATTAAATGAATCTTCCTTGTAGCTGCCGTTTGGTGGCAGCTGTCACATTCCTGTCCCTCATGTGAGTTAGAATCTCTTCCTTAGCAAGTTGATCACACTCATCTGCAGATCCTTTTTAAGCATTTCTCTTACCTACTCCTTGTGGATTAATACCTTGAAATTAATCTTTGCTTCCTGGCACAAGGAGAAGACACAGTTAAGTTAAACTCAAGCAGCTTTACAAGGTAATATAGGAAGCATTAAAGATTAATGCAAAAGCCAGTCTGATGAGTTACAGTAGCATATAATTATTAAAATGTATAATCTGGATATAAAAGTTGCAGCTGTTATTGGTGGGAGGATGCTCTTGGCTTGGAGAGGAGGGGATTTTCTTTACTGTAATGGTAGGAATATATAGACTGAAAGGGAAAGCAGAAGGATAAACAGGTTAAAGTTTCAGTAAAAATGTCCTTTGTATTTCTTCAGTGTCATCAGACAAGATCAGTGGAGAAGAACCGAAAGATTGCCAGAGAAATCCTGCGGGAAAAAGTTGACCTTTTCTACAAAGGTGAAGACAGTGATGTTTTTAAAGAGAAGAAAGCATCAGAGAAGCAAAAGCAGGAGAAAAAGAGAAGAGCAAAGGAAAACCTAGAAAGGAAAAAGCTTTTTAAAGAGATGCAACAGTTGGATAAGGAATAAACATGTGAAATACTGACTTGCCCTAGTAGGGTAAGAGAATTGTTTGTCATTAGACCTAAACACAGTTTTCCAACTAACAAATGATGTAGTGCTTCATAAGCACAGCTGAAACCCCGGGTGGTGACCTGCTGTTCCCGTAAAGCTGAGGAGATAAAAGCACTCATGTATTCCTGCTTCTCCCTGCCATCATCACATTAATCACATTTAACAATCCATTTCTCTGCCAGGTTCAGAAGATAAAAGAATCCTTGTTAAAGAGGAACTGTAAGCTTTCCACCATTGTTAACAGAGACCAAAAAAAATCAATAGATTTCCTTCTGTCCAGATGACACCTTGGGCTGCTTCGTAGGAGCTCCAGCACATGAGAACAGCACTAAAAGGTTCTCACTTCCCATCCTTCCTTACTCAGGCAATGCCTTCAGTGACATAAATCCTTTACAGGGGTTTGGATGCTGGTTGTGATGGTGTGAGCTGAGCTGCTGATGGAAGAGACAGCAGTCACTGGTTCAGATCTGTTGGCTGAATAAATGCTCTGTCCTACTCAGCTCTGAATAAAGTTTAACCAGCAGTTTTCCAGATCTTACCTGGAATGATGCTGAGCACTGGGACACAGGGAGGACCCTCCAGCAAGTGAGGGATGGTGACTCATGGCCCTCCAGTTGTGAGGTAGAATTGAGCCATTACAGATGAAGAATGGCCTGTGTTGGAAGCTGCCTCCCAAGGCAACAGAGTCCAGTTCATCCAAGCTGTGAATTAATTAATTAGAGTTGTTTATCATGTTTATACTGTGCTGCAGTTAAGCTTGGCCATGGTGGTACCTTCACTCATTTTGACAGTTCCCCATTTCGGACAAACAAATGCAGCTGCGTTTCCTTTGTCACCATTACTCCAAAGCCACTCCTGAAGTACATTTTTCCTGGTTTTATCCTGGTAGCAACTCCAGCCGCTTAACCAGAACTTCTCTTTCATTTTTGGACAGCACCCTCACCAGCTGCCACCAGCTTTTGGCCTTCAACAAAGACCCAAAGCCAGAGTATGGATTTTGAAGGCAACAGAGACTTCTGGAACTTCACTTCCTTCTCCCAGAGACCAGCTGCACCCTGTGCATGGGTGGAATGCTCCAGCAATCTGCAGGCCCCTTCCCTTCTCCTTTCCTGAACTCCTGCATGAAGGTTGAATTTTTATCCGTTGACAGTTCTTGCTCCTGGAATATGAATCTGATTAAAGTGACTGTACATAGTTTTAATACAAACTGTTAATGAAAATAAGCTTTATTACGTCAAGTAATAAATACATACAAAGATGCAAATAACAGTTTTAGTAATTTATCCAGAATGTTCCTTTTTTTTTTTGCAAACTTTAAACTGAAATCTCCAGCCTTAATGTAGAAATCAGCTTTCCAGGACCTTGTTATTATTTAATAGGTTTCCCTATTTTCCATATAGCTCATGCACTTTAAGTGGACTTCAAAGCACTAACAGTCATGCAAATGTTTATGCAAAATGAACAAAAAAAGGAAAAATAAGAGAAGGGGAAGGTTATTTCTAAGCAGGGTCTATGCTGTATGACAAATTGTGACTTAGCAGACTACTAGGTACAGCATGCTATTCTGCATTTATTAAAAAAAAAATCCTTAGAGCTTATGTCAAACTTTGAAAGATTGACATTTTGGGGATAAGTGAACATAGTCAAAGGAAAAAAAACAGAATGAGGCTGTGGCTGGATAAGAAGAAAACTGAAATATAGCCTGGGAGAGAAAGAGCATTCGTCTGCATGCACTTCAGCTTCCATGTTTTAGAAACATTTTAGGGAGTTTTAACGTCTTTAGAAAATGCAAACCTTCAGTAAGGTGAAAAATCCTTGGTTTTTTTCATTCTTAACTGTACATTTTTGCAAGGGCAAAACAAGATCGGTAAAACATTCAAAATAAAGGAATTTGTCTGAATGTTTCCAGAGTCAAAAAGAATAAGTGTTACTTTTTCTTCATGAAGAGATGGAAAACCTTGCAGCTGAATCAGTGGGCTAGGATCTTGCATTTCGTTCCGTCTCGGCCAGGCATTCCCGAACTAATCCTCTAGCATGGATAATGCCTGCAAAAGAATTGGACGTGTTTTAAATCATCCCATTCAGGCCACACTTGCAGTGACAGTCCACAGAAAGGTTTATGTATTTCTGTCCCCAGTTGCCAAGGCTACCACAGAAGGCCTCGGCTAAGGGGGACAGCCCTCGCTTCCCAAACATCAGCTGCCACTAAACAAGTCTGCCTTCCCAAACTTGCATTATAAATTGAAAAGGGGCTAAACCAGGAATCAGAACACAGTAAGATTTGTAAATCTGCAGTGGCAGGTAGATCTTAATGTGCAGTGTGGGCCTACTTAATATCAAAAATTTAAAGGAGGAAAAAAAATCTTACCCTACCAGCGAGTTATTTTGCTACAAAGTGAAACAAATTACAAAGTTATCTGGGGAGTCATTTTAGCAAGCTATTGATGCCTTGGGATAGTTCTCCTCTGAGAGGATGCATCAAAATCCAAGCCATCATAATACTGCTTAAAGACAAGTTGTGTCTCATGTAAAAATAAGAGATTTTTTTTATGGTGTGTGCAGAAAGTTACCTCCTGACACTGGCTCAGCTCCCAGTGTAAATCATCACCACTTTACATGCTGCCTTGTCTTTCATCTGATAGACATAATGTGGAATTTTCCACTACAAGTCCTGTTGCCTTGAGTTCCAGCAATCTGGACCTTGGTTCTTAATCCTGGAACTAAATGTAGATTCATGCTCACAGAGCTGCTGAGAGAACAGAGCTTGAGATAGATGTTAAAATGAGAGATGGACAGATTTTTCTACAACAAAGGAGGTTTATATTTTGCTGACTAGGCAAGATAGAGGGTGATTTCTCTGCTCAGTCATGCTCCTTAAGGTGGAGAAAGGGCAGTAAGGCAATAGATGGGGGTTAATCTCTAGAGATAATGGCTTCTGTTTCTAGAAGGCTGCTAGCCCAGATCACAGCAGCAGCCTACTGACCTGGGAGGACTTGATGAGTGCAAGGCTTTGCAGAGGGTTAAACTGCCACGGACGAGGAGAGCTGCAGCTGTGGGATGCAGGAACACAAACTCAAAGCAGTGTGTTAGACCTGGATCTGGTGGCAGGATGCCCAGTTTATGCAGCAGAACTACTCTGAATAATGTAGAACACTGGGAATTCGGCCAGTTTTAGAGGTCAGTAACCTCTGTGCTTAGGAGCGGGCGGAGCTGGGGACAGGGACTTTATTCAGGGATAACCTCCATGGCCACAGAAGCAGCAGTCACATGGTTACCCTCAGTCACTTCTGCTCTCACGCTTGCACATGCTCCTTCAGCCATCAGGCTCCCAAAATGGAAAGAGAGGTACCTTTGTGACCAAAAGATGGCAGCAAAAAGTATTTATTCAGGATTTTGTGCAACACTGGTGAGTCACAGTGGCAGCGTTGTTTCTTAAGCCTACGTTGCTGCAAGAAGCAGCAAAGCAACTTTTTCCTCACTGAACTAAACCATCCAGTTCAGAGAATGTCTGCATCTCTCTCGGTCTCTCTCAAGCTGTCCCCATTAGCCTGTTGCCATTCATGATCTATTAATACTGACTCAGGCAATGCAATAAAGAGAGACTCCAGCAACATTGATTTTAGCTGGGCCAGATTCCACTTACCACTCATCAGCAGACTTTATTGCATCCTTTCCCAGAACAGCTACTAGTCATTTTATTGCATGTCATGGCAGATATATTACTCTTCCATAATGGTTGAGCCTTAAATAAAGCTTTGTAGTCTCGGGCAAATGTAGGGGGGATTTGCAAGGTGGTGAAGTTAGTCTGTTACAATAACATTCCCATTCCGGGTCGAAGGCATGAGCCAATCTCAGCACAGGAACCACAGTAAGGGAGGAAAAAGTAACCCTGTCATGCTGGAGAGGGACAGGACTGCCAATACAACTGTTGTCTGTGGCCTTTCAGGGTCATTTCAGGAGCTGGAGCAGTGGAATGTCCCTCTGCTCCTTCAGAAATATCCCTGCACGTCCCCTGCAGAGGACAATGTCAGGCTGATGTCAGCAGTGGGGCATGCGGGGGTTTCTCTTACACTGCAAGGAAAGGGCATTTATTACCCCTTTTAGCTGACAAAGCAAAGCTGGAGAGACTCATCAGCCAGCCCTAAAAGCTGCTCTGTCCCTTACTAGTGGACTTTTAATGACATGCACTTGACAGCAGGCAACGGAACCTCAGCAGCCCCACTCTCCTCTCCACAGAGAGAGAACGTTCATGTTTGACATCTCAGCCTGAACCGCCTTCTCTAACACCTCTTTGGGGTTTTTTTGTAGCACTTTTCTCCACCAGCCTCGGTGTGAAGTACCACAGTGTTGTATTTCTTTAGGCAAAATGCACTTCAGTAAAGATTCCTGGGCCAAGTAGACGGGAGATGTGTATGAGAAGTAAACAGTGCTTGGCTGTGGATTTTGGAGAGTGGGGAGAAAAGGGAACTGAAAGGGCAAGTAAGTCACCAGGAGCCTGAAAGAATGTATCCATCAGAGGTTCTACAATAAGGTTTGGATTATTAACTGAAACTCCCTGTGTGCACATGAGACACATTTTCTCACTGTTTATCTGTCAAATACAGCACGGACAGAGCATCCCAAGGCTTCAGTTGCTGGTTAATACTCCCACTTTCAAGAGGAGATCAAGCTGTCTCCTTTCAAAGGAAACAGCTGTCATGAAGCTATATACAAGTAATCAGTGCACAGTGTATGGCACAATTATTTTTTAAAATAAGTTTAAAAGTTACCTCTTTTTAGCCTCTCCATCGCACTTTTACTCCCAGCATATGTAGGTCTAATCTCTTTTCCTAATTCTTCTATGATAGCTAGAAGTTCTGCATATTTGCTCTGTGGTACTTGACTGCTGCTGGTACCCTGTAGTTGAAAGTAGATTAATCTCAGTCAAATATTGTAGAAACAAAACAATTACAAGAAACAGCAAGTGGAAGTTTATGGAAGACCAGAAATGGCCCTGTAAATCTCTTTTTAAAAGAACAAAATTTCAGTATTATATAAACATGTTTGTTTTTTTTTAAATGGCTGCTACAGTTGGACATGATTCTACATGCCATTCAAAAATTGGGATCAACTGGGACGATACAGCTGCAAGTCTTGGACTTTAGGTGAAGCAGAAGTTAAAACAGTCCTGCAATCTCAGCAAACTGGGATCTGCTTTTTTAACCATGTTTCTGGTTTCTCAATGTTTCGGTGTATATTTTGTGGAGAAGTTAACTAGGTAGGGAGACTGAGAAGATAAAACAAAACTGTACAGAAATACTTGGTTTTCAACAAATAACTTTAAAATATGTAAGTGCCCTTACAGAACATAATTCAAGACATGTTTCTCTGTGACTCAGACTGGATGGGACTAACACTTAATTAGGAACCAACCTCACTCAGCACTCAGCTTAGCCTAATTTGATCCCCAGACATGTGCGAGGAAGCAGTCTGCCATTTGGGTTTGATTTCAGACCTTGGTGGGAGGGAGGAACACCTCAGATTACAGGCCACAATCCCTGCTACTATGCAAACGTAGGGTCAGTGGTCTGATTAAAGGAAAATAAGCAGAGCTGTACCTGCATCCCCTGTGTATAGCCTAGAGATGGGGGGCCGTAGTCGTTTATGAGCTGTCTGTATTGCGCCGATGTTGCCATACTTGTGGAGGGAGAGTGAACACTCCCGGCTGCAGAGAGAAAGGAGAAAAAAAAAAGCCCTGTTATTATCTAAAGATTAATTAGTCTGTTACATTGGGACACATTTTAATCACTTGTTCCTAAAGCTGTGACCTCTCACCTTTGTCTAAGATCACTAATGACATTTCCCAGCGTCACTGCTAGGAAGAGAATGGCTGAATTAATGCTTCTCTCATGTTTGATGAACACTTGGAAATAGCACAGCCTGCAGCATTATCAGTGCAAATTGTTTGTCTAAAAGTGAAGCAGAGTGTAGCATGACAGGTTGTTCTGCCTAGCCAAACTGTAAGTATTAAGGAGCCCTATTTTTGCATATATACATTCCACACAGATGACTCTAATGTGCTGTGCTATTTTTACTTTTTCAGTGCAAGTTATCTGAAAGTAATTTTGCAACTCAAAGTGTCATCACATGGTCAAAGCAAGTTACCCTCAGTACTATTTTCAGCCAATGCCAAAACTATTCCTAGGGAACAGTCAGTTGAGGTACATCAGATCTGCTGCTCATTGTGTGATATCGGAGGCGAGGAGTGCTACCATTATTCTTCTTTGTGTGATATCAAACATTTTTAGCCAGTCAAATCGTGCTGTATAAGTAGATCAAAGGGAAAATAACATTGCTTTGTGTTATGGTTACTTTTTCTAAAGTTGTAAAAGATTATATTCACATCTAATGAGTTTTGAGTCAGTTATGAGCTCCAGAAACAGACTCTAATGTCATCACTGACAAACTGCTCCTGAAATGAACAATCAAAACACTTTCTCCCCCTTGTCCCACAATGATGAGAATTTGCGTTTGAGAAAAAATTGTTAGATTTTTTTAAGGGGCTTGATTATGCTGCCCACTTCACAACTGTACTAAAAAACCTGCTGGTTATGCACTTGGGAGTAAGGGAGCATCACAGCACTGAACTTCTTCATTCTTGCAGCTCAGGTGCCCTTGCATCCATGGATGCTGCTGTCTTTGCCTGTAGGCACAGACACAGACTGCCTGCTGTCTGGAAATATCTCCCCCCTTACAAACTCCTTTGCTGAAAATTCCCAACTGTCTTTCATACGAGGACCAGATCTCATTTACCAGCCTTCATTTAAATCTAAATTAAACTGATGCTAAAAGTCACTGGGGCTCAGAACTATGTAAATCTCTAGCTTTGTTTCAAAGTTGCAAATTATTTCATTCCTGTTTTCCCCTCTCTACAAAAAGAAAGGGCAAGCAGTTACTCTGTAAAAAGCTCTGCGGAACATAGTGGGAAAGACTCTGCCTTCAGCTGGGAAGTCTCTTTCCACTTCAGAGTTATCACAGGATATCACTGAGGTGTCTTCTTCATTACAAGAAGAGAGCATGTTCTTAATTTTTACTAGTTAATGAGATTTGAAATCCTAAAAAGGCAAATTGGGCTGGTCACTAGGTCACCTTAAAGAAAGCAAGGTTTCCCTTTTTCTTTAACAAAGCTGCTAAATTTCATGTCATTACAACCTGCAGTTTCATCACTGAGGTTTCACATGGAGCTAATTTTGCTTAAGCATAGTAAAACCCCCCAAAAAACAACACACCCATAGAGTAAGGCACTGTAGGAACATCACAGTTGTCAGCTACTCTCTCAATTAGCTCTTCACACTATCAGCTCAAAATACACAACAAGTGTAAGATGTCTGTATGTGAAACTCAGCATTTCAGTCCAGATGACTGTATTTCAACAATTACGAAACATGACACAACAGCAAACTGCATCTTTTTTCCAAGGACTTCAAAATGCTCCAAAAACATTAACGAGCCCCTTGAGCTGCAAGGTAAGAAGGTTTAATTACCTCAATTAAGCAGAGAAAGGCTTAAGTGATTCTTCCTCATGTACAATAAAACAAAAGACCCGTCTTGCAAAGACTTGTCTCTGAACTGTTGTTGCAAGCAGTCACATACAAGACCTGGGAGCTCCAGCCTAGATGTGAATAAGGCAAGGACTGATGACCAGGCTCAAGAATCCTGATGTACCCACTGAGAAAAACTAAGCTGCAGCCCACACAAAACGAAGAGCAACTTATTGATCCCATATGGGTTGATGATAACGTATTGGTTAAGGATGTCAGGAAATGGTGGGCACTGGAACAGGCTCCCCAGGGAAGTGGTCACAGCACTAAGACTGGGTTCAAGAAGCATTTGGATAATGCTCTCAGGCACATGGTGTGAGTCTCAGGGTGTCCTGTGCAGGGCCAGGTGTTGGACTTGATGATCCTGATGGGTCCCTTCCTAACTCAGCATGTTCTATATCACAGCACAGATAATTTAGTGATTGTTTCACATTCTGTTAATTTAAGCGATGACACGCACTTGGTCTGCAGGAAATAACACAGCAGGGTACGTCTAGATAAGAGAGAAAAACTCCTAGAAACGTGAGGTGCCAGGACAAAGCAGTGAGTGCACCTGGATCCGGGGGCTGACCAAGAAAAGTTTCACGGGCGTAGAAACCGGCTGGTGTCAGCACCGGAGTTTGACCCCAGCAGTGACTCGGTCAACAGCGAGGAACAAAAGCGAGCGGGGACTTTGAGGAGACGAGCCGGGAGCCGGGGTGGGTCGGGCGGGCTGCGCGGTGCAGCCGCGGCCGGGGCGCTGCAGAGCCGCGCTGCAGACACTAGAGGCCATCGCTGAGTGCGCCGGGCCCTGCCAAGTGACAGAGCGTGGTAACCATGGTGAGTTTACCCGTTTCTTTGCAGTCTGCATCAAAAATGTAATAAGACATAATGCCATGCGCCGACCACTTTATCAGCAGCAGCAGCAGGCCCAGAGAACAAAGAAAAGGATTTGGCTTGGCCGCGGTACCAGCCTCCGTACATCCATGTCAGAAGTTGCGCCAGTCAAACTCAGCTGGAGGGGGGAAAAAAACGAAAAATCCTTGATTTCACCTCAATTTAAAATGATGCGATCACGAAAATGAAATTAATTGGGGGGGTATTAGTATCTCACAAGGGCAACAAACCTTGAGCTTTTTGACCTATCACTTTGTACGTTAATCTCAAGGAGAAGCCCTGGGTCTTGGATGACTATTACTCAATTAACCCAAAATTCATCTGCATGTCTGAAGAGCCTGTGTATCTCGGATTAAAAAAAAAAAAAATCACCAGATATTGCTATAATAGTTAGAAAGAGAAATTAGGCCAGGAAGTCTCACAGTCAATACCCAGTCAAAAATCGGTGTGATGATTAGGTATTCACTAGAGAGAAAAAAGGAGGGGGGGGATCTAAATTGAGGCTTGCTCTCTCTAACGTTAAAATGACAATGGAGACAGTTAAGAACTGACAGAATCGAAAAGGGAGTGTGCTTGGTACTGAATTTCAGTGACACCCTGTATCACATCCCAAATAGTCTTAGTGCTTGCTGTTGTTTAAAACCTAAATTAATACACACACTTTCCTCCCTTCATTTTCCCAATTAAATGTATACAAAACCTTGTAGACCCCCACTTATTCTAGTGACAACAATGTCTTTTATTTCTGTATTCAAGCAGAAGACCGCTACAAGCATTCTTCCCCACAAAAATATAGTGATTTTCTTGTTAATTAATACTAATCTTTATTAATTATGGGGGGGTACAGCAAACAGAAATGAGATTTTGGTATCAAAATCTCTTCCTTCCAGCAGTCTCTCTGAGCCCAAATTAACACCGTGAGAGACAAAGGATCCCAAATCAACCTTTGTTTGCCTAAACTCCCACTGACCAGGAATCTTCTCATTAATTTCTGATAGGTTTGTAGGGATCCCTTCAGCTTCAAGCCTGAGCAATGATGACTGATTTGCTGCTTCAAGTTTTAATTCTTAATTCTATTACTGCTGCTTGCTGGAAAAATAACTGGGAAGGCAGTTTGCTGAGCACCCTGAAGGAAGCAGCAGGAGCAGGAACAGCTGGGTACACTCACCTGATCCACCTTGGCAGATGCCATGGCATCTACACAACTCAGCTACCCCCCTGTTCCACAGGCAGCAAATGAAAACCAGGAACAGTCACACAGCTCACTGAGTTACTCGTGCAAGACTGACTTAGACAAGCCAAGGGCCAATCCTACTGGATATGTGTTTCTCTACTGCCCTGTACTTTGTAAGGTGCTGTAACACCACAAAGGCAAACTCCTGCCATTTTACAGACTCTTTCTACACGTGAAAACAAGAGCACGTAAGAAGAGGTACCTGTGGCCTGGACTTTATCCAGGGTACATGGTGCAGTCTGTGGAATCTCAACACTTCTCCCACTGTTTCACAGACCCTTCAAGCTGAGGCTGCTTGAAATATCAAGGCTGTTGCCATTTCAACAGCTTGGGGTCACCACCTCTCCAGAGCCCAGTGCTGGAGGTTACTGCCTCTGCCACACCCTGCGGGACCTCCTCATGGGCTTCAGGTGATGGCTGTTAGAGTCCTGACCATATGGGGTACCGAACAACAAGGCTGGAATATTTTAACTGAGAGGACACAAATTCTTCTGTCCTAAACCAGACAACTTTGCAAGAAAACACAGGAGAAATGCTCCTGAAGCTGCTTTGCCAAGGCACACTGTGAGGCATCTTTGAGCACCAGGAGAGAGGTAACAGCTTCACCCAGCACAGCTACTTCTGCAGCAAGTAGCTGAACACAGCTGTAGTGTTTTGGCTGACTACAAGAATATTTTATTCCTTAGCCCTCTACACACTTTGGTTTGAGTTCAACAAGAGCTCCTTGCCATCCATGGGACACCACATGCATGTCTACACAAGCAGATCCACTGCACAGCCGAGCCACACACTGAATTCTAACAGCAGTTGCCAACCCAGAGCTCAAACAGACAGCCCCCATTCCCCCCAACCTCCCCATGAATTTTTAAATTTAAAATAATGGACCCTGTTCCCATTTGCACATACCATTCCTTATAGCACTGGCTGTGAAAATTGTCTTTTCACCCACTATTTCTCCCTTGAACAGCCCTTGTGGAAGAAACAGACCTTTCTTTGAATAAAACTATTTCCTTTTAAAAAAACGCAGTGTGCAGACACATAAATATGTTCTCAAGAACTAGGACATTCTTTATCGTAACAGCCAGAGGCCTTGCTCTTTTGATCTGTCACACTCTGGGCCTTTCCTCTAGTACTCTCGTGCTATTTAATCTTTCCATGTGGATAATGGTCATGGTTTATGTCTCCTCTTCCTACCCCCCTGTCTCTTTTTTTATCAGAAAAACAAAAGCCAGTCCCTTGACTCCCCACCACTCTTCTTTTCTTGCTTAAGCTATTCCTACACTAGCAAGTTATTTGGCACCACAAGGAAGAGATCAAAAGATGAAAGCATTTGGTACGTGTACACCACATGTAGTTGGCCTGAGGGGGTATGACTTAAGGTTAGATTTTAGTGTGGCCCCCCAGACTAGGGGGGGCATGGTTCAAAGCTCTCCCATCTTTGGTTTGGATTCCTGTGTTCCCATTGAAAGGGATGGAGCATCAGTATTGCACAACTGGAGCAGAGCTTCTGGACCACTTTTATCCAAAAGGAATCCAGTTAGCATGAACCCAAACCACTCTGCAGCAAAACCAAGGTGCTGGGTGGGGACCATGCGGAGATTCACTGACTGTGAAAACCACATCATTGCTCTCAAGCAAAACACTCAGGTAGACAAAGACAAAAACGCCAGTTTTCTAAATGCCCAAACAAGTCCACTTGAAAATTGCTAATTGTGAAACATGTTTAGAGAGCTTCTTTTTACATCATACTTAACTTCACATGGACTTCAAGAGGTCAGGGATCCAGCAAATTTCAGTCTGAATTGGAGAGAGAAGCATATTTCCTAGAAAATATCCCCTCTGCTAAGGCACAAACACTTTGCTCTCTGTTCTGCCTACAAAGAGTATTCTTTCCAGTACTCCCACTCCAAAAACAACCTCTCAATATGGTCAACAATATCAAACAGAAGCTGTCTCTGTAAAGGGCGACAAACAAGCCGCGTGCTCGAGCAAGTCTGCACTGCAGTGCTGAGAACATAAGGGCCGGCCTCGTGTGCTGGTATCGTTTCTCAGGACTGAATGGAACTGGTCTCTCCAGTTGCGAGCTACAGCCACAGCCAGGGAAATTATTTTCATTTCACCTCCCAGTGAGAATTTGCACTTTCAACAAGAAACCTGTGGTTGCTGTGAGGTGTGGCAGGTGCACCGAGAGCCCCTTTGGTCCTCAGCTACAGCAGCACTTGTTGTACAGGTCACCACTTGTTCATGTGGATCCAAGACACAGCTCCTTCCCTTGTCACTGTCAGCTGGAATTGGTGTTTCCAGACCCTACAGATGACAGTTTTTAAGCTTTGTTACACGAACAGGATTTTGTCTCAAAACCTGACATTTCTGTAAGAATGAGAATAAAAGTAAAGGAAAATCCCAAGCTGTTTCTGCTAGCTTCTCTATCTTGAAACACATTTTCTCTGACCTGTGCTTACTGTAAACAAAATAGGAATGCTGGTGAATATCCACTGAGCCAGAAAACACATGGAAACATGGTGAAAAACAAACTACAGACCCGTTCACAGCTGGTGTAAGTGTCTAGTTCAGCTTAAGTCAATGGAGATGCTCTACTTCACCTCAGCTCAGCAGCTGGTCCCTTACAGAGAAATAGTCAAACAATATGAAACACAAGACAGATGAGGAGGAAACAGTACTTCCCAGGAATCAGTAGGATAAGCAAGAGAAGACAAACAAATCAAAACACGCTTGTTAGAAAAGGTAACAGAGGTTCCCCTGGGACACTGCAAGGTCAGGCAAGGCTGGGAAGGTAGAGCCACTGCAAGTCCCTAATAGAGCACATTTTTACAGCCCAGGCAGAGAAGGTGCTTGTGCAGGAGATTAAATGGGGCTTCCCAAGCACAGGCAGCTTGGAATTGAAAGCTTGGGGTACTACACGCAGAACCCAATTCCCTGAGCACAGGCCCTCCAGGAAGGTGACTTGGAACAAAATTCGGACAAGACACTGCAAGCCCGGTTGCAGCCACCGTGGGCCAAGTGTCAGCACTGACCTGGGCAACAGGGAAGAGAAACAGGCACTGAATTCTGCTGTGACAACACATTCTCCTTCCCTCAGCCTGGTGTAAGGCAGAGGAGTCAGCACCCAGATGCTTCCAGCATCCTGAGTCACTTGTGGAGCAGCTGCATTTTCCTCACCCGCAGTCATCCCCAGATCTGCCGACAACCCACGGAGGTTTCCTCCCCGTATTTCTTCCCCCACACACAGCTCCTCTCCTTCTGGACTTCAGTCCAGGATTGGATTCCCAAAACATGCTCCCATGCAAGAATAGAGCCCCAGCACCCACCAACCACAACTGCTTCATCTCACTGATGTGCAGTTTAAGTATAATTTTGCAGAGTGGCTACTCTCAGCCTCAACTTGAAAGGAGTTTGCTCTGCAGCAAGGACGCGGCTCCAAGAGCTGAGTCGACACTGCCTTCCCAAATACTCCTGCACCAGAAGCCCTGCACTGCAGGGAAGCAGCATTACCTCCCAGAGGAAAATCCCTGTGAGATCCACAGCTGCCCAGAGCCCTCCGTCGGCCGAGACCAAAATATTCAGCATTCATACAGAGAGGCTTCTGCAGGGCTGATTTCAGGCCAAAAGGGACAGATTTCCTGTTTTCCTCTCCTCTGCAGGACGGTGGGGAAGGGGAGGGGGGGGGGTCCTTCACCCCAGGTTTGGAAGCAAACCTAGGATTTATCCTCCTGGCTGGGGGGCATTTAATTTAGGCATAATAGAGAAGCAATCTCCTCCAAATCAGAATTAAGCTCCAGAAAGGAGGGGGCCATTTGCAGTCATATCACTCTGAATGCGATATGTGCAACTGCAAGGACTGCTTTGTCTAAGTCCCTTGGCCTTAGGCCACGGTGCTGGCAATACCACTAGCTAGAGGAAGAGCTGGTGCGTGAGGATAATGGCAGAAGACAGGGAGGGAAGAGAGAGCCCATTTTGGATTCAGAGGAGGACGTTCTTTCATTGAAAAGATTCTGGGGGTGTTGAGGATGATCCGAACTCAGAAGAGAGGACAACTTAGACAAGAATAGTTCCAGCATGACAGCAAACTGCTGCTAACTTGCCGATACAAGGGGAAAAGGAGGGGTGGGAGAGAAGGGGAAGAAAAAACTGCATGAAAGAATCCAAAGCCCCTGATCGCAGCCGGAGCGTTGGAAAGCACAGACACGGCAGCGAGAGGGCTGGAGACAGAAACTTCACCGCTCGGCTCGCATTGTGCGTGGCATGTCTGAGCCGGGATTTTGCAGTCCCTGCTCGCAGAGCAGCCAGACTCGGATCCCCCCCACTGCATGACCTAATCCCCACCCCTCACCCACCATCGCAAAATACCACCTTTGTTTTCCCTGCAATTTTACGGCTGTTCCGGAGAGCAAGGCACAGGTTCTCGTGGGAGCCGACAGGAGAACGGTTTCCCTTGCTGGGCTTTGTTTTGTTTCTTTTTTTTTTTTCCCCTCCGGTGACACTTCTGCTTTTTGTCAAAAATCCTCGGCACATCCCCTGCTCCTTGAGCCCTCCGCAGAGCAGCACTCGGGCCCACGGTGCTCCCCACACACGACCCCGGCACCCCGAGCCTTTGCACCCTCGCAGCCCCACCGAGCTCAGCTCCGCGCAGGATCGAGGTGGCACAGCCACCTCGGCTCATCCACCAGCTGGTGACGACTCCTTGCAGTAAAATATGATTGTTGCTCTCCTGGTAGCTAGAATAGAGACGCATCCCGGAGATCCCTTTCGCTCCCTCAGCCTCCCAGGATTACAACCACTAACGGTGCTGTAAAAATCACCCAGGCACATTTCCCTCCCTCCTTAACCCAACTCCAAAACTTTTTCTCAGGGAAAAAAAAAAAAAAAAAATCAGCCTGATTTGTGGCTGTCTGGTGCCAGTCCTTAAGGTTGGGCTGCGGGGATGGGAGACAAGAATATGATTTTTTTAAGTCAGAATCAACTTCTCCATTTTGGTGCTGTTTAATCGGAGCCGACGCGCACAGATAAGCGAGATCCCCTCCAAATATCCCACAGCGAAGAAATTGCTGCTGCGGCTTTGTTCAGGCTGCACCGACTCACACACGGAGACCCGACGTACAGCAGCACCGCAGCACCGGCAAAAACCCGCCGGCTGATGCCTTCGGAAATCGGGAAGGGAAAAACGGGGGAACGTAGTTTAAAAA